>MNCI01025135.1:78703-127272 GCA_015680685.1 Gnetum montanum | reverse complement strand
AACATGAACCCTTGGACATGGCCTTAGAAAGATATTATGTATTGTTGAACAACTGTCCATGCCATGGATTCTCTGAGGAGAGGCTAATGTACCATATCATAGATGGGCTCCGTAATGAAACAAGGGAGACCCTAGGGATGTACCCCAAGGTCAACTATGTGAGCTACAAACCCATCAACTCCAAGAGCTTATTAAGCGAATAGCAAAAGAAGAAGGAGAAATAACTAAATGGGAGAATGTTGAAAGTTCTCAACAGGACCAAAATGTTAACTTAACAAGGATCCATAATCATGAAGAGGAGAAATCAACTCACTTTAAGGAGGTGGAATCATCTTTGCCAATCATACAATCACTAGATGAAATTGAGGAAAAGATCAATAAGATGATGGACTGGGTACATGAAAGATGTGGAGAATATGCCAACATTATTAGAGAAAAACCTATGCCAAATCGAGAAACAGGATAGGACACCACACGACAATCAGAGAGAAGGGTAGAAGAGAATAAGGATAAGAACTCAACTGCCAATCATACATATCAACGTAATATTTTCTTGTACGATCACCCCAAAGGTCAATGTCCAATCTTGTCACATTTACATGAGCATTGGGGAGGAATGTTACATCCAAAGTTCGTACAAAAATATTGTGTCCAACCATGGTGGCAAAAACCTCAGTCGTGGGGGAGGCCACTGCTAACTAGACCATACCCTTCGTATGTCCCAACACCAAATGCTTATTATGTTCAACACCCTGTTTCTCCAACGAGATCGGCATCCTCTACCTCACCTCATCGTTATCATTCTCTCGAGTACTACCCACCCATGTCCTCTCCAACAAGATCACCACCTCATGTACCTTACACTTCTCCTCAACCTCAATATTTTCATGCTTCACCCCCTTCTACATCACCGCCAGCTATGCCAGAAGATTTTGCACCACAGCACAAACCTGAAAACGTTACATGTGCTGCTACTATCAATAGCAGTGGAGGTCCTTCACAACATTGAAGGCGTCCCTTCTTTAGATGTGATCGTCGAAAGGGACACCATAGTTCAGAAACCACTGCATCCACCAACTTAGCATAAATCCAACACTGTGATGCATCTTCCTCTTCGAACCCAACTCCTCATGGTACCTTATCAAGGCCACCACTCAATACTCCAACAACCATGGGGCCCAATGAATATTGCTACCTAGGGAGACATGTTGATCCTTGCATACCATCTTATAGTCGCAAGTACCATAGTGGGTCAGCTCCCTATAAATTAACCACATCTTATAACTTGCCCCACTATGTCAACTCTAATCGAGTGTGTGAACCCCAATGGGGTAAGTATGACCAGGTCCCAATATTTTTAACATGCAAGGATCCCCACCTTCCATTTATTAATTCTAGCCATGCTCAACTATTTAGTTATGGGGGGTATCCTCCATTCTAACAACACAGAATTAATAAATAATTTTTCTGTTTCTTTAATTTTTTAACTTTTTGTTTTCAAGTTTTTCATTTCTCAATTTCTTGTTTTATCTTTTTACCTTTTTGTCTTTTTGTCTTTTTTATGTTTTTATAAGTAATCTCGTCTACGAATAAAACACTCATGTGGGTCGTTGGTTGAGGTGTTGTTTTATGCTATCAAGTCTCGGTGATCAATTATTTGGACAGTGAGCCCACTACACCCACACATACACTCTACAAATAAGAGGTTCTGTTCGAGGTTACAGTGATATTCTTGACATTTTTGAACTTAAAATTAATCTTATGTTCATTGTACCTAGAATGAAGAAGGATGGACCAAGAGGGAATGATTAGGGTGTGACATCAAGGGGACTTGCGGATTCTATTTGGTGACGTCTGTGGGAGTTATCATGCAATGTGGTTGTACTAAGATCCTTGTAGATCTAATGAAAAATGGGAGTAAGATTAATCAAAAGGGCACTCAAAAATCCAATGTTGTTCTAGGGGGTCCCACTGGAAAGACATGCACCCATGCCTGATGGTTGGCGGCTTCCCTAGATTCAGTATTCAAAAAAAAGAGAAGAGAAAGAAAAAAAAGAGAAAGAGAAAAAGAAAAAGAAGAAAAACAAAGTGCCATAAAACAAAAATCACTCCTCCCTTGAACAAAATGCCAAGTGATCGTATGCCTTGTTGTTTTGGTACTCTCATAGTTGTTCATCATGGGATGAAACAATGTGGTGTCACTAATTAGAGGAATGGACTTGATCCTGATCTTGGAATGATGGGTTAATGACACCTTAATCATGCTTTACATGCAAGATTCATTGTGCCCTGAGTCAGTTACCTCACGTCCCAATCTCTGCAATCCCTTCTTTGATTCATTCCATCTCGTTGTTCATGTATTTGTTGCTCATGTCTTGTATAACATTGAATTCATACCTCATCACGGTGGTATCAGCATGTGTGTGTTTTGTTGCATCGGTATAGATTACATTTAACCCTTCTAATGCCTACGGACATTCTAAGGTGTGGTTACGCAAGGGCATTATAGGTTGGAACCTACTTTGGGGAGGATCCACTTGTGTGACTTTTGTAATTTGTATTTGTTGCACACCACCACATCATCTTATACCCTCTGAGTATTTCATTGCCAAATTTATTCTTTCCTTTGTCATTATTTTATCAAACGTCCCTCAAATCTAGGTCTGACATTAAACTATTAGGGCAACTTCTTTGAAAAATTTCTAACGCTAAAATCACACTAAGTAAATAATGCAACATTTATTAACGGCTATGAGTAAGGTATGAAATCATTGAACTTTTCTCAATAGCCTTACTAACATTGATCTTTGTGTGATTATAGATGGCCCCTAAAAGAAGACAACACGAAGGACCTTCTCAAGGTGCATCCGAATGACCTGGGGATGGCAGAGGTCAAGGCCTGAGCCTAAGAAGAGGAACGATAGCTATTTGTGACATGGCATGTCAAGGCCAATCAAGTGTTCCCGCAACTACCATGTCCATGAAAAGTACCAACTCCATTTGACATTCAAACATCAGCATGGATGGCTCATAATCCTCAAATAGAAGAGGAGAAATGTCAGGTGCTTCTTCAATGGTATCAATCTCAGAAGCCTGATGTATAGGACAAAGGAAATGCACCCATGGAGGAGCCACCACTACGGGAACCCCATGAGTTCTGCAAGTTTTATCTATTGTGTCTATGTCCAAATTTTGTTTAATTCTCCACTGTGGCATGAATAAATTTCTACTCAGTCAATAATCCCATACCTATCCACTGTGTATTCAATTGAGCTTGTTCCTCAATTTCTTTGACTTGAGGACAAGTTGTTATTTAGTCATGGGGGTATGATGAAGTGTTAATCAGCTGATGCATCGACCAGGCCACATATACGCGGCCACATTGACGCAGCCTCGTCAACGTAGCGTACACAACTGCCTATCCCGGCCTATAAATAAGAGGGCCCTCCACCTCATTTATCAATATTTTTATCATTTGTAGCTAGACTCTTTCAGTTTTTTTTCTTAAGAGTTAGATTATTTTCTTAGTGTATGCCTACAGTGTGATGTTTGTAATTGTACGGCATCCTTATTCGAGTGTGATGCACTTGGATGTGCACATGATCGAAAATAAAGATCAAGATTACTTCATCATTGCAACATTCACTTAGTTTAATTATTTAATTATTATTGTTAATTGTTATTGTTATTTATTGTTTTCTTAGTTAATATTTCTTTATCATCATTTACTGTTCCTCTTGTTAAATGTGGAATGAGTATGACTTAATCACAAGCATTTAAGTGTGACTACTTGGTAACCCAGTAGCGTACCTAGGATTTGCACTTGGTAATCCCAGTAGTAGTCATGCATGAGGTCCAAGAAGTGTATGAATGCTTAAGGAACGGATACTCATCGCACTTAGGCTAGCTTAGACTCATTTCCTATTACTCATTAGTTTAATCAAGATTATTTTCCATTGTCTCTAGGAGTAGCATTAGGTTAGGATCACATCATATGCCTCACTCTGGACTAAACCATACATGACAAAGCAAATACTAGTCCAGGTGGGAAGACAATGAAATGCAATCAAGGTGTAACGATCTAGATCCCACAACTAGCCTATCTACGGAGTTCAACTGGATCGCACGTGAATGCTTGTATTCGTATGGTTGGGCGTAGGGGTACCTAGCTGCTCATCAAAAACAAACTTTATGATAAACCTTGCAGCATCCAAAATAGATTAATTAGTGTTAATTGATGTTATTAAATGCTTTCTTAGTTAATTAATGATTCTCTCTCACCCTACAACTCTCCTAAGTAAATACACTCAGTACAATCACTTCGAGCATGCATGTAACACTTGGTAACCTAGTAACGAATATCGTTTGGTAATCCCAGTAGTGTTGCACTAGTTTAGGATGTGTATGGTAAGTGAGAATGGATGCTGGTGTTAGGATTAGTTAGAACTTAGTTAATGAATAGTTAAGCTAAATTAGTTACTTAGTTATCTCTCTCTTCTCCCTTATTAGCAGCAGGACATAAAAACATAAAAGGTATAAAAATCATATGCCTCAAGCTTACTTAAGCATACAATTGTGACATACAAGTAAGTTTGGGAAGACAACGATCAACCAACCCGTTCTTGTTTCACAAGGACGCATAAGCACTTAGTCCTTGTAATTCGACCAGATCATGCATGAAATGCTCGTATTCATATGGTTGAGCATAGGGGTACCTTGCCGCTCATCATTGGCACCGTTGCTAGGGACCTAGTTGTATGTGCACTAATTAGAACTTAGGAAATCATTCACATCATTGGAACGAACCCATAGGGTTGATTGAGAAAATAATAAACAAGAGTACATTGCACACTGAATAGACAAGTATGTCTCCTTCTTCATATGAAAGTGCCTCACCGCCTAGGTCTGAAACCGGAAATAATCGGTAGTGTAATACACATGACGTTGATCCGCCAGCCCCTCAACAAGTTCGAGTGGTATATATTCATCCTGATGAGTATATACCAGACTTCACCTTTATCCTCCATCAAGATGAACAACTATGTTGGGGAGACTTAGAAGGTAACATAGTGTTACCTCCCAATCGTTAGTCCTAAGCATGCTTCTTCATGCACTCACATGAATTGGCATGCTGCACTTACACACAGAATATGTTGTGCGAGACCATGACTCGAGAGAATACCGTCCCACAAAGGCAGAATGTCAAAGGGACTTGCAACAGAAGAGACATCATAAGTCTTTGATTCCCAAGATGTCCCACATGTCTTAAGTGAAAATGAGGGTGGTGAACCTACCTTAGGTAGCTGCCCACACAATGATGTTCCTCCCCTTGACTCTAGCCAAGAGATTGTGTATCAGAACCTTCATTCCACTATTCATAACCCAGGTTATGATACCCACAGGAAAAAAGGATCCAAAAAAGGAACACAGACGCATAATAAAGGTGGACATTCTAATGGCAATCGTGATCGAGGCTGTGATCACCGAAGAGAAGGTAGCAGACATCGTCATGGTGACAGTTCTCCTTCTTCTTCACCTTCATCATCTCCTTCATCCTCTCCTTCACTATCTGGATGTACTCATAAAGAAAAAGACCATGGGGATGGAGGTAGGCAAAGTGGAAGTCATAGGCAAAACAATTAGGAAAGGGAACGAGGCCACTCTAAAGAATCACAACATAGAAGAAGGGAGTAGGGAACAACGTAGGCATCGTAGATGCCATGGATGAGATGATCACGATGAACCCCTACTTGCTACTCGAAGTATGTTAGACATAACTGAGGCTATTCGAATTCCAACAAGGCACCAGAATTATAGTAGAATCAAGAGATTAAATATGAACAATATCCCATGATTTGAAGGGGGATACAATGTTGATCCTCAGAATCACTTATAAGCATTCCATGATGTGTGTGGCTTACAAAACAGAGAGAACGAATGGTAAAAACTTAATTTGTTCCCACAGACACTAGTTAAAGAAGTGAAAAGATAGTACTAGTCCTTAGAAGATGGAGTACTATGTTAGAATTATTCAATGATAAGTACCAAATGTACTCCCGAGTCTCCAACCTATGAAAGTAAATCCAAGGTTGGAAACAACAAGGACATGAACCCTTGGATGCTGCCATGGGCTGATACTATGCACTAGTACATCATTGTCCTGGCCATGGTTATTTGCAAAGGGATCAACTGCACCATCTTGTAGATGGGCTTAGGCATGAAACAAGAAGAACCCTTGGGACTTATGCCCAAGGAAGACTATCCAAGTTTAGGTCCTATCAAATTCAAAGATTATTGGAGTAAGTTTCTAAGGAAGAAGGTGAGCTATGGAAGAGAAAAAGTTCAGAAGAGTATAACCAAGATCCTTCTCTTCGGAAGAGGGGAGTAAGATTTTGTAAGGATGAAGAAGAGTCACCACTCGAAGAGATGGTGAATAGGAAAACTTTGCCAATCCAAAAGTTGACATCAAAAGTATCAACAAAGGCAGAACAAATGTGGGATTTCCTAGACAATAGATTTCAATCTGTTCTTAAAATAGTAGAGGAGTCTAGAGAGCAAGGTAGTGATCACAAAAAAAAGAAAAAGAGAGAAGCTGAACATGCACGTAGTAAGGGTAAGGGCAAAGTTGCCATCATTGAAGAGGTTGTGGATTCAAAAATAGACAATGATAGTGGATGTGAGATATGTTAATATGAACATCCTAAGGGATGTTGCCCTATAATCTCACATCTGCAGGAGTCTAGTATGTATGCACTCAACTCACGATTGAACAAACGATAAGCACCCCAAAGGTTACCTTATCCTCAAGGTAACCCAAGAAAATTCTACCAACCCTTAACGTATTATCCCAGTGGAACTCCACCACAACCGATTGAGCAATATCAACAATGGCACTACCCACAATCATGGGGAATTCCACCACCAAGGCAACAGTATCCTTACTGGCAACTTGACCCATATGGATATTACATGCAGCAGTCAATCTCTCCATGTGACTCCACTGGTCACGGTACTCGTCAACCTCACTACCAAGCTCGTGAGTATTATAGGACTCCTTCTCCTAGGGGCAATGTTTCATAAATGTACCATCCTTCTCATCCAGCCACATCTCTTCCACCAATAGATCCATTACCACATGCTCCAGCCATGTAAGGTGAAATCCCTACCCAGCCACAGCAACATAACACCACAAGGGTTGTTAACTCTCAACCTATTGTTGGTTTCGACAGCCACATGAAGAAAGACCTTTCTTTAGAACCAACAGTCCAACCAAGCCCTTGCAATCACAAGCAGCTGATTCCTTAGATGCCTCAGTATCAATCAAAACTTCGAAGCCTCTTTCAACTCAACTACTGCACTCAACACATACGGTCATACTAACACATGCTGTTACCGATTAGATCAAATCTAGCCATCTTTTTAGGAAATTCTCTAATCCTAGGAGTTTTTTGATATACTTACAAATCGCTGGCAATGAACCATGCAAGGCTCTTTTGGATTCAAGTCTCAGTGCCAACTTGATTTTTCAAGAAATGTACAAGGCCTAAAACCTGACTCCATTAAAAAAGAGCAACATTCATCTAGAGTTGGCCGACCAGTCCATCACTGTCCCATTGGGACTAGTGGAGGACATTGTTACCACTATTTGTGGGTGGTCGTACCCAGCTGATTTCCTAGTGATTTAGGTGAATAATAGTAAGGGGGACTTCCAAATAAAAATGGGAAGAGCATGGCTAAGCACAGTGGATGCGTGCCTAGAAATCCATGATCTTTCCTTAGAAATATCAAAGGAAAACACATTTGGAAAGATCGAGAACAAAAAATTTCCATGCATTACATACAGGAACACAAGGTGTAATTGTGTGTAGAGGTCATGGGTTGTGCAAAGTTTAACACTACCTGCATGCAATTAGTGTGCACAAGTGATCAACATACAAAGATGCCTGTATGTAGTAGCCACACAATAGGAAGGAAGCCAGTGGCTAATAGCTGATCAAGAAAGTAGTTCAACCATATGCATGGAACCAATTGAGGGTCTGACTTACACTTACATCGATAGCATAGATGCATTAGAGAAAGTCCACCACTAACTTCCAAACCTTAACCTTGAAAATATCAACTCGGGGAAGTTGGAAATCCCTGAAAAATTTAAGCAAGAGCCCCTCAAGTTGGAACCATTGCCCATCGGTATGGAATACACGTTCCTTAAAAATGGGAAGCGATAATTATTAACACTAAGCTTGCTCTGCAATAAAAAGAGAGACTACTGGAAGTGATAAATAAATGGTCAAAAGCCTTCGCTTGGTCATATCCCGAATGAACTAGAATAGATCCTAGGATATGCCAACATAGAATTTACACTAACCCCTCCATGAAGCCTCAAAGACAATCATAGAGATGTTTAAACCCAAAGCTGAAGTAAGTAGTCAAGGAAGAAATTGAACAGCTTCTCAAGGCTGGGTTCATATACCCCATTGCTGATAGCGAATGGGTTAGCCCCTTAGTTATTGTGCCTAAAAAGGGAGGCAAATGGAGGATGTGCATAGATTTCAAGCTACTGAATATGGCAACATTCAAAGATCACTTTCCATTGCCATTTGTTGACCAAGTCTTAGACACCATGGCAAGGCATCATTATTACAGTTTTTTGGATGGATATAGCAAATATAACCAAATACAAATAGCCCCAGAAGACCAAGCCAAGACTACATTCACTAGTCCTTGGGGAACATTTGCATACAAACAGATGTCGTTTAGCTTGTGCAATGCCCCTACAACATTTTAACGATTAGTTCTAAGCATATTCCAACAGCAGATAGGAAACGATGTGAAGGTCTTTATGGATGACTTCTCCACTTATGGAGCAAACTTTGATCAAGCCTTGGGCCAGTTAGAGCAAGTGTTAAAAGGATGTGTAGAAACCAATTTGAGGCTCAATTGGTAGAAAAGCCATTTGATGGTCCAAGAGGGCATAGTACTAGGGCATAAAATCTCACACACAGGGATAGAGGTAGACCCCGAGAAAATCAAAGTTATCCAAGGAATTACCCATCAACTGGAAACTATTAAAGATATTCGATCATTCCTTAGACACACTGGCTACTATAGGAGATTTATTGAGAATTTTCAAAGGTTGCCACACCATTGGTAAAATTAATGAAAAAGGATGTACCTTTCAAATGGACTAGGGAAGGTGAACTAGCTTTCCAAACTCTGAAACAGAAGCTAGTATAAACACCCATTCTACAAGCTCCTGGTTGGTCCAAACCATTCCATATCATGACTGACACATCAAACTATGCCTCAGGAGCTGTACTTACATAGTTCGATGACCAAAAGCATCCTTATTATATCCACTATGTAAGTAGAAGTATCGCTGGTGCACAACTTAACTACACTACCATAGAGAAGGAATTAATGGCTATAGTGTTTGCACTAGAAAAGTTTAGACTATATGTATTAGGATATAAAGTATATGTACATACAGATCATAGTGTAATCCAGTTCCTCATGAATAAGCCAATGGTAAGCCCTCGTATCATATGATGGCTTGTAATCTTACAAGAGTTTGACCTTAGGATGATCGATCGTAAAGGCACTGAGAACATAGTTGCTGATCATTTATCTCGGTTGCGATGGAACAACAAAGAGGATGAGTATCCAATTTCTGATTATTTCCTTGATGAATTCCTCTTTGCTAGTGTAGTGAATAATCAATCACCCATGGAGACAAACTGGTACAATAGCATTCATACCTATCTCCTCACCCAATAATTACCACAAGAGTTAAACCTTAAGAAGAAATAATAGTTTCTTCACCGACCCAAGTACTTTATGGAGATCAATGAGAAAATTTACAAAGTGTGTCCCGATGGCTTGGTTCGATGGTGTGTTCTTGATATAGATCAACTACGAGTTCTCCAAGATGCTCATGACGGTCCTTGTAGGGATCATTACGCTGGGAGACAAATGATCATCAAGATCTTTCTTGCAGGATATTATTAGCCTACATTGTTTCAAGACACCCATAAATTCCTCCAATCTTGTGAGCATTGTCAACGTGATAGGGGAATGACTGTTAGAATGGAGGATCTACAACAATGGATCCAACTGTTAGAACCCTTCAACATTTGGGGAATTGATTTTATGGGGCCAATTACACCAATGCCCAATGGAAATGTCCAATGGAAAAGCTTATATTATTGTTGTTGTTGATTACCTAGCTAAATGGGAAGAAGTAGCTGTTGTTAAGGACTGTACATCATCTATAGCTGCATGGTTTGTTCAACAATATATCATAAACAGGTTTGGTGTGCCTCATGCACTTATTTCAGACAATGGTACTCACTTCACAGGTGCAACTTTTCAAAAATTAATGCAACGTTTAGGGGTTGAACACAAATTGACAACACCATACCACCCCCAAGTGAATGGTCAAGCTGAAGTCACCAATAGGAAGATTACAAAAATATTGACAAGAACCATTAGCAAGTTTAGGTGAGACTGGAGCACTAAACTGAACAATGCTCTTTGGGCATACTGCTCCACATAGAAACTCCCTACAGGCTACTCTCCCTATGAGTTAGTGTACAGTAAATTACCAACGCTTCCTATTCAAATTGAGCTCCATACACAATCCACGCCATGTGACCTCAACCTTCACCTTGATTTAGCACAGAAAAAAAGATTAGTAACCCTTAATTTGCTAGATGAAAACTGATGAGTCACGATATTGCATACGCGATATCATGTATGCAATATCGTAGCGTGCCGTCATGCCTATAAATAAGAGGCAAATGTCCCTTGTTCAATCATCTAGATCTAGACCCTTAGCCAAACTATAGCAGTTTTACCATTCTAGAGTTAGAATAATTTCCATGTGCCCACCGTAGGAGTCTCAAAGTGAATGGATCTTTATTCGAGCAAATTGTACCTAAGCACACATTTGTGTACGGCAATAAAGATGAACTTTCTGATAAACCTTGTAGCATGTGGACTAAGATAAATAGGATTTAATTACTATTAAATGTTTAAATGCTTTCTTAGATAATTAATCTCTCTCTACCCTTGACTCTCCTAGTTAAGTGAATTCAGTACAACTGCTTCGAGCACGTGTGTAATGCTTGGTAACCCAATAACGAGTAGCATTTGGTAATCCCAATAGCATTGCACTAGTTCAGGGTGTGTGCGGTAAGTGGGAACGAATATTGATGCTAGGATAATTAAAGCTTAGTTAATGAATAGTTAATGGAAATTAGTTATTTAGTTCTCTTTACCTTTCCCTACTAGCATAGGCGTTAAAAAGATAAAAGATATAAAAATCATACACCTCAGGCTTACTTAACCATACAACCATGATAATACAAGTAAGTCTGGGAAGACAACGATTGATTAACCTTAAGTGTTCCATTAGGGTGCGTAAGCACTTAGTCTTTGGAGTTCAACCAGATCACGCATGAGACGCTCATATTCGTATGGTTGAGTGTAGGGGTACCTCGCCACTCATCATTAGCACCATTGTCGAGGACTTAGTTGTTTGTGTGCTATGTAGAACATAGGAAATCATTCATATCGTTGGGAGCTAGAATGAACTGTTAGGGTTGATCAAAAGAAAAATAAGACAATAGTAAATAGCACACCGAACAAGACAAAAATGTCTTCTTATTCACACAAAAGCACTTCACAGCCTAGGAATAACACAAGAGACAGTCGGCGGCACAACACACATAACCAAAATCCACTAGTTCCTCAATAATTCTATGTGGTATATATTCATCACGATGAGTATATACCTGACTTTACCTTTATTCTCCACCAAGATGAAAAAATGTGTTGGAGAGACTTGGAGGGTAACATAGTGTTGCCTCCAAACTGAGCAGCCCCCAACATGCTCCTTCGTGCCCTTGCATGAATAGGAATGTCACAGTTATACATAGAGTACGTTGCATGTGATTACAACACAAGGGACTACCATCCCATAGAAGCGCAATGTCAATGGGACTTGTGAGAGGAGAGTTACCATACATCGTTGAAGGTCAAAGGACCTCATAATGCTCCACCTGTCTTAAGCGAAATTGAGGGTGGTGAACCTATTTCAATAGGTTCTCCACAAAATGATGTCCCCCTTCTAACAATGGTGAAGAGGTGGTGTATCAGAACCTTCACTCCATGATTCACAACCCTAGTTCTGATCCCCATGAACACAAAGTGTTCAACGAGGAAACACAAACATAAGATAAGGACGAGCATTTTGATTGTCATCACGATTGGGATTGAGACCACCGAAGAGAGGGTAGGAAGCATTGTCATGGTGATGGTTCTCCTTCTTCTTCACCTTCATTGTCACATTCACGCTCTCCTTCAACATCAGGATGTAGTCATAAGAAACCTAATCATGAGGATAAGGGTAAGCAAAGTGAGAAACCTTGACGAGAGAGTCAAGAGCGAGGACGATGGCACTTTAAAGAATCACAGCATGGAAGAAGGGAAAGTAGGAAACCGCGTAGACATCATAGATGCTATGAGAGAAATGACCACAAAGAACCCCTAATTGCAACCCAAAGCATGTTAGACATCACGGAGGCCATAAGAATATCCACAAGGTACCAAAAAGATAGCAGGATCAAAATACTAGACATGAATAATATCCCACAATTTGAGGGGTGACACAACGCTAATCCTCAGAACCACTTACAGGCATTTCATGATGCATGTGCCTTGCAGAACATTGAGAAAGAATGGTAAAAGCTAAAGTTGTTCCCAAGGACACTGGTAAAAGAAGAAAAAAGTTAGTACCGGTCCTTAGAACTAGAATCCATTTGAAGGTGGAGTACGATGCTAGAACTATTTAACGATAAATATCAAACGTACCCCTAGGTGTCCAACCTGCGAAAGCAAATCCAAGGATGGAAGCAGGGAACTCATGAACCTTGGATGCTTCCATGGACCGATACTATGCACTGCTACATCATTGGCCAGGCCATGGTTACTCGCAACAGGATCAGCTACACCATCTCATAGATGGACTTAGGCATGAAACTAGGAGAACCCTTGGAACGTATGCCCAAGGGAGATTATCAGAGCTCAGGTCCCATTAGATCCATAGATTTCTGGAGCAAGTAGCTAAGGAAGAAGGAGAGCTATGTAAGAGAGAAATTTTGGGAGAGTACAACTGCAATCCTTCCCTCCAAAAAAGGGGAGTGAGATTTTGTGAGAAGGAGGAAGAGTCATCACTTGAAGAGATGGTGAATAGGAAAACCTTGTCGCTCCAGAAACTAACAACAGAAGTGTTGGCCAAGGTAGATCAAATGTGGGACTCCTTAGATAGTATATTCGAAACCGTTGTCAAAATCATAGAGGATTCTAAGGAGCGAAGTAGTGACCATGATAGAAAGAAAAAGAGGAATTTGGACCATGCACGTAACAAAGGTAAGGGTAAAATGGCTATCACCAAGGAGGTTGTGGATTCTGACATAGACAATGACAGTGGATGTGAGATATGCTAATATGACCATCCTAAGGGATGTTGCCTAGTAATCTCACACCTGTAAGAGTCCGAGGTGTATGCACTTAACCCATGACTTAAAAAATGACAAGCACCTCGAAGGTTACCTTATTCCCAAGGTAACCCAAGGTAGTTCCACCAACCCTTAACATATTATCCAAGTGGAACTCTGCCACAACCTATTGAGCAACACCAGCAGTGGTAATGCCCACAATCATGGGGGAGGCCACCGCCTAGGCAACAGTATCCTTACCAACAACCAGATTCATATGGTTATTATGCGCAACAACCAATCTCTCCAAGTGACTCTGTCGGTCACGCAACCCCACAATGTCACTACCAAGCTTGGGAGTATTATAGAACTCCTTCTCCTGGGAGAGACACACCACATACATACCATCCTTCGAACCCATCCGTGACTCTCATGCCGATAGCTCCATTACCACCCGCTCCAGTAATGCAAGGGATATTCCCCACTTAACCGCAGCAACCCAATGTCATGAGGGCTATAAATCCTCAACCCGTAGTTGGTTCTAACAATCTGATGCTAAAAAGACCTTTCTTCATAACCAATAATCCAACTAAGCCATCACCATTGCAAGCGGTTGAACATCAAAACATGTCCATACCAAATAAGGTTTCGGGACCTCCTTCAACCCAAAAATTGAGCTTAACGCACATAGTTATGTTAACACATGTCGTTACTGACTGGATTAAGGTGGGCCACCTTCCCAAGAAATTCTCTGATCCTGGAAGTCCTCTAATATATCTCCAAGTCACTAGGAATGAACCATGTAAAGCTCTTTTGGACTCAGGTTTCAGAGTCAACATAATATCACAGGAGATGTACAAAGCTTGGAACCTGCCTCCATTAAGGAAGAGTAACATTTGACTAGAGCTGGTCACCCAGTCCATCACTGTTCCCTTGGGACTGGTGGAGGACATCGTTACGACTGTATGTGGGTGGTCATATCCAGCTGATTTCCTAGTGACACATGTAAACAATAGTAAGGGGGACTTCCCAATAATAATGGGAAGAGCATGGCTAAGTACTATAGATGCACGCCTAGGAATCCATGATCTTTCCCTGAAAATATCCAAGAAGAACACTTTTGGAAAGATCCAGAAGAAGAAAGTTTCATGCATCGCATACAGTGACACAAGGTGCCATTGCATGCAGAAATCATGGGTTATGTGAAGTTTAGCATTGCCTGCATGCAATCGGTGTGCACAAGAAATTAATATACAAAGGTGCCTATATGCAGCAACCACACGACAAGAAGACACCCAGTGGCTAATGGTTGATCAAGAGAGCAACTCGATAACATGCATGGAATTAACTAAGGAAATAACTAGTGCTTACATTGGAAGCATAGACACACTTGAGCAAGTCCATTATCAACTTCCAAACCTTAACCTCAAAAAAATCAATTGGGGGAAGTTGGAAATTCCTGAGAGATTTAAACAAGAGCCCCTAGATTTGAAACCATTACCCACCGGTTTGGAGTATATGACCCTTGAAAATGGAAAACTGGTGATCATCAACGCAAGACTTATTCCCAAAAAAAAAAGAAGAACTACTGAAAGTGATAAACAAGTGGTCAAAACCCTTTGCCTGGTCATATCCCAAGTTAACCGGAATAGATCCTAGGATATGCCAGTATAGAATTTACACAGACCCCTCCATGAAACCTCGAAAACAACCACAAAGGCGATTGAATCCAAAATTGAAACAAATAGTAAAAGAAGAGATAGAATAGCTTCTTAAGGCTAGGTTCATATATCCCATTGTTGATAGTGAATGGGTTAGCCCTCTAGTGATTGTACCTAAAAAGGGAGGCAAATGGAGGATGTGTATAGATTTTGGGCTACTGAACATGGCAACATTCAAGGATCACTTTTCATTGCCATTCATTGACCAAGTCTTAGACACACCATAGCAAGGCATCGGTATTATAGTTTTCTGGATGGTTATAGTGGATACAACCAAATATGGATAGCACCAGAAGATCAAGCCAAAAAAATGTTCACCAGTCCTTGGGAAACGTTTGCATATAAACAAATGCCATTTGCTTGTGCAATGCTCCTGCCATGTTTCAACGTTTAGTTCTAAGCATATTCCAATAGTAGATAAGGAACAGAGTGGAAGTCTTTATGGATGACTTCTCTACTTATGGGACAAGCTTTGATCAAGCCCTGGACCGATTAGAGCAAGTGCTAAAATGATGTGTAGAAACCAACTTAAGGCTTAACTAGTAGAAAAGCCATTTGATGGTCCAAGAGGATGTAGTACTTGGACATAAGATTTCACAATCAGGAATAGAGGTAGACCCAGATAAAGTTAGAGTCATCTAAGGGATCACCCAACAACCGGAAACTGTCAAAGACATTCGATCATTCCTTGGACAGACTGGCTACTATTGGAGATTCATTGAGAACTTCTCCAAGATTTCCAAACCATTGGTAGAACTAACAAAGAAGGATGCACCATTCGAATGGACTAGGGAATGTGAACGAGCATTCCAAACTTTAAAACAAAAGCTTGTAGAAACTCCCATTCTACAAACCCTTGATTGGTCCAAATAGTTTCATATAATGACTGACGCATCCAATTATGCCTTAGGAGCTGTACTTACACAGTTAGATAACCAAAAGTGTCCTTACTACATCCACTATGCAAGTAGGAGTATCGTCGGTGCACAACTTAACTACACAACTACAAAAAAAATAATTAATGGTTGTAATGTTTGCACTAGACAAGTTTAGGCACTATGTGTTAGGCTACAAAGTGTACATTCATATGGATCATAGTGCAATCAGGTTCCTCATGAATAAGCCAATGGTTAGCCCTCGTATTATACGATGGCTAGTAATCCTACAGGAGTTCAATCTAACGATGATAGATTGAAAGGGCACCGAGAACGTCGTTGCAAACCACTTATCTCGGTTGCATTAGGACAACAAAGAGGATGAATATACCATATATGATCATTTTACTGATGAAGCCCTCTTTGCAGGTGTAGTGAATAACCAACCCATGGAAACGAATTGGTATAGTAGCATGCTCACTTATATCCTTTCCCAACAAACACCATAGGAGCTAGACTTCAGGAAGAAACAATAGTTTCTTCAGAGAGCCAAGTACTTCATGGAGATTAATAGACAACTTTACAAAGTCTATCTTGATGGCTTGGTTCGATGGTGTGTGCTCAATGTGGACCAACTAAGAGTTCTCCAAGACACTCATGAGGGCCCTTATGGGGGTCACTATGTAGGGAGACAAACAGCTATTAAGATCCTGCTTGCAGGATATTACTAGCCAACACTATTTTGGGATGCCCATCAATTTGTTCAATCCTGTGAGCATTGCCAATGTGATAGAGGAATGACTACTAGAATAGAGGGTCCACAACAATGGATTCAACCTTTGGAACCCTTCGTCATTTGGGGAATAGATTTTATGGGGCCCATTACACCAATGTCCAATGGAAAAGCTTATATCATTGTTGCTATTGACTATATAACAAAATGGGCTGAAGTAGCTACTGTAATAGACTGCACATCATCTACAGCTACATGATTTGTACAACAACAAGTCGTAAATAGGTTTGGTGTGCCACGTGCACTTATCTTGGATAATGGAACACACTTCACAGGTGCAACCTCTTGGAAGTCGATTCAATGCTTAGGGGTTAAACATAAATTGACTACACCTTATCACCCCCAAGCTAATGGCCAAGCCGAGGTCACTAATCAAGAGATTACTAAAATATTAACAAGGACAATTAGCAAATATAGGCGAGATTGGAGAACTAAACTGAATGATGCTCTCTGGGCATACCGCTCCACTTGGAAACTCCCTACAGGCTACTCTCCCTATGAGTTAGTATAAGAAAAACTTCCAAAGCTTCTAATTCAAAACAAGCTTTGTACACTATCCATGACATGTGACCTCCACCTTGACCTTGATCTAGCACAAAAACAAAGATTGGCAACTCTAAACGTGCTAGAAGAAAACTGATCGATTGCCCTATCATCAAATGAGTTGCACAAGGCATATAACAAACAATGTCATGACTTAAAAATTTGAAAGGTTAAGTACCAACCAAGAGATAAGGTCTTTTACTGGAACCCCACACATGTGTCCCAATGCACAAAATTTCAAACATTATGGGAAGGGCCTGACATCATTCACACAACCTTTCCCTTAGGAGCCATGACCATATACAAACTTGAAAGCCCTAGTAAGACATTATTGGTCAATGTGCAACAAACCAAACCCTTCCATGAACTTAGAACAATTGGTGCACATAATACCTCTGAGAGAGGATGACCTCGCTCATTATTTTGGATCTCCTCCTTTCAACTTAGTCATGGGGGAGATGGCCACCTATCCTGATCAGTCAAGGCCCTCATTTCTTTTTTAAGTTTTGTTTTACATATTTTTGTTTTAAAAATTTCTTTAACTTTTCTTGTTTTTGTTTTGCAACATCATTCATACCCTTGCATTTATTTGTGTGATTATTTATTTTGTTAAGGTTTGTCACCCAATAAGTGCTCCTGATGATGCTATGAATTGTATTCTATTGATTACTAATGTTTGGTTTTTACCTTTAAGTTATGATGTTGATACTTTGGTATGGTTCTTTTGATATAATAGGAAATGAGTCCACGTCATCCATGCATCCATGAATTTCTATGGTCTCTCTTGGCTTGGAATTGTACAGTCCCTTTCCTTAAATAATAAGAACTATCAATGAATCGGTGACTAGGCAGTTCTCAAACTAAGGAAAGACTCAAGGACTGAAAAGGGTGTGACTACAAGGGGACTTGATGCATTTGTGTTGGCCATTCTCTTGGGTGCTTGGATGTTTTCTTCTTGAGTTTTTCTTACCGTTCTGACATTACCCCATTATCGGGAAGATGAATGAATAAAAATAAAAATAATAAGTCTTTGCATCGTGTGGTTCTCACGCAAAAGTAAATAAAAAATAGTGAGAATTCAAAGCACACCCCTTAGACAAAATAATCATGTAGGCTACAAGCACTGGTTATGGAACTAAATAAAAATGTTCTCTCTAACTAAGGCCCTTCCTTGTTTCCTACTTTCTCCCTTCTCATTTCGTCAGAATGGTGGTGACTCTTTGGTGAAAGCATTCTTGTTACTTCAAGTGGATGGATGGGCCAAATGTATTAATGTGAAGTCACTGGATATGGATTGTTTGAGGCTGGATTTGGAATGGGATCTACTAAGTCACATTAACCATTAATACACAAGGGACTATACATCACCTTGTTCTTGAAACTCCATTCCATTCTCTTCTTTCCACCATTCTCCCTCCATTTTTTACCTCATTACTAGTTGTATCAATAGTCCATATTTTGGTTGATGCATTTTTTTCTTTTTGGTAAACTCTTGTGGTTAAGAATTTAACTCTTGCTTCCAAATGAAATTTCTAGAGCCTATGGACTCTTTGAATGTGCGATTGTCAAGGCATTAAGGGCATGAGCCTACTTTGGGGATGACCCATTGGCATTCCTATTTAGTGCATCCGTTAATTTCTTTCCCTTAAACATTTCCACAATCACCATTTATTTTGTTCATTTCCATCTTTGACATCCATTTTATTGGCATGGCTGTTATTTCTTTTTCTTCATATTTCTTATTCCTTATCTTTTTCCATTCTATCGCTACCGAAGGTTCACTCTCAATCATGGGGGTCCTGGTCCAATTTTTTTGATTTTCTCTTAACCCCTACACCTCGGGCAATCACCAATATTATATCTCCAAATCTGCATTAGCCATATCACAACTCAACCAATGGACCTTACATTGAGACAAGGTATTAATTGCATTGTGATTCATTTATCCTTGCTAATATAAGACTATGTTGTGTGTGCAGATGGCAATCATACAACAATGGATTGGATCTAGAGGAAACACTTGGAATGGACTAGTGCTAGAGCAATTATGCAAGGAAAAAAATTGATGATGCACTTATGGATGGACAACGAAAAGTGAAATCTTGGCATCGGCAGCAACAAACTTCTTCTTTTCTCTCTCTCTTCTCTCTTAGCTACCAAATAAGGCTAGATGTCAAATGTGTTTAGTGTTTACTCTTGTTGTCATGAACACTAATTTTTTCATGTATTGTAATGATGATCCATTCACATGTCACCCCATTCACCGTTAGTGTCATTCAAGTCAATAATCCCATACCTTCCTAATATTTTGTAAGGAACTCGAGGACGAGTTTTCATTTAGTCATGGGGGTATGATGAGCTGCGATACCATGTACGCGATATCCAACTGCAATATCACATCTGCCCCTACGATATCACGTACATGATATCACAGCCTGTCGTTATGCCTATAAATAAGAGGTGGCTTTCCTTTGTTCAATCATCTAGATCTAGACCCTTATCCAAACTATATTAATTTTACCATTCCAGAGTTAGAATAATTTCCATGTGCTCACAATAGGAGTCTCAAAGTAAACAGATCTTTATTCGAGCAAATTGTACCTGAGCACACATTTGTGTACGGTAATAAAGATGAACTTTTTAATAAACCTTGTAGCATGTGGACTAAGCTAAATAGGATTTTATTACTGTTAAATGTTTAAATGCTTTCTTAGATAATTAATCTCTCTCTACCCTTGACTCTCCTAATTAAGTGCATTCAGTATGACCAGTTTGAGCACGTGTGTAACGCTTGGTAACCCAATAACGAGTAGCATTTGGTAATCCCAGTAGCATTGCACTAGTTCAAGGTGTGTGCAGCAAGTGGGAATGGATACTAATGCTAGGATAATTAAAGCTTAGTTAATGAATAGTTAATGGAAATTATTTATTTAGTTCTCTTCACCTTTCTCTACTAGCATAGGCATTAAAAAGATAAAAGATATAAAAATCATACACCTTAGGCTTACTTAACCATACAACCATGATAATACAAGTAAGTCTGGGAAGATAACGATTAATTAACCTTAAGTGTTCCATTAGGGCACGTAAGCACTTAGTCCTTGGAGTTTGACCGGATCACGCGTGAGACACTCGTATTCGTATGGTTGAGTGTAGGGGTACCTCGCCACTTATCAAAAATCGACTAGCTACCCTATCATCTAATGAATTGCACAAGTCATTCAAGAAACAACATCATGACCTAAGGATTAGGAAATTTAAATATCAACTGGGAGATAAGGTTCTCTACTGGAATCCCACACATGTGCCACAACGTACTAAATTTCAAATACTATGGGAAGGACCTTATATTATTTATGTAACTTTTCCTTTAGGGGCCATGACAATATACAAACCTAAGAGCCCAGACAAGAAACTATTGGTCAACATGCAACAAACCAAACCTTTCCATGAGCTTAGGATAGCCAATACACATGGTACCTCTGTTGAGGGACAACCTTGCTCACTATTTCGAATCTCCTCTTTCCAACTTAGTCATGGGGGAGATGACCACCTATGCTAACCATTCTAGGCTTTTAGTTCTTTTTGAATTTTTTTTTACACATTTTTCCAAATTTTCTTATTTTTATTTTACACCATCATTCATATTTTTACTATTTCTTTGTTTGCTTGATTTTCTTTTATTCGTCATCCAATAAGTGCTCATGATGGTGGATTGAATTATATCATATTGATTGCTAATGTTTGGTTTTTACCTTTGAATTATGATGATGATATTAAGGTATGGTTCTTTTGGTAAAACAGGCAATGAGTCCATGTCGTCCACTCATCCATACAACTCTATGGTCTCTTTTGGCTTGAAACTATACTGTCCCTTTTTTCTAAGTAAACTTGTTAATGAATTGGTGATTGGGTATTTTTCAAACCAAGGAAAGACTCAAAGGATGAGAAGGGTGTGACTTCAAGGGGATTTGATGCATTTGTGCTAGCCATTCTCTTGGGTGCTTGGATGCTTTTTATTGGATTTTCCGCCATTCTAACATTGTTCAAAAATTAGGAAGCTAAGTGAATAAAAATAACTCTTTGCATGGTGTTTATTAATGATGAAAAATCATTTACAAAGGATTTAAACCAAAGTATAAAAGAAATGGAAAAGATGGTAAAAATTATGAAAAAGTATGTAGAATGAAAAATGTTAAAGAATTGAAAAATTTTAAAGAATGTAGAAAATTGAAGAAATGAGAAAGTATAAAAGAATGAGAAAAATGTAAAAGAAAGTGAAAAATCACTTATTAATTCATAGGTCATGATAGGGCTTCTCCCCCTCGACTAAACTCTTTGACAACTATTTGGAAAATGCTCCCAGATCTCTTGGATCATACACTTTGGGTGGTTCTCTTATCATCTTTAGGATTTTAACTTTGTTATGATTATCCCATGTGATCTTGGTGGTAGTTAAGTTTTGATTATCTAAATTCTTATTTTCCTTTCCCACTAGTATGTGTTTATGAGTTAATATTTTTGTTTCCAAGTCCTTAGTTGGAGTCATTTTCTTCTGATAGGAATTAGTAAGTGATTCATGTGTATCCATACATATGTTTGACAAATTAAGGTTCTCAGTTAGTGGCCATAGGGTGTCTTTTGGTTTTACGACTTCTACTCTTCTTTCTGCACACATTTGTGTTTCATTATTACTGTGGACTGGTATGATATATGTGTTAGTACTTTAAATATTCTATTCACTATTGCACCCTTCTCTTTTAGTAGTTATGCATGGAATTATTTATGTATGGATGGTTCCATGTTTATCCTCTTTTGAGATCTCCATGGATAAATCTATCATGTTTAGCCTAGCATCAATGTTGCTAAGCCATGCCCTCCCCATGATGATTAGACATTCCTTATCAATTTCCTTCGCATTAATCACCAAGAAGTCTACTAGGTAGGACCACCCATTGACAATGGTCACTACATCATCAATCTGTCCCAAGGCGATGGCAACAAATTGATATGCAAGCTCCAACCTAATGTTGCATTCCTTAAATCGTGGTAGGTTCCATGTTTGATATGTGTTGTAGGAGAGTAAGTTGACTCCAAAACTTGAGTCTAATATAGCTTTTCATGGTAGATTCCCAGCTACCCATAAATAGATTATAGGAACTCCTAGGTCAATTTTCTTTTGTAGGAGTGGCCCTACCTTAATCCAATCAATAACAATTGCAATGAGCATTAAAGTTTGTATTTTTGGACTTGATGATGACAAAAGCTTATCAAGAGTGAGAAGACCTATTTTAGAAGAAGATGGTCTTGATGAAGCTCCTATTCTTCTAGCTTTCTCTAGACTCATCCTAAAGAAAGGACGTTTCTTTATTTGGCCCTTAGAATTGCTAGTGAGATCTTGTATTCATACATTTACTACCCTTGTGACCTTCTTCTATTGTGGCTATGATGACAATTCACCCTACATTATGGGTGGTGGCACTAGTGGCAAGGGATTTGGATTGGAATTTGAGAGATCAACTACTTGTGGGTGCATATGCAAGTTTGGACTAGTCCTTGGTGGCGTCAGTTGGTGGTATGCTAGTGTGTGATATTATGGGTTTTGAATAATGGCATTCGCTAGTGAGATCGGATGCTGGACATAGTATCCATAAGGATTCAGTTGTTGATATGAATACTATTGGCATGGCGGTGGCATGGCCCATGATTATGGCTATTTCCACTGTTGATGGTATTACTCCTACGACTGAGGCAAGGCTCCACTAAGATAGTACGTTGGTTGAGGGTGTTGTTTGTAGTTACCTTGAGGATAACGTAACCATTTGGGCATTTTTTTGAACAAATCATAGGTTAAGTGTGTATGCCCCAATTTCTTGCAGATATACTATAACTAGAAAACATCCCTTAGGATGTTTGTACTTGCACAAGGTGCAACCTTCATCATCTGTGGAGCTAGTGTCTAAGTACCCAACTATTGAAGCAACTTTTCACCTTTGTTGAAATTCCTTCTTTTTCTTTTTTCTTTGCCTCTATTAAGCGCTTGTTTTACTTTCTCCTCCACAATCTTTAATACTATTGTACATCATTCATCTATCGAATCCAACATTTTCACTACCTATGCTACTACATCAACAATGGATTTTTGAATTGGTAGCGTCTCTTTCCCAATGACTTGATTCAAGGTTTCTTCCTCTTGGATATCAGACATCCATGCATATCTTTTCTGTATTGATGGATCCTTGTAGTATTCTTCAGCTGATTCCCTTTTTCTAAGTTCTCCTTCTTCTTTTTCCACTTGATCGATGAGTCTTCGAATCTGATGTGTGGTTAATTCTAATAGTCTTCCTTGGGCAAAAACTCCAAGGGTCTGTCGTTTTTTTCTTCTTAGCCCATCTATGATGTGCCTTAGTTGTTCCTTTAATGAAAATCCATGGGCTAGGCGTATGTGTAATAGTGAACAATATTTGCCCATTGCTACATCAAGGGTCTCATGAGTCCCTTATTTTCAGTTATAGATTTTTTTCCTTAGGTTCGACACTCATGAATATGTCTGATATTTGTCATTAAAAATTTTGAGCATGGTACTCCAACATCTTATGGATTTAGGTTCCAATGACCTATACCATCTTTTTACTTCCTTCACAAGTTCTCTAGAAGTAACTTCAATTTCTGCCAATCACTCTCTATGTTTTGAAGGACATAGGCATCATGGAATGCTTGAAGGTGATGCTAAGGATCAACGTTGTAACCTCCTTCAAATCTGGGCATGTTATTCATATCTAACCATTTTATTCGACTATCTCACACATGCCTAGTTGGTATGTAGATCACTTCTTAAATGTTGATCATGTTCTAGGTTGCCATAAGGGATTCATCATAATGATTAGATTCATAGGCTCTATGGTAGCATTGACCCCGTCTATGCTTGTGCCTCTCTTGATCCTCTCTTTTATTTCTGTACCTTCTTCTTTCATACTCCTCATCTTTTAAATTAGAATACCTTGAGTATCGATCATGATAACCATGAGCTCTTCTCTTTTCCTTATCAAAGTCTTGGTACTTATGCTATCTCCTGTTATAGTCCTCTGATGATCATGATGAAGCAGAGGAGGTAGGAGGAGAATGGTGTTGGCTAGTTCTCCTTTCATGACTCTTGTGAGTTTCCTTGTAGGACTTAGCAAGATCCCTTAGCCTAGAGTCTCGCTTGCATCTTAAGTTAATAGCCTCACCCTTGTGTGGCTCTGCCAGGGTAGAGTGAAGTTGGGCTTTGATAGGTTCTTCTAGTTTGATGATAGGTATCTTTAGGGCTCCTCATGGTTCTGGTGGAGTTGTTTTGAAATGAATTAAGCAACATTAAGCTCTTCTATGATAAAAAAATGTATTGGCTTGCTTCCCTTTGATATGAACATGCTTGATTTCCATAGTAGCATCTTTCTTTGTCTACTCCCTTGTAGGTTTGTAGGGTCTGGTCATGTGTTGAGTCACATGATACTTTTTTTGAATATGGTCCAAGTGCATTCCTCTTAGAGTAGTTTGTAGCATGTTTAGCATTGCACTTTTGGGAGGCTAGACTATGTTTCCTTGCATGTCTCTCCACCTGATTTGTTTGTCTTGGTAGAATATGAAGGTAAAGTCTAGATGGTATGGATCAGTGTGAGCATAAGTAATACATGTTTACATTGGCATTCCCCAATCTTCTTCATCAACAATTTTGTCACTACTCCTTGTTTCCTTGGCAAGTGATAGTTGATCATTGTGTGAAGCCATGTTATGTTTCTTAATGGTTTGTGTTCAGTGTGCTTTGTATTAAGGTTATGAAGATTAGAGTTAGGTTCTGATACAACGAACTTTGGAAAAAATTAATTACCTAGCATAACATTGACTTCATGGTCACACCTTGGACTTCATGTAACTACTACTGGGATTACCAAGTACTACACTACTGGGCATACCAAGTGATAGTACTACTAGGTTACCAAGTAGTTACACTTACATGTTCAAGATCAGTTGTACTCATTCCGCTTAACAACAGTAAAAGTAAATTACAAGTAATCATAAACATTAACTATGAAAATAGTAAACAGTAAACTAATTGGAAACAAAAATAAAAATAAGTGTTGTTGCAATGATGTAGAGTAGTTTGAATTTTTATTGCCGATTATGCAATGCGTCCAAGTACATCACACTTGAATAAAGATTCCATTTAATTACAAAACATCACACTGTGGGCACACACTACTAAGTACTGAATTCAAAAAAACAAAAGAGTTCTATTACTAAGCTATCAAATCTTCTGTGGATCGGTGCGCCTAAGTGCTGCTTATATAGGTTGGCACACACCTTGCAATATTGTTTATACAATAACGTACCTATGACATCATAGATATGATATTGTAACTACAATATCGTTGCCTCAAAATTTTTGGATTTATCAATAATAAATTATACAATCATATGCCTTGGTCACACTTAACTATACAACTTGAGCCACACAAGTGTGATTATAAAGACAACAATCAACATCTTAGTGTTTGGCAATCTAAGGCGTTTAACTAATTCTAAGTCTAGGGACTTTGATCAGATTGCGAGCAAATGCTTGTGATTCATATAGTTGGGCATAGGGTTACTTTGTTTCTCATTACTTATGCTTGATTAGTTTTAAAAGTTATCATCCTAATTGTAATATGTACTTATATCCTATTAATCAAGTTCTTACACTCATCGTCGAAGCATAACTACTAATCTTATTCTAGATAAAAGATGTTATCATTAAGTCAATGTTGCTTAATATTATTAAGATTCCAAAGATTTATAAAAACATACCTCTATCACAAAAAATACTTAGTAGGAATGTATATTAACTTGTCAGATAGGTTATTACAATCAAAGGAGATAATTTTGGAGTCATGCACTAAGACCCAGCAACATGAAAATATATCAAATCATAGCCTCATGTTAAGCATAGGAATGTTGATATCAACACTTGTATAGAAAGTTTTCTTCGAGAAAAGAACATTTATAAGAAGATACTAAGGATGAAAATTTAGGGTTTGCACTCCTTTTTCTTGGAAGGGTAAATTGTACCTCCTTCCTTCAATAATGTAGGGAAAATTTTAAAACTTTTCTTTTAATGCAAAGTGACAAGTGTAATGGTACCTTAAAATGATAATTAAATTTAAATGCATGAAGTAAGTAATGAATACATTATTTTATTGTTTGAAGTAAAGAAAGTACAAGAAAATAAAATTTGGGCAAGCTAATTGAAACTTCTTAAAAGAAACATTTTATAACAAGACTGTAATGAAACAAAAATAGAGAGGACAAATAAAAAAACACCCTTAGAAAGGAAATCTTATTGTAGTAAAGAAATAAGTAAAGTTGAAAGAACGATCATTATGACTATTTGATTTTATCCCACCTATGATGGGTTGACCAATAAGGTGTAAAATAATATGAATAATTAAGAGAATTCTAAGATCAAATACAAAATCCTAATGAAACATACAAAAAAATTCAAAAATTAAAAGGAAATAGCAACAAAATGCCAAAAAAAAAAAAGAATCATCATTGCAAGTAACAACTATTGGTAGTTGGCTTTATTGTGTTCTGGATGTAGTTAAGCAAAGTACGTAAAATGTACTTAATGGAGGCTTGGAATGAAGGTAACTCAATAGAATGTGCAAGATAGCATTGATGCAAGTTAAATGTGAAGGTAGTAATAAACCTTTCATACAAGATCAATTATGTTAAAAGTACCCTCCCTAAAATTTATTGCAAAACCAAGAACCAAATCACTAAAAAAATTGCTAACTCTTCAAATTACTATTATATAACACATAGATCAATATGCTCCTTTAGATTAGCATTATTCCCAAATTTCATCAACAACATAGCTAACACCACACACGGAATTTTATTATAACATATATCAACACAAGATTGGATCAATATATGTTTATTATTATTATTATTACCCTTCTTATATTGTAATAGAAAAACCAATGCCTTTCATTAATGATCAGGAGTATTTGAAAATAAGCTTTTATTACTATAACAATTTTTGAAAATATTTCTCCAGCAAGGTCGAGTGGCTTAGAATGGTTGAGAACGTCTGAAATTTTAACCTTGCAATGTAAAAGTGCTCTAGTTTAGTCAGTAGATAAAAACAAATTCTGCTTTTGCCAAACTTCACACGGTACATCAGCGATGCCTTTTAAGTCTCGGTCATTTGACAAATGAGAGTTGCCGAAGAAGATGATGAATAAAAAAAAAATACATGTGTAATCGTTAGCCAGTTGTATATGAAATCAGCCTCTTGTTGTCGTCAGTTTTACCGTCCTTCCAGATAAATGTCGACCGCCAGGCTGTTTCCCATTAAGCCACCTGTAACGCGGAATTGCATTTATATTTTTGTGATGAGGGTCAAAAGAAAGTTCCTGCTGCTTACCAACCAACGGCCGAAGAAAATTCGCTTGACCTACTTTTTCGTTCGATTTTTCCTGTTGTGCTTCCTCACACAGAAATTTTATATCAGAGGAAACAGTTCGATGTATGGTCATTGGTTGCTGCGTTAGTGTTCTTCTGAATTCTGTGCAAACCATTTCTTTCTCTGTATCCGTCCGTCTTTGGTGCTGCAACAGGGCAATGAAAGGATTCAAGGATTTTGGAATGGAAGGGAGAGCGTTGAAGAGGAGCCGAAGTGAAGGTGAGGAGCCAAAGATGGAACCCCGGCCAGCAAAATTGGGGCAGCATGTGCAGCAGCAGCCTGAAGGGCCTTTCTGCAACTCAGATGCAGGTGTCGGGTCCTCCTCAAATTGGGAAGGTAATAGCAGCAACAACGAGAAGAAATTTGATGTTTTCATCAGTTACAGAGGCCCTAATGCAGAGCATGAGTTGGCTTCTGACATGTACGATTTGTTACAAGTCAGAGGGGTTGAGGCATTTCTGGACAAAGAAGAGTTGCAGTGTGAGGAGAGATTTTGGGAGGCAATTGAGGAAGCCATCTCATGTTCTAAAGTACATGTCTGCATTCTCTCAAGTAAATATCCAGAGTATGCAGAGTCTGCATGGTGTCTCAAAGCATTAGAGATAATGCCAGACATGTACGAGATGCATAAATCTATGTTGATTCCTGTTTTCTATGATTTCTGGGGAGTTCCACATTTGGAAGATGCTTTCGGACAGGGCTTCCAGAAGCTCCTAGACAAAGGCAGACACTCCAAGGAAGCCATCCACAAATGGAGAGGCGCTCTGTGTAAGATTGCGGGCATAGACGGATACTGGGGAACACGGTAAGCGATGTTATTGTTAACACACTATCTTTCCCTGTTTCTTAGGATATGTTTGCCCTTACTTTTGGTGCTGATTTTTAAATTTTCATGCCAAACAGAGTAGGTCCAAATATGACTCCAAATCTAAATCTAGGTTAGGTTTGGCATTAAGGTTGGTGTTTACGGTTTAATCACAGTAAATTCTAATAGCATTTCACAACTGCAGTGAATCAAAACATATACTCCACTAAAGTTTTAAAGTAATTTTCCTTCTTAATCCTTATTATGCGCCTAAATTCTCAGTCGATACTTCGTAGCAATTGCAGAGCTTCTTGCTCCACTAAAGTTTTAATTTAAGTTTTGCCCCTTTACTTGCAGTCTGCTGCCCGCCTATAGAGCGTCATACAATATTTTTTCAGTTTATCCATACAGATTACAATATGTTATTCTCCAATAATTATATGGTGACAGTTAGAGAATCTCCATGTTGATTTTTGTTCCAACATTTTTCTTTTTACCAGTGAACATTGTTGCATGACCATTGTCGATACAATATGTAAGCTGCTAGATGTTGGAGCACTTCCTACTTCTGCAAGGGTAGTTGGAAGACAAGAGCAATTAAGCAGCATCATCCATGATATAATGGCATACCGTGAGAATGGGCTTGGTGTAACATCAGTGGAGGCATCGGAAAAACCACCTTTGCAAAAGAACTTTATAATCAGATTTGTGATCAATATGAAAGGAGTTGCTTTATTGAAGATGGAAAGGGACTTGTAGAGAAACATGGCGTCAATGAAGTCCGCAGACATCTTATTGGTAAGCTTTTCAACTCTGGACTAAGTAACTTTACAATAGAAGCAAAGAAGCTTTTAAAGGACAGGTTACAGAATGCAGAGATTTTAGTAGTGATTGACAACATTGACAGGACAATTCCACTGAGTACAATATTTGTTGAAGATGATGTTTATCTTAGGCCAACAAGCATCATTATTGTAACAAGCAGGAAAAATGGAGTTTTGAAGCATGACCCTAGAGTTGCTAATTATTGTAAAAATTTGATCTCACTCAAAATCTCAAACCTAGACTTCCATGCATCAAAGCAGCTATTTCTCAAACCTAGACTTCCATGCATCAAAGCAGCTATTTTTGCAGTACGCCTTTGGAAGGATTGATAATGTGAACAATGAATTTGATGAGATAATAAATAAGATAGTTGAAAAATGTCATGGTGTGCCGCTAGCATTGGCTCTCCTTGGCAGACAGGTTTATGGAAGAGAAATTAAAGTCTGGGAAGATTTATACGATTCCATAAATGATTTGCAGCAAGAAGTCAGCTACAATAATGTTCATCGTGTTCGTGCGAACCCTGGTTACTTTATAGCCATCCAGTTTGGTTTTGGTCGTCCTGAGTCCCTTGAGTCCGATGCGACCTATGGGGCTGATTCCATAACTGATCATCTGACATTAAAAGTCAGCTATAACAATCTTAAAACGGAGTTGGAAAAATGTTTGTTTTTAGACGTGGCAACTTTTTTCCGCTGGGAGAAGGTAGACTGCCTTCTTAAAGTTCGACAACCGAACTATGAAGGTGGTAAATCAGAACTTTTATCTGCTCTTGATGTATTGAAGAAGAAGCTTTTAATTGAGGTAAAAGAGGGTGGTTTTCTAAACATGCATGATATGCTTGTGCAATTTGGGAGGAGCATAGTTCAAGATGAATGTCAGTGGTGGCATCATTATGATGCCATGTATATGTTATCCCATAAAATGGTATGACTGGTGATTATGATCAAATCCTGGTATTTGGATTTGCTTTAATGATTATAATGTAGTGTTGTGTGCTATGAATTTCAGGGAACAGAAAAGGTAAGAGCACTCAGTTTACATGGGACTGATGCAAGCTCACCTGTGTTAGACGTGGATGAAGACGGAAATCCACGGCCATGGCCTGCAGATGCATTCAGTGGGATGTCTTCGTTGGAAATCTTGTTACTCGTCGGTAATTGCATTGAAGGTACTGCATATTCGGTTAAAAGATAATGTACCCTTAACGTTACGGTTCATGATAATGTACCCTTAATTTTTAGATCGGCGTCGCTAATTTCCGTTCTTGAATGTGGTAAGGCGATCTTTCAAAGTTATCACGAAGGCTACGATGGCTTAGATGGACCAACTTTCCATATCAATCCATGCCTCCCACTCTGTGTGTAAAGGATATGCAAGTTCTGGAGTTGTCAGGTTCTCCACTGGCACGGTCATTAAATCCGGAGGTGAGAGTCTGGATATTGGTTTTCCGTTTTAAATTAAATAATTAAGCATTCATTCTATCCACTGATAAAGTCTTGCCTACTTTGAACAGCCGCCTACAAATTTGCAAGGACTTATGTCACTGACTTGGAGACGGGGGCTGCCTGATTGTTGGACAAGACTCACCCAATATCTTAGGCCTAATGCAAACTCTCTCTTTAATCAATTTTTCACTAATACAAGCTTGTCTAGGGGACACCTTCAAAGTCTCGCCGTAAATCGGCACACTATTTCCATTCCTTTGATGTTGTATCTATTTTTGTTAATAACCCTGGACCTTGGCAGAGATTCTTACCCCATTAAAATTAGAATGCTTTGAAATTTCTTAGCATGTTTCTTAAAATTAGTCTAAATATTCTCAAGAACACTTTTAGCAAACAACAGCATTTACCTAGTGAGGAGGTATTCAGCTTGCATGGTTTACTTTGAGCTGTAAATGTTGGGCCCATCCATGGGAGTTTTTGTTGAATCTTTGTGTTCTATTTCTGGGTTCTAATTTAATAAAGTGCACTTTTGAGTTTCTCTCAACCAAGAATAAAAAAAATTTGGAACTTATTGGTTTTCAAGAGTAAATTTATTTTTTCTTGATTTTTTAAAGCAAATGAGGCTTTTATACTAATTTGCAATTGATCTCACTTGTAATTCTAAGAGCTTTTTGGGCTAAGATATTTGTAAGAGGAAGTTATGTTCATATGTTCATGTTCTATAGGAAAATTGTACATCTTATTAGACATGCCACAAATCATGATTTTAGTTTTTTGAACATTAGCTTTCATTCTTGAATGCTATTAGAAGACATCAAGAGTATTAAGCATTTTCTCAATTTTGCCATTGAACTTGAAATTAAGATAACATCATCAACATAAAGTAAGACTTTACTTTCATTTGTAATTGCAAATTGAGTTTGGTATTTTATGCATCTACTCTTCAAGTTCATTAACAAAAATACCAAATAAAGTAGGAGAAAGTGAATATTCTTATTTAACACCAACCAAATTATTAAATAGAATTTTCTCTTGCCCATTTGTAAATTAAATGCATACCTCTTTGTAAAATTTTTGGATAGTAAATAACAATGTGTTGGGAACTTTTAAATTTTCCAAACACTTCCATAACATGTTTCAAATGACTTAATCATCTGCCTTAGAGAAATCTACAAAGTAGATAAATGTTTTCTTATGTGGACCTTTTGTTCTATTAATAAGATATATTAAAGTGATGATATAATATATAGTAAAATGATATTGCCTAAATTTTGCCAAAGAAATTACACATCATTCAAATATAGATCCTATAATAGTTCTTAGAAGTTTGGCAAAAATATTTTTAATTACAATTAGTCTATAATTATTTCAATCTTTTTTGTGTCCACTTTGAATGATAACAAGGTGCTTGTTCTAAAGTCATAAGACTTAGGTTGGAGCTTGGGTGTAGCTACTCGAAAGAGGTTAGGTTTTCACTCATCTACTACCCCTCACAAGACCTTGCCATAATGGATGAGCATTGAGCCTTTTGTATGATGGTCCCTTTTTTTCAATCTTCTTTTTTAAAACAAGATATTTGCTCTACTGGTGCACCATTCCTTTTCTAACCCCACTTGCACATCCAAATTTAACTTTTTCTAAACACCATTTTATACCATTATCCCTTCCCATTAAAGAATTTTTCCATATTAAGTTATTTACATTAGCAACTTTTCTTGATGATAGTCTTTTTATCTCATTTATTTTGCTATCAAAAGAAATGAACAATGTATTACCATTGTTATGAAACTCTTCTATTCTATCATTGCTATGAAACAAAGCTTGATAAAAATTTTTAATATCTTTTAGAAAGAAAGCATACGCTATTTTTGTCTTGCTTTAAAATAAGTACCAAAAACATTTGAGATCTTTCTTTATCATTCATAATAAACAAGTCTATCTTTGTTTAACAAATTCTCTCTTTTTAATCTAAATCAAAATTTTATATGATTTTATAATCTTTGATGACTTTGAGTCTTAAATGAAATTCTAGTGGTCTTATACTCTTCATCAAACCATTGTCGATTTTTTGTATTTTGGCCTTTGGAAATATTAAGAATAACTGTAATCAAAGTTTTTGTGAGGCTCACACTTGGATTCAAAATTTTTAAAATCCTCCAATTTTCAAATCATTCTAAAGTGCTTATGACTCTTGAAATTTTTAATGTGTTGTGTATTTGCTTATAACACTCGCTAACTTAAGCTTAAGCTAGAAAGCTACTATTTAGAAAACTAAATTGTAACTTAATAAAAATCGATAAGATTCCAACAAAATTTAAGAGACAAAATAGTAAACATTCGAAAAATAAGTTGATAGGGGTAAAATAAAATATCACTGCCAATAGCCTCTTGGGTACCAAACCTAACTTGTTCAATAGATAATAATAGTTCGTTGCCCCTAATGCCCAAGCCAAAATATACATTAACTAAAACATTATTATAACAATGGAATAAATAATATAATATCCAAAGCTACAACAATACTTTAGGCTACTATCAATCCAACATTATATTCAATAAACAAGTAATAAATTAATGTTACCAATTACCAACTTAAACAAACATAAAAGTAAAAGTTAGGCCTATACTAGAGGTAAGCAAATAAAAGTCCACACATACCAACCAAAGGGCATTACAAAATACAAAAGTATCTGCTAATCATTACAACTTAGAAATTACACAAAATTCTCAATTTAAAGAAATGCTAGAAAATGCAAAAATCCTAATATAAGCATCAGTTTCTCCAACTACCTACTCATCACAAATACTTATTTTACTTAGGAGGTAAAAATAAAGGAGAAAGTCAATCCACATGACTAAGTAGGAAACATAAATTACAGATACTCCCTTAAAGGTTTTGTAACCAAGCATGCTAACTATGCACAAGGGTTATTGCATTTGAAATGTTATCATGAAACATAATACAAACATCAAATCACCAAATAAATAATATCATGTGGCCAAACGTATCCAAGCTAAATTTTGCCATCACCCAACTTTAAATTTATGGAAGCTCACACCAAAATCTCAGCATCTAAATGTCAAGTTGAGATGTTTATGTTTTGTGCACAAAAATATTTTCCAAACAAAATGTGCCTATAGGACTTATTTAATGTTTCTTAAATATGGTACCAAGATTAACTAAAACACTGTATCAATTTCTATCATTCATTAGGTGCAAAAATGCTCCCTCTATGAGTCATTGTTTAAGGCCAACATTGATAAGTGGTTGAAGGTACCCCTATGCCCAACCATATGAATCACAAAGCGTTCATGCGCAATTCAGTCGAATTCCATGGACTATCTAGTTTCTAGTGCACTAGTATTCTAGGAAGTGAATATTGTCCTAAGGTCATTCGTTGTCTTCTCAATTACACTTGTGAAGTACAAAGGTATGGTTAAGTATAATCAAGGCATATGATTTTTATCATTTTATGTTTTATGGTTTTGATGCTTGAAGAGAGAGGTGAAGTAAATTAATAACTAATTTAATTTAACTAATTAACCGGTTTCTAACCAGTCCTAACATAAGCATCTAGTCCCACTTTTCATACATGTCTTGAACCTACATATCCATTGCTAGGTTACCAAGTGCTACACTATTGGGTGGTGCACCAAGCAATAACACTACTAGGATTACCAAGTGAATACGTCTTATGCTTGAAGCAATCGTACTTATGTATTTAATCTATCTAGCTTATCTTGCTTAATTACTTAATTAGCTTAATTATTGGAAAACATTAAATAAATAATTGAAAGCATTAAATGCATGGATAAAATCTCTAAACTATCTAGAATATTGCAAGGTTTATCAAGAAGCTCATCTTTATTGCCATACATACTCTCATGCTCAAGTACAATAATGCTCGAATAAAGATTCGTACACTCAATGACTCTTTCTATGGGTGCTCAAGAAAATATTCTAGTTTTCAAATATAAAAACTACAAGAGTTCAGCTACTACTATGACTTGAATGCCCATAAACATGGCTGGAAGCTCATATTTATAGTTTTTACTACAGTACTACATTGACAAGGTTCCATAGACATACTAAACACTACATCAACATGGCCCCATCTACGGGGGCTCTTTGACAAGGCCACATCAACATGGGCCCATCAACCCCACACTTTGACACTCATCATACCCCCACAACTAAATAAAAACTCGTCCTTGAGTTTCTTTACAAAATTGGAAAGGTATGGAATTATTGACTATTGACTTGAAAAAATTGAGTGCCCGAGTGTACAGATCAACAAATTACAAAAATTGTGGTGTTCATGACACAAAATTGAATACCATGAATTAACTTTACAAAAATTGAACAACACATCCTTTGATGGCATCAAGAAAGTGGAGAAGATCAAACAATCCTAGGTGGTGGTGGCTCCTAAGGTTCTAAAGGACCTTCATTGGCTCTAGGCATGTGCAATAATTAAGGTAGTTGTGGCTATCCTGCTACTGCTGCAACCTCTAGTGGACGGTGAAAGGCATCTAGTAATGCCTTCATCTTCTCCTCCTTACTCTAAGGATCATTCATGGTCCATGCGAAATCACCAATGTTGACTAAAATGGGGACATCCCACAAATAGGACATTATTGAGAACATTTCCTTTACATTAACAAACCAGGCAGTGAATTGTTTGCATTCAATGTTGAACACCCTTACTACATTTTGCAGCTCCTAGTAGTCATTCATCCTCTTGGCCAAGTTCTCTGTAGTTTATCATTGATCAATGAATCGTGCTTTGAGGACATTGAGTTCAACGTTTGCAACTGCAAGATTCTACTTGGTGTCCTTATGATGTTTGAGCTCAGCCTCAGACAGCAAGTACGAGCTAGCCACCTGCTTTTCTAATTCATACCACAGTCGTCTGGTAGTTAACATGGCTAGATTTGCGTAATGAATATTAGCAAGCTCCATGTACTCCATCATCTCCTCAATTTTCAACTCCTTCATGTAGATTTCCACTTTGTTGTAGGTTTCTATCCCATCAACGATAGGTTGCCACAACTCTTTTCCTAGCTGGAGTTACTAGAGAGTTTCATTTACCTTTGCCTTTGCCAACTAGATATGTTTTTCATTTACTTCCTTCTGTAGACCGACCTGCTCTTTGTAATGATCCTTTACTCTCTCAAATTTGAGAGCCTTCGATTTCCAAGAAACTACATTAATCATAGTATTCTAGCGAAGGGTGTGGACTTCCTCCATGGAGAGATTTCTATTTTCCACTATCAATCTCCTCATTTTGTGTTTGCTCTAGCTAGTTACTCCTACTATTGATGGATGAAATTAGTTAACTATTGCTTATGTTCATTAACATTCCATAGATAATGATTTTCTGCAGTCAACTGAACATTCTCCTAGTGGCTCTGATCTAAGGCCTTCTGAATCTTGTGTTGTGTGGCCTCTGCCAAGAATCGATAAAATACCATCATCTCCATTACCCCTCAACCCTTTTGATTTTGATGTGAAGCTATTCCATAGCTTCATCTCTTGTTAGTGCCAGGTTGAAGAATGTGAGATCAACAATCTAGGCTCTTACTTCAACAACTTCAATGGCCAAGTGTTCATTCTACTCCTTGGCTATTTAAAGTTGCCCCTCCAAAATGATGTTTTTGCCCCTTGCCTTCAACAGCTTCGAATTGGGTTGCAGTGATGTTGTAGGAAAGGTCAAAGACATCCAGAAGCATTTGCTTAGTTTCCACCAGTTGGTCTAGCAATTCTTCATGTTGTGTTGTGTTTATTCTGCCACTTGTGATTCCTTCAAACATCTGGACATCTTTAAGTTCAGTGACATCTGGTACACACACCACAGTTGCATTGAGTATTTTGGCAATACAGTAAGCGACCAATTTTGCTATTGTCTCCTACTCTTGGTGTTGCATCACTAATACAGTTGCCCCCTCATCCTTCTCTAAGCACACCAAGAAGGTCGTAGAATTCCTAGATATTTCTAGGAATGATTGTTGTTCTACGAGCAATACTGTGACCTTTTTGGCACTCAAATTTGACCTTGTAGGCAGATGTGTTCTTTGGGCTAAGAAAATGGATCCAACCTCACCCATCAAACTAATTGTTTAGGCCACCTCGTTAAGGTGACTTATGGTTGGTCTATAGACGGATGGATCCCTACCACTCATGCTTGCTCTTTGCTCTTGTTTACTCAAAAGCCATTCTTTGTATTCTCACAACTATTGGTCAGTTGTAGTGACGTCTAAAACCATTGTTTGACTAACAAGTGAAGGTGGTGATTACTGATCCTCTTCTTGAATCATCGTTGTAGGCATCTTGTCCTTCATCATTTTCACCAAATTGGTGGCTGAAATAGTTCTAACAGTGTCACTGGTGTAACAAATTGTCCCTTCCCTTTGACAAATTTTTCTAATGAGGCATGAAAAGGGAAGTGCCTTCCTTCTGCATTCATTTTTTTTAAACTGCTTCTCCATCTCTAAATACATTAGTTGCGAAAGCTTGACTAGGAATCTCCCACTTAGAGTGATATATGCTCAGGCAGAGAAGGCTGTGATTTTGCTTGGCCTCATCATGGGATTGAGGTGGAAGGCTGTAATTTTGTAATAAACCCTCTCTACTAGTGTGAGTGTGCCAAACTCCTTGTGGTTGACACCATAGCACTGTTGCATCCATTCTTTCTTGATACTAGGACCTGCCTACATTAGAATCTCAGTAAGGTTTACCCTTGTTTAAGGCAACCCAAGCACTGTAGTAATGGCTTGTGCTGAGTAGGACACTAAAATGTCCTTGATTTTCACCATTGATCTAGGCTACTTATTATTCCAAAATAAAGACATCTCTCCCATGTACAACTCCTTGGTGAAAGTGATGATTGGCCACATGGGAGAGGCCTTCAACTAGTCCTATACTTCTTTTGGTGCATGCTCCAGGAAAGGGCCAAATTTTAACTCCTAGAATACCAAATTTTGGACCTTCCTTGGCTTGATTTGATTTAGGCAAGCCTTTGTTAAGGTCACCTTAATATTTGCTAGTTGTGTTAGCGCATCATGTTGATGGGAGTGTTTTGGTGCTACTGTTGGTTCTGGAATCTGTTTAATAGATTCCACCTCTACCTCTTCCCTGATAGGATTTGTGACATGGCTTGCCAACAGTCCTTCGTGGGGCTATTCTTAGCCTCTTTCCATTCTAGGCCATTTCTCCCTTGGTTAGAATGGTCATGCTTCTTGCGTGTTCTTTCCTTTTGGTGCCATCTATAGTTACAACACATCCATGGATTAGTAGATGTAATGTGTAACTTTAAAGTTTTGAGTACCTTTTCTTGTTAGTTAGTTAGTTACACTTTAGCTAAGATTGGACAATAGAAGATTGATTATTTTATTAATTATTTATTATCATCATTAGTGGATCTTGTTGAAAAGGTTTAACTCTTGTAATTTAGTGTTTAATACTTGATTCTTTAGTTAAACCTTTGTGGGAGTAAGAAAAAATTACAAAAAATTTTCTATCAAAAATGGTACATTTATGGCCTCTATGACAAAGAGCTTACCTTCAGTAGCTACAAGGTCAAAGAATGGAGTGATTTGGATAAATGGTTTATGAGTTATGGGCTCTGGAAGGTTCTAGGCTTTGAAAAATTGAAAAACTCCTTTGCCGTTTGTGAGAAAATGTAAAATTTTCAACATGGGGTTGCACATATATATAGAATTTTCCTTAACATCAATGGGGCCTCGTATACAAGTCTACTTCATTGATGGGGCCCTGTATATGGGGCCCATCAGTAAAAATTTTCAAATGTCAATATCTCAAAAAATATAAGGAATTTTTCAATGAAATTGGATTCCATGGAATTTCAAAAAAGCCAAGAATATGATAAAATCATTAAAGAGGATTTCTAAAGCTCAAAAATTAAAACATGAAATGGAAAATGCATTTAATGAACAAAATATGTAAAAGACCACATGGTGTGATGTAGAAGATGGATGTACATAAGATTTGGATTGCAAAAATGCCTAAGAATAGGATACTTAACAAAGCCAACCAAAGGATATACAAGTGGGTCCTCCCCATAGCAGGCACGTGCCTTGTTTGCCCTTGCATAACCTCAACTTAAAGAGTCTGTGGACCCTAGAGGTGACTAATGGTCGATGGAAGTTAAGAAACAAAATCGAAAAGATTCTACTTAATAATTCAAATACATCAGACCAAGACACAAAATCAAGAACATGGGCTTCGGTAGTGAGGTGAGTTACATTCAACATAGATGGATGATGAAGAAGGTGGAATGGAATTCCAAACTAAGGTCATAAGAAGCTTCTTGTGGAGCTTATGTTGAAAATGACCTCAGAAGATCCATCCTTAGTCCAAACCAAACCAACCTCTTTTAATAACCTCACATCACCACTCTAAGACTAATCCACCCCCTCAAGACACAAGAGTGCACCCACAAAACAACCACCATTCTATAAACAAAAGAAAAGAGAAGTAGGAAGTAAGAGAGGACATTAGTTAAAGGGGACCTTTAGGCATGGGTAACATGTCTTTCTAGTCCCATAACTAGTGCTTGTAGCTTGTTTATTTGTCTAAAGGATGTGCTTTGAGTTTCCATCATGTTTTGTTTTTATAGGAACCACACCATGCAAAGACTTTATTTGACTTCCTAAAATGGATGACATGCAACAGTAAGAAGATGATGAAAACACTCGAGCACTCAAGTAAGTAGAAGAGTACAAAGAGTATTGAGTCCCCTTGAAATCACACCTTGTACAAACCTTTGAATCCTTCCCAATTCTGGAAACTACCAAGGTTACAAATTTATTAGAAGTTGATTTAATGAAAGGGACCTCAAACTTCGAAAATAAGGAAAACCATAGAGTTTGTGGATGGGTGGATGTTGTGGACTGACTACTTGTTCCATGAAAAAGAAATCATGATTGAGCCATCAATACAAAAATTCAAAAATAGAAACTAGACATTAGCAAATCAAAAACATGAAGCACAAACCACCATTAGTAGCAACCACAGCACCACCATGTCATGTGGTAATAAAGCACTTTTATTAGCAAAAATTTGAAAATCACACTCAAAAAAAACAAAGTAAAGTATATATTAGAAAGTATAAAATATTCAAGAAAGATTCAAATGTACTAATGATGGTGTAAAAATAAGAAAAATATTTGAAAATCAAGAAGGTGTAAAATAAATAATTTGCAAAATCAAAATGTGAAAAAAAAAAGTAGAAAAATTGAGGAGCCATACGGATGACTAGTACGGATGACCATCTCCTCCATGACTAAGTTGGAAGGAGGAGATCCAAAAATTTAAGTGTGGTTGTCCATCCATTGAGGTACTCGTTGCATTGGCTTGCTTGGGCTCATGGAAAAGCTTCACTTGTTGGATGTTGATCAAATACTTTTTATTTGGGCTTTCAGGTTTGTATATGGTCATGGCCCTAGAAGAAAAGGTTTCATCAATTATATAAGGTCATTTCCACAATGTTTGGAATTTGGTTTTCTAAGGTATGTATGTCGAATTCTAGTAAAAAACCTTATCTCCCAGTTGAAATTTCACTTTCCATATTCTAAAGTCATGTCATTGTTTGTTGAATTCCTTATGCACTTCATTCAAAGATAGGGCCACTAATTAATTTTTTTCTAGCACATTAATGTTCATTAATCTTTCTTTTTGTGCTAGACTTAAGTCAAGATTTACTTCACAGGCTATTGAGAGTGTGCAGAGCTTGAATTGAATTAGAAGCATTGGAAGTTTCTCGTACACTAACTCATAGGGAGAGTAGCAAATAGGAAGTTTCCATGTTAAGTGGTAGGCCTAAAGGGCATCATTGAGTTTTATGCTCTAGTCTCTCCTACATTTGCTTATGGTCCTTGTTAGGATTTTTGTAATCTCCCAGTTAGTTATCTCTACTTGACAGTTGGCTTAGGGGTGATAGGGTGTTGTTAATTTATGTTCAACCCCCAAGCGTTGCATCAAATTTATAAAGGTGGCACCTATAAAATGAGTTCCATCATAAAAAATTAGTGCACGTGGCACCCCAAACCTATTTACAACATCTTTTTGTACAAATCTAGTAGCAGTGGATGATTTACAATCGCTGACAACTACTACTTCTACCCATTTGGTGCAATAATTAACTACTACAATGATATATGCCTTTCCATTGAACATGGGTGTGATGGGACCCATGAAGTATATGTTCCATATGTCAAAGGGCTCCAATAGTTGAATCCACTATTGAGGACCCTCCATTCGAGCAATCATCCACCATCTCTTTGACAATGTTTACAAGATCAAACAAATTGGTTAAGTGTAACTAAGGTATTTGATTTTTATTATTTTATGTTTTATATTTGATGCTCAAAATGTAGATAAAAGGAATTGGATTAACTACACTAAATTAACTAATTAACTAGCATTTAACTAATCTTAACATAAGCATCTGATCCCACTTTCCATACACATCTTGAACCCACATATCCATTGCTGGGCGACCAAGCGCTATGCTACTGGGCAAACCAAGCAATAATGCTACTACGATTACCAAGTGAATACGTGTTACACTCAAAGCGGTCGTACTTATGTGCATACTCTATTTGACTTAATTACTTCATTAACATAATAACTAGAAAATATTTAATAATTAATTGAAAGCATTTAATAAATAGTTGGAAACAGTAAATGCATAAATAAAATAACCAACCTATCCAAAGTGCTGCAAGGTTTATCAAAAAGCTCATCTTTATTGCCACACACATTGTCACGCTCAGGTACAACAATGTTCGAATAAAGATCCGTACACTCAATGACTCTTGCTATAGGCACTTGGAGGAAAAATTCTAACTTTCAAATGAAAAAAATGCTAGAGCTTTACTACAACTACAATCTCTACTTCTATAAATGCAACTACAAGCGCATATTTTAGCTGACTATAGGCACTACATTGAGGGGGCCACGTCAACACATGATATGATGCATCAACTAGGCCTCATCAATGAGGCTGCGTCAATGAGGTTTTGTCAACGTAACTGATAGAACGTGACTCATCACTCGATAAAGAAACTATTGTTTATTCCTAAAGTCTAGATCTTGTGGCATCTCTTGAGTGAGAAGGTAAGTGAAGATGTCATCATACCATTTTGGTTCGGTGAGCACTTGATCATTGATTACTCTTGTAAAGAGGAGTTCATTTAGAAATTGATCAAAGAGTGGACTCTCCTCCTCTTTATTATCCCATCTTAACTAAGAGAGGTGGTCAAAGACCACATTCTCAGTTTCTTTCTAATCTATCATTGTGAGATCAAATCTCTATAAGATCACAAGCCACCATATGATTTGGAGACTCACCATTGGTTTATTCATCAGGAAGAGGATGGCACTATGATCTATGTGCACAAATACTTTGTAGCCAAGCACATAGTACTTGAACTTGTTAAGAGCATACACCACTACCATCAGTTCTTTCTCAATTGTGCACCCACTATGCTTTAGCTCTGGTCATCTAGCTATATAAGCACTACTCCCAAGGCATAATTAGATACATCTGTCATTATACAAAATGCACTGGACCAATGTAGTGCCCATATAACTGGAGTTTCTATGAGTTTCTCCTTTAGTAGTTGGAATGCATGTTCGCACTACTTAGTCCAGAAAAATGGAGCATCTCTCTTTGTAAGCTCGACCAATGGCTTTGTGAGCTTAGAGAAATTTTCTATGAATCACTAGTAGTAGCCAGTGTATCCAAGGAATGATTAGACATGTTTACCTATCTCTGATTGTTATGTGATTCCTTGGATGATCCTTATCTTCTCCAAGTCTACCTTAATCCCTGCCTAACTAATTCTATGCCCTAGTACTATGCCTTCCTAGACCATTAAATGGCTTTTCTACCAATTAAGCTTGAGGTTTGTTTCAACACATATTTTCAATACCTATTCAAGACGATCCAGGGCTTACTCAAATGTAGCCCCATAGGTAGAAAAATCATCCATAAAGACTTCTACCCCACTACCAATCTGTTATTGAAAAATACTAAGGGCCAAGTGTTGAAATGTTGTAAGGGCATTACATAGACCAAATGGCATCTTATAATATGAAAAAGTCCCCTAAAAAATCATGAATGTTGTCTTGGCTTGATCTTCTAGTGAAATTTGGATTTGGTTATAGCCACTATAACCATCCAAGAAGCTATAATAGTAATGCCCAAAGATGGTGTTCAACAGTTGGTTCATAACTGGCAATGGAAAATGATCTTTAAATGTTGCATATTCAATAGCCTAAAGTCAATGTAAACCCACCACTTGCCACCTTTCTTTAGCATAATTATGTGTGGGCTAGCCCACTCACTATCCATGATGGGATAGATGAACCCCACCTTGAGGAGTTAATTTATTTCCTCCTTGATAATCTATTTCAATTTGGGGTTCAACCACCTTTGTGGCTACCTTCTTGGCTTCATGGCTAGGTTGGTGTAGATACAATGCTAGCATATCCTTGGATCAATTCTTGTTAGTTTGGGATATGACCAAGCAAAGATTGTTGGCCACTTGTTGACAACCTACAACAACTTGTCTCTTTGTTCAGGAGCAAGATTTGCATTGATTATGACTAGCTTGCCATTATTTAAAAATGCATACTTCATGCCAACTGGTAGAATTTTTAACTCTAGGGGCTTTAGCTTGAAATGATTAGGGATTTCCAATTCTCTCCAATAAATATCATCATCTTCATCATCGGATATTTGATGATGAACTTGCTCAAGTTCATCCATGCCTTTGACATAAGGACATGTCAAGCTCTCAATAGGTTTCATGCATAATGTGCTACTATCAAAGTTAGCTATTAGCCACTGGGTACTCTTTTGTTTTGTGGTTGCTTTGTATAGGTACCTTTAGATATCTATTTCATGTGCACACTGATTGCATGCTTTAATGATTGTACTCTTAATGGATCATATTTTTTGTATGCAATTACACTTGTTATCACTATCCATAATGCATGGAACACACTCCTTCTCTAAACATCCAAAGTCATTTTCCTTGTAGATTTCCAAGGAGAGGTCCCTTATACCCATATGTGCATCTACTGTGCTTAACCAAGCCCTTCCCATAATGATGGGGAAGTTATCTTTGCATTTTTCAACCTTAATCACTAGAAAATCGGTAGGATAGGATCACTTGCAAATTGTGGTTACAATTTTCTCCACTAATCCCAAAGGGATAGTAATTGATTGGTCTACCAATTCTAAATAGATGTTGCTCTTCTTGAGAGGTGGTAGGTTCCAAGCTTTGTACATGTCATGGGATTTGAGATTAACACCAGAACTAGAATTAAGAAGAGCCTTGCATGGCTCATGTCTAGTGATCTATGAGTAAATAAAAGGACTTCCTTGGTTAGATCTTTTTGTGGGAAGATTACCAGCCTTGATCCAATCAAAAATAGCATGAGTTAACATCACATTGCATATCTGAGGTGACGTTTAGTTTGAAGGAACTCAAATATTCTTGATATATAGGATGAGTGTGTTCGAGATATAGGACGACTAGCTGCATTAGGTTGTGAGGGTTTGGGAGGACTGTTGGGTCAAAAAAGGGGTCATTTCCTGGATTGATTTTTGAACCACTTGGCTGGAAGGCTGTTTGTGAATGTACAGCCCTTGTAGCATTTTGTTGTTGTAACTATGGAGGAATTTCATCCTACATGGACAAGAAAGAAGGTAACTAGCTTGAGAGTAGAGGGATGTGTATAGATGAATGCAAAGGATGGTATGGATATGGGTTCTCCCCTCGAGTATATGGTGAATGTGTTCAGTGGTACTCTAGAGAGTAATATTGATGCTGAAATGATCTATGGCTTATAAACCTCCATGGAGAGATGGGTTGCTAAACATAATACCCGTATGGATTTGGTTGCTTATAAGGGTACCGCTGTCTTGGCAGTAGCATTCCCCATGACTGTGGTTAGTGCCACTATTGGTACTACTTATACGATTGTGGTGGAGCTCCACTTGGATAGTAAGCTTGTTGTTGCTAGTGGAATTACCTCAAATTGCCTTGAGGATAAGGAAATCATCTGGGTGCTTGGCTCCATGCTAGTAAAGGATTCAACGTGTACATCCCAAACTCTTGTAAATGTGACACCATAGGACAACATACTTTAGGATGTTCATATTGACAAATGTCACAACCACCATCATCTTCAAAGTCTATCTTCACAACTTCTTCTACTGCAGCAGCTTTGCCCTTACCTCTCTAGTAGGCACATTCAACTTCTTTCTACCTCCTGTGGTTACGATCACTATTTTGCTCTCTGGATTCTTTAGCAATCTTCATAGAAGTTTGGAATTTTTCATTCAAAGAGTTCCATAATTTGTCAATCTTTGCCAAAATATTATGAATATATTTTTGGATGGGTAAAATTTTTCTGTTCACCACTTCATCGAGTGGTGACTCCTTCTCATCACAAAATCAGACCTCCTTTTTCCTGATGGAAGGATCCCTATTATATTCTTCTGCACTTTCCCTTTTTCACAACTCACCTTCTTCTTTTGCTACTTGCTCTATTAGCCTTTTAATCTAATGAGCTCTTAGTTTGGATAATCTTCCTTGGGCATAAACCTTAAGAGTTCTTCTGGTTTCTACTCTGAGTCCATCTATGATGTGGCAGAGTTGTTCCCTCTAAGAATAACCATGGCCAGGGCATCAGTGTAAGAGAGAATAATATTTGCTCATGGTGGCATCCAAGGCTTCATGTATTCTCTATTTACAACCTTGGATCTGCCTTCTCAAATTAGACACTCTGCAGTACATCTAGTATTTTTCATTAAATAGTTCTAACATGGTACTTCCTCTATGAATGGATTTTGGTACCAGATTTTAGCTTCCTTGATAAGTGTCTTGCGGAAGAGTTTGAGTTTCTACCAATCATTTTCAATGTTCTGTAAGGAATAGGCATCATGGAAAGCTTGTAGATGTGTCTATGGATCAGAGTTATATCCCCCCTCAAATTTTGGAACCTTGTTCATATCTAAGCGCTTGATCCAACTATCTTTCACATGTCTGGTTGGAATCTTAACTGCCTCTACAATGTTAAGCATGCTTTGAGTTGCCAACAAAAGCTCATCATCATCATGATTTCATTGTCGCTGATGATGTCCTCTATTACTCCTTTGATTATTATGGGCATGATGATTAGTATTATTACCCCTCTACATACCTTCATCATAATTGTTCCTTCTATGACGTCTTTTAGAATCAAAAGAGGAAGAAGAAGTAGATGTGGATGAAGAGGCGGAAGAGGGAGGAGGACTACCTTCACCATGATATCTACCAATTCCCCCTTGGTTATCATGGCCACATTCATCAATTTTGCTATCATCTTGATGCTTGTTTGATTCCTTTCCTTGATTTCCATCTTCCCCTAAACTCGAATTGTGGATTGTAGATTGTAGATTCAGGGTCACACCCTTCTCACCAATAACAAAGGGTAGAGAATCTTCATGTTGAGATCCCTCAAAGGCAGGGTCCTCATCATTGTCTCCGTTCAATAGGAACAAGGAATTTTTGAACCATTTTCACTTTGCATCCTCATGATGCCTCTCTTGATGTTGATCTCGCCTACATTGTGTTTCAATGGGACAATAGTCTTGAGTGTCATGATCATTCACAATGTATTCCTCTTGAAGATATGAGATGCCTAACTTTTTCAAAGTTTGAAGCAACATCCCAAGCATAGATCGATCAAAGGGAAATACCATGTTGCCTTCCATATCACACCATTGTAGTTGCTCATCTTGATGTAGGATGAAGGTGAAATCAGGCACATACTCATCTGGATGAGTATATATCACTTTGCACTCTTATGGGACTAATGGTTTTGTATCATTTTGCTTGTGAGAAGAAAACATTTTGCAAACAAATAAAGTATCAATGTGCTTTTGTAGTTATATTATTTGGAAATGATATCAACCTTAGGGCTCATCCAATGATATTAATGATATCCACTAAACCTAGATAGTGCATATTTCAACAGACAGAGTCGCCAGAAACAATGCCAATGATGAGCGATTGAAGGTAACCCTACGCCCAACCATATAAATCACAAAGTGTTCATGTGCGATCCAATTGAATTCCATGGACTCTCTAGTTTTCGATGCACTAGTCTTCTAGGAAGTGAATCTTGCCCTAAGGTCATTCATTGTCTTCTCAATTACACTTTTGAAGTACAAATGTATGGTTAAGTGTAATCAAGGCATATGATTTTTATCATTTTATGTTTTATGGTTTTGATGCTTGAAGAGAGAGATAAAGTAATTTTATCATTTTATGTTTTATGGTTTTATGGAGTGATCAATCTGCCAGAGCTTCGCTACTTCTAGCCAGGATTGGGAAATGAGGGGAGTGCCGCCTCTTATTTATAGATATGGCGGCGGACCGCGATATCGCGTACGCGATATCGCATGGGATGCGATACGTGATATCGCGACACATGCAGGTCGTGTCTCATCATATCCCCATGACTGAATGAAAACTCGTCCTCGAGTTCCTTACAATGATATCAAGTAGGTATGGGATTATTAGGGGAAATGGAACTAATGGAATGACATGTGAACAGTCTTTATTACAAGACTTGACAAAAACTGGTGTTCATGACAACATGGGTGAACACCTTATTACAATGACATTAGGCCACATTTGGCAGCTGAGAGAAAAGAGGAGAGAGAGTAGAAGAGAAGAAGAAAGAAGAGTCTTGCTGCTGCCAATGCCGAGATTGCACCTTTCGCTGTCCATCCGTAAGCGCATTATCAATTCCACTCCTTGCATAGCTGCTTCAGCGCTGCTCCACTCCAAGTGTTTGCGCCAGATCCATTCTGTTGTTTCTTGAATCGCCATCTGCACACACAACACAATCATATATTAGCAAGGGTAATTGAATCATTAAGTAAATAATACCTTGCGGCGGTGTAAGTGCATTGGCTAGGTTGTGGTATGGCTGATATGGATCTGGGAATATGTAGATGATGACTACCGAAGGTGTAGGGGTTAGAAAGAGAAACGAAAAAATTCAGGGCGTAGGAGAAAAATCGAAAAATCAGGTCCCGTACCCCCATGACTAATCGCGAACCTCCGGTAGCGTTAGAATGGAGAAAGAAGAGTAAGAAAGATAGGTAAAAGGGACAACTATGACATCGATAAAAGGGATGTCATGATGGAAATGAACAAGAAAAAGTGAATTAATTGCAAAACGTTAAGGAAAAGAAATTAACTAATGTTCCAAATAGGAATGTCAGTGGGTCCTCCCCAAAGCAGGCTCATGCCCTTAATGCCCTGACAATCCCACATTCAAAGAGTCCGTGGGCTCTGGGAATGTCCTTTGGAATAAGAGTTAAAGTGTTAACCGGAAGAATTTACTGAAAAGAAAACAAAGCATCAACCAAAATATATACTAATGATACAACCGGCAATGAGGTGAACAATGGGGAGAAGGATGGAAAGAAGAGAAGTGGAATGGGATCCCAAGAACAAGGTGGTGTACAGCCCCTTGTATGTTTG
>MNCI01025135.1:59132-75462 GCA_015680685.1 Gnetum montanum | reverse complement strand
CCCTTGTCCTAACTCCTCTCGACCTTCTTGTCGAGGCATTTCATCTCTTTTACCTTTACTCTCCACATTATGCTTATGGTGGCTGCGCCCAGATGTGGAAGGAGAGGGTGAATGATGAGATGAAGGAGAAGAAGGGGATCTATCACCATGGTGATGTTTCTTACCTCCTCTTCGGCTGCTTCAGCCCCGATCGTTGTAACGATCAATGTGCCTATCATTAGTGTGAGTGATTGTTCCTGCCGTGAACAGCTGGTGCTCACGGGGATCAGAGCCTGGAATATGTATCGGTGATCTAAGGCCCTGATGCCTTACCTCTTCACTAGAGTGGGGAGGAGGAACATTGTTTTTTAAGAAACCCATTGTGAGGGGTTCCTCATCTCCTATTTCACTAATGACATGGGGAACCTTGCCCTTCAATAGTGAATGTTGGCTCTCCTGCCTTGCATCCCGAATACGTTGGGCATTTGAGGGACGATAATCCCTTATGCGATATGTTCCAGCAACGTATTCAGCGAATAAGTCCTGCATGCCATTCTGTGCCAATTCACGGAGAAGCATGTTCGGAACGGATCGATCAAGAGGTAAAACTATATTACCCAACGAATCTCTCCAGTGCAACTGTTCGTCCTGATGGAGAGTAAAAGTGTAATCAGGGATATACTCATCAGGATGAGTATAAGTTATCGAATACTGTTTAGGACTTGGCTGATATGGGTTATGCGTATGATTCTGACCTTCTTCTATATTGTCCTTAGGTGAGTTGATTGCGTGAGAAGAAGCCATTTCTAATGGTGTGCTAATTTTACCGTTATTTATGTTCTTAATTAACTGATTAACCCTAAGGTTCGTTTAGGCTCACAACGATGTGAGTGATATCCCTTATGTTAAATTGGCGAAAAAAAACACTTAGTCCCCGGCAACGGTGCCAATGATGAGTGGTGAGGTACCCCTACACTCAACCATACGAATATGAGCGTGCACGCGCGATCCGGTCGAACTCTGCAGACTAAATGCCTTAACGCCACAAGAAACACTTGGGGTTAATTATTCGTTGTCTTCCCAGGCTTGCTTGTATGTGTCACGGTGTATGGTTAAGCAAGTCTGAGGTATGTGATTTTTTTGGTATTTTTCGGTTTATCTTCTATGCTATGAGGGAAAAGGTTGAGAAACTAAACTAACCCTAACTCATGTCCTAAGTCTAAATTAACTAGCGTTAGCATCCGTTCCCACCTACCGGACACACCCTGAACTATGCAACTGTGGCTTACCAAACGCTAATCGTTACTGGGATCACCACACGTAACGCAAGTGATCGAAGTGGTCGAACTGAAGCACATATTTAGCCTAAGTGTGATCAGCAGCCGATTCCTTAGCTAGCCGTACACACCTGTGGGTGCTCGTAACTAAGTCGTACTTATCACACGTTCTAGCCTAGCAATGAGCAGCCGATTCCTTGATTAGCCGTACACGTCCGTAGACGCTCGTAATCAAGTCGTACTTGTACGCACTAGGAAACCAGTAAATAAACAACAATAAATGAAAACCAGGTGCTGCAAGGTTTATCCAATCCAGTTTATCTTTATTGCCATACACAACTTGGGTTCAGGTTACAAGTTGCTCGAATAAAGAGCCGTTCACTCTAGGACTCCTACTGCGGGCACATGGGAAAAATTCTAACTCTGGACTGATCAATCTGCCAGAGCTTCGCTACTTCTAGCCAGGATTGGGAAATGAGGGGAGTGTCGCCTCTTATTTATAGATATGACGGCGGACCGTGATATCGCGTACGTGATATTACAGGGAAAGACACGATATCGCGGCACATGCAGGTCGTGTCTCATCACAAGTCCTAACAGAAGCATCCAATCCCACTTTCCATACATATCTTGAACCCCACTTTCCATACATATCTTGAACCCACGTATCCACTGCTAGGTTACCAAGCACTACGCTACAGGGTGCACCAAGCAATAATGCTGCTAGGATTACCAAGTGAATATGTGTTATGCTCAAAGCGGTCGTACTTATGTATTTAATCTATCTAGCTTATCTTGCTTAATTAATTAATTAGCTTAATTACTAAAAACATTAAATAAATAACTAAAAGCATTACATGCATGAATAAAATCTCTAAAATATCTAGAATGCTACAACGTTTATCAAGAAGCTCATCTTTATTATTGTACACACTATTGTGCTCAAGTATAACAATGCTTGAATAAAGATTCGTACACTCAATGACTCCTACTGCAAGCACTCGAGAAAATATTCTAACTTTCAAATGTAAAAACAATAAGAATTTGGCTACTACTATGACTTGAATGCCCATAAACATGGCTGAGAGCTCGTATTTATAGCTTTTGCTACAGTATTGTGTCAACAAGGCCCCATAGACATAGCAAATGATACATTGACACAGCCCCATCAATGGGGCAACAACGAGTAAACAGGGCCCCATCAATGGGGCAACAACGAGTAAACGGGGCCTGTCGACGCGATACTTTGAAGATCATCAAACATGACATGAACTTTACTATTGTAGATAGTGAAGGGCTTCAAAACACCTACACCAAACTAAATGAATACTCCCAATAAAAACAAGATGTTCCATGCATAAGAGTCATGTCAATAATACATTTATGTAAGTAAACCAAATCGAGGATGGTGGGGAAATGTAACTAATCACACTACAAAGTTTAAAACATGAGTTGACATCTCAAATGTCAAACTATTCAACGTTAAAGGATTTTAGTTATGGTTTCTTCATCTTCTGTCTCCAAGTCGACAAGTCAAACTCTGTTTTGGGCATCAAAACTCAATGTACATAACCCTAACGGTTGAAGTGACCCTTTTCTTCACCTTTTTCCATGTTGACATTTTTGCATAGTGTACGAAATATTGCAACTTTCCTCATGACCCCTAATGCAAGTTGCAATGCCATATGACTTCCAAAAATCACCTTGTTATCCATGCTTAGCCCTTTTGAGCCATTTTACCTTATAGAAAAAGTCTCATGAAAAAAAATTATACCAAAAGAAGGGCATTTTAAAAAACTCTGTATCATTAGTAATGGGCATCAATGTTTTAATTATGATATAAGATTGATAAAATAATAATAATATGTGCAATGTTATCTTGATACATATGTCTATAAAATTCAATATATGGTGCCAACTATGTTATAGATGAAATTTGGAACATGGTACCAATACACTAGATCATATTGATGTGTGTCATATGATAATAACAATGATGATCAACAATTTTTATTGGTGATTTGATTATTCATTTTGCAACAAATTTATTAGGATGCTTTTGATATTACAAGCTTGTTATTTATAGTTTTGACATGAAGATAGTGCTTACACTTCTTTACAATATATATCAAGCTAGCTACCTTCATTCTAAACTTGCATTGAGTGTATTTTATATGCTTTGCTTAACCACCTCCAAAACAAAACAAACCATAGTACAAAAGCAAAATGCCAATAGTTGATGCTTACAATCATGACTTTTCTAGTGTTTTTCTACTTCATTTTTTTACATTTTTTGGCTACTTCATCAAACCTTTGTATTGACCCTTAAATTTCTCTTATTTATTTATTTTATTTTATTGATTTGTCTACCTTAATGGTTAGCCCATCATATATGAGATAAAGACAAATTTTGATGATAATCATTTGTTTTATTTTACTTCTTTCTTTCCTACTTAGGTTTCCTTTCTAAGAGCACTCTTCTGTAGGTCATTTCTACTTTTATTTCATAACAATCTTGCTACCTTGATAATTTTAAGAATCATTAATTAGCTTGTCCAAATTCTATTTTCTTGTAATTTGTTTACTTTTAAGAATAAAACAATGTAGTCATTGTTTACTACATACCTTCAAATCTAATTTTTATCTTTAAGGTACCATGAAACTTTTTACTTTGCATTAAAAGATGAGTATTAAAATTTGCCCCTACATAATTGAAGGGTAGATCTAAGATTTTCCCTTCTAGGGAAAATGAGTGGAGACCCTTAATTTTTGTTCCTATCGCTACCATAGAAATTTTTGACTTTTGAACATTGGACTTCAAAGGAGAAATTGGAGCTAAAAAGTCTTAAACAAACTAAAAGCACTAATGAATCAATCCAAAATTTAACAAATTTTGATTGAATTTAAAATAGAATACCAACATGATAATAAAAATACATATCCTGATCCAACTATCAAAAAAATGCATTACCACATGCATTTCATCAAACATATAGATTATCCTTTCAAAATCCAAAATCCAAAAATAGGCATTGTAATAAATTTCCCTACCTTAACTTGAAATGTTGCTGACAAAAAGCCTAAAATAAATTAAATATATTTAAGTCAACTTCAAACCTAAGCTAAAACAAAAAGGTCAATAATTGAATCCAAAGGAAATCTAAAATGAAAATTTAAAAAGCACTTAATGATGATTTAGAAGGCTGCAAAAGCTTAGCTATGGCTCCTCTTCTATTTGACAAAGTCCCCCTTTCTCATTCTATCTGACAAAGTCCCCCTTTCTCATTCTATCTCCTAAATATCAATGAAGTAAATGAATGATTTCTAAAGTTAATGAAAAAGTTTCTTTGCATCTTGTTGGTTCGTATGGTATCCTGTCTTGTCATGTAGCAGCAAGAGATGATGTCATGTAGCAAGAGATGATGTTGATGAGAACCTAATAGCAATGTAATATTGAATCTATGGAAAGTATTTCAGGAAATTAACATTTACAAGAGGCTGTCATAGGCTATTCAGTAGATTTGAAAAGTTTCCCACTTTTTTAAGACCACCTTCACAATGATTCCACAGTAAATTCACCTCTACCTTAATTCTTGTTTAATTGATAAATGAGTATTTCCAAACCTGACATCGCTTGAATCCGCCGATCAGCTCATATATTCGTAATCTACAAAATCGTCTCATTCTACACCGTGCGCAATCGTGTTTTCACAATAGCCTGAATACTACTGTTAGTAGAGCTGTGCTTTCTAACTTTTTTTTTCCCCCTCTTTTTTTAATAAATGGAAATGAAAATCTGGCATCATTTTGTTTGCATATTTGGTGGGTTGCGAGTCCATGAAAATGAAGACAACTTTGCAGCACTAATAAAACTTTATTTCTGTTTGAAGGACGACATATAATCAAAGCATGAAGGTACGCCTTATTTAAATAAGTGAAAGAGCATCACTGCCCGCTAAGGTAAATCCCAAAGCAGAAGCTAAGATTCCTGGGTACCATCCACTGAGAAAAAGCAATCTTTACCAAGTGCCTTGCCACTTAATCCAAGTACCTACCCATTCCTTTATGTGGAGTTTCATTTTCCTTTCTTACCAAAAAAACGTTGTTGAACTTTTCTCAGTGCGTTCGGATGCCATATACGCAGGTAAACTTTGAAGAAAATTTGAACGATATATTCGCGTTTGGTTCCTATTCTGAATTCTGAAACTTTGCACGACAGCTCACTTGGTAAAGCTGCGTTCGTTTGCTCCTAAATTCTCTGCAAATTATACACGTATCTCTGTATCTGCCTTTGCAGAAGAAGGCTGAGTAACAGGGAAAATAAGCTCAGCTCCTCCAGTACTGTGAAATGGAAGACAGAACAGCAACCAGACGAGCGGAGGAGGTAGAGATCAAATTTCCGAGCACAAAATTACAGCATCTACAGAAGTCTAGACGGTGCTCAAAACCATTGGGTCATCGATAAATGTAAGGGTAATAGCACCAGCAGCAATAAGTTGAATATGTTCATTAGTCAGAGTCCCTGGTACAAAGCGTTATTTAGTTTCTTTGATACTTTAGTTTCTTTGATAAATTGGAGCAGAAGCTCTTAATTAAGAAGACTAGTGGAGTTCATGTTCATGACATGACATGCTTATGAATATGGAAATCACAATAATCAAGCAATTATTGTTTTATTTTATAAACTTCCGTCCAAACTCATCAACCAAGGGAGTGTTGGCTTTTAAAGCTTTACAGTTGTGTTAGTAGAGTGTTATTTAAATAAATATTTGGAAATAATGTTTTCGTTGATGTAACTAACCGTCAGTATGATTTGACAAAGATCACTATGACAAGATTTGTGCGTTATCCATTGTTTTCTTATGCAAGTTATCCACAAACCCGAAAAAAAAAACTGTTATGGCTAAAATGGCCTAATTTCCATACAATTGTATTCATCAAGCAATCTGTTTAAGATAGGTAAGGGTTTAGCGGTTGTCAAGTGAGATGCTGAATCGATTATGGGAACATTCACTACAACAGGTGAGGTTGGAACACTAATTTCATATGTAAAAATATAACAATTCCTAAAGTCCATTCATGGATGGAAACTAAACACGTGGCTCCGACACACTTGAGACAGCTCTGATTTACAAAAATGCACAAAATTACAAAGCTTTCCATAATTCAACCTTTGTAGACGTACATCTTTGGAAACTATTTTAGATAGCTTTAGCCTACGGCATGGATTAAAATATTTGCAACTGAATGCATGCAGACCTTCAAAAATCTAAAAAGCTTATTTACCTTAAAAGGTGATAAAGATGTAAACAAAAAAAAAAGTTATTTCAGAGTCGTTTGACAATCTGTCAATTCTAGACGAATTGGATTGGATCTTTGGCTGTGCCTTTCTTTCGAAAGGGCTTCCAAAATCATTTGGAAATCTGCTCCAATGAGCAGTAATGAGGTCAGGTGAGAGTGTCCGGTGCACTGATCTTCAATTGCTGCTAAAATTATTTGGGAATCTGTGGGGCTTACAAAAGTTGAATATTTTCAGCTGCTACTGGTTAGAGGTGTTGCCAGCGTCATTTGGAAATTGGAAATCTATTGGAATTATTATCACCGAAGCTCTTTGATTGCTGTGGACATGAAAAACTACTAAGCTCATTTAGATACTTGACAAACTTGTTGAAGCTAAAGGTATATCTTGTGCTAAAATAAAGTCGTTACCTGAGTGCGGAAAAGTTGAGAAGTACAACAATTCACTTTAATTTGAAGCTTGAAACTTTACAAAAAATAAAGAGGAATTTGACATTTTCCCTGTATTAACAACCCATGTTATCCCATGTTATCTTGAAACGTTCGCTGACTGGATTCCCGGTGCAAAGCAATTCCATCTCCTTTCTTGAGAACTTTATTTGTTTCAATATGACACCACTGCATGGGTTAGTTCTGTCAAAGATAGAAATGATTTTGGCAGCTCATTGAGCATAGGGCTGTAGCTAATGTGCAGTTCTTTGAATTGCCGCAAGTCTCCAAACGACATTGACACTTTGACAATGATGCCATACTGTCACACGTTGAGAGTCTTAGAGAAAACAAGTTTTCCAATGATCAAAATAATTCACCGTTAGAGAATTGCAGGTGGAAAGATTCAGTTCTAACCGCAACAAGTTCCCAAAGGACTCTGGCAACCTTTGAAAGAAAACTACACGCAGATATTTTCTCAACCGTTGAAGACTATTACACGCAGAGGTTTTCTCACTCCTGTTAATTGCAGCAAATCATCAAATGATTCAGGAAGCAAAGGGATCCAGTTCTTTTAATTTTCATAAGCTTCCAAATAATTCAGGAAATAACTTTACGTGACATCTTATCACCTTTAAGCTAACTACGCTTTTTAGATCTCCAAAGCTTCCTGGCAAGGATTCTAAAAGAGTGCATTCGTTCAGTTCCAAAAACTTCAGCCCATGCATATATGTGAAATCACAAAGGTTTATGGAAATTAATCTCGTAGATTCTCCAGTGCTTTCTGGAAGGCTCTATACTCTTGTGTGGCGTGATAAATCAAGTTGCTCCAATGTCCCCTGTTTAATACAAGAATTTATGTCATGGATGGAATGTACTAACTATAACATTTTCCAAAAGAAATTGAAAGTTTGAATCTCACCTTTTTTTCTTTTTCTTTTTCTTTTTGGAAAATGATCAAGTGATTTTATTCCAAAAAAAAATAATGTACAAATGTACACAAAATATTACTAACCAAAGTCGACACACCCCATCCATGTGACCAGTGGTTCCTCACACTGTATCCCAAAATTCCCCATGCGCTAACACTGCGCTATCCTCTCACCTTGCCCAATAACCCTCATTCCAGATATGCCATCCTTGTTCTCCAAAGTACAGTAAAGACACCTGCACCCCAAACTACCCAAGACCGCAACACTACCTGCCCATGTCCATCCTTGAACTATTGCACCCTAAGAGCTCGGTGAAATGTGATTCGGATCCCCAACTCTCATCCGCAGCCGAGGCCTCTGAGGCATCAATGCCAACTGCAATCTGCTGCCCCGTCGACTCCAGCACCTACTCACTGGCAATCCCTTGACGCTGCCTTCTTTGGTACATGATCGTTGGCACTTGGTGTACAATTGATACTCCCTTGTGTCAAAGTGCCAGGATAACTCCAAGATGCATCCCCATCCTCCTACGCAGAGAATCCCAAAAAAATCGGGGTAGGTTCACCAATGAGCCCTACTAAAAGTGCTTGAGGAAAGTGAAATGTACCCCCACCAGTTTGTGGGGGTACCTTGATTGCACAAAATACCTCTCCACCAGGAGTGCCGCATCTCTCCAAACCCCTTGCAACCTGGACTTCTTGATGTGCCCACTAGCAATCCTGGGAATGTGTCTGGTGAAGAATCTCCTAACATCATCCTGGGCTCTCTCGCAACCAACGCCACAATTGCCCTTGTGTCCTCCACCCCTAGAGCAACAGCCAACGTCTACACCATAATTTCAATCCTTCTACTCCTGTACTATGTGGTGTCTCCCACCTAGTTATTGTAGAATTGCTGAGTGGACAAGTCTAGCTCTCCCTCTATGTGCTTGAGCATCTCCACCCACCCCATCCATTCCACCAGTGTCCATAATTCGGGCAGTCTAGAGAATTCTGTCCATGATGGTTCAAACAATAGGTGCTACTCCATGGCCTTCGTAGCCTCCTTCCACAACCCATGTGCCTCTCAAACCACTGTTGCGACTAAAGGAATCGGTTGTCCGTGAAAAATCACATAATTCCTTCGTTTCCACAGGACCCACAGTAGAGCAAGGGGCAAGGAATCACCATGAAAGCCTGTTGTGGAGGTTATATTGGTTGCCAGCCATGCCTCCTATGAAATCTTGCAATCATATATGAGATAGTGCAACATCTTAGGCGCCTCCTGACAGCGTGGACAGCTAGCATCCCTCCTGATCCCTCACTCTCTCAATGTGGCCCTCATTGGCAGCACCCTATGTTTCAGCAACCATCCGAACACCTTGATTTTTTCAAGGAGACAACCCTTCCAGATTGCAGCCCATCCCTCTTCCTGTGGGTACCAAAGCTTGACCAGTTCCTTTGGGTGCTACCTGTCACGACGCTTTGAACTCCTGATGCCAAGGCTTGCGTGCAGCTATGCGTGAGCTACAATTGGTCCACACCTATGGTGTGGAAAGACATCTGTTGGGTTGCAGATGAATGTGGAGTGCGTGTGTGCACTCAGTAACCCAAATTGGATGACATGCATAGGAAGCACGTTGGGTAGCTGAGTTACCCAAACAGATGAAGCCAGGTGAGACGCATGTGAGGGGGCTACAGCTAGAGTCATCCAGATGTAGCACATGCACATCTGTTGCCGCCAGACAAAGCCAAGTGCGACACATGCAAGGGGATCTACGGCTAGGTTCGTCTAGATGTAGCGCATGCACTTCTGCTATTGCTAGTTGGGGTGCAGCAAATGAAAGACAGACCTGACAAGAATGGGTTACGTGCATATTCCATGTTGGAGATGCAGTGCCAATCACGGGATTTTGCTGGCAAGGCCAGGTGCGCCTGTGCCTATAAACACTAGAGGTGTTGGTGCATCTCTAAAGAGAGAGAGAGTTGACAGAGGAACAGACAGCCAAAGAGGCAGAGCGCCACAGGGGCAATCGACATCATGTAATGCTAGTACGAGAGCGTACTGGCAGGGCCGGGAAGGCCCACGCCCATCCAGGAGGTGTTGGGGCACCTCTGGAGCTACCGAAGAGGGGAGCGATTGCAAAGAGCGATCGAGGTGAGCTACAAGATGTAGCGTGAGTCATAGGATTGTACTAGCAAGGTTGTGAATGCCTGCGCCTGTAAACACTAGAGGTGTTGGAGCACCTTTGGAGCTGCTGTTCAGCTACAGTGTGTAGCGCCAGTCACAAGAGTGTACTAGCAAACCTAGAAATGCCTATGCCTAAACTCGAGGTGTTGGTGCACCTCAAGAGCGATTATGGATGATGCTGAGCTACAGGATGTAGCGTGCCAGTTACAAGAGCTTTCTGGTAGGGCTAGGAATGCCCATGAACATGAGGTGTTGGAGCACCTCTAGAGCTACTAGGATGTAGCGCCAGTTGCTGGAGTGCACTGGCAAGACCATGAATGCCCATGTCTATAAACTCAAGGTGTTGGAGCACCTCTACAACTACTGGGATGTAGCGCGCCAGTTACAAGAGCGTACTGGTAGGGCTGGGAATGCCCATGCCCATAAACACGAGGTGTTGGCGCACCTCTAGAGCTATGGGATGTAGCGCACCAGATATTGGAGTACTGGCAAGGCCGAGAATGCCCACGCCTATCAAAGGTGTAGGGTCACCTCTGGAATAACTATTGTAAGCTACAAGGTGTAGCGCTAATTATGGGAGCATACTGGCAAGACCAGGAATGCCTGCATCTATAAACCTGAGGTGTTGCAACACCTCAAGAGCTACAGGGTGTAGCGCCAATTGCGGGAGCGCACTAGCAAGACCGAGAATGCCCGCGTCTATAAACTCGAGGTGTTGGTGCACCTCTGGAGCTACTAGGATGTAGTGCGCCAGTTACTGGAGTACTAGCAAGGCCGGGAATGCCCACGCCTGTGTTGTTGTACTATACCTTTGGGATTAAAGGTTGGGAGTTTTCCAATAAGCGCGTTCCCCTGTTCTTGAGCATTGCTGCATATCGTTGCAAATTGCTGGCTAAGTCAGGCACTTAGCGCTAACACCTGGTAAAAAAAATTTCCGCTGTGATTCACCTAGTGATAGTTGGTATCAAAGCAAGGCTATTCTGATGGAGGACCTTGTTGATCACGTTGCTATCTTGGAAGTATAGCAAAGCACTGATGGGCGTAGAGCGAACTTGAATCTCATGGAGTTGAGATTGAGGATGTAAAGGTACATCTATCATCGCTTGAAGATGACATCACATTGCTCAAGAAGATTATTGCAGGATCTTGACATGGAAGATGCCGAGATAGGAGCTCAAGGATCAGTTCTTTCCTCTCAATACCACGGTTGGAGCCGTGGGCTCAGTTGGAGCTAAGGAAGCAGAACGTGAAACATCTGCCAATGGCCATAGCCACTGGGGTGGCTTGGTTAGTTAAGCGGGGCAATGTTGGAACAACTTTGGGTTCCAACAGCTGGTGGAGAAACTTGGCTTGACCGTCGCCAAGAACTAGCACAAAGGGCCAAAGCTTTAGTGACACCACACTTGGGGGTAATGCTGATTGTTGATGAAAAGCAACCCCACTTCATCTCATGGTGCAAAAAAAGGTGAAGTTACTGTGCTGGGTGCCTTGGTAGAGATCAAGGAGAACTAGATAGTGGAAGTCCTCAATTGTGTAGGGGGATCTGCTCACAGGATCTGCAGATGTGATGCCACTAGAGCTGCCCAAGCTCTTACCTTTTAAGAGGAAAGTAGAACACCAGATAGGGCTGGAACCAGGGGCGAGGTCGCCTGTGAGTGTTCCATATCCAGATACAGCTGGAACCAGGGGTGAGAGTGCCTGCGAGTGTTCCATATTGTATGTTCCCCATCGAGTGGGATGAACTGCAGAGGCAGTTGCGGGAGCTGTTGGAGGCTTGCTACCTTCAAACTTTGGAGGCCTCATATGGGGGACTGGTGTTCTCCAGAGAAGCAGGCAAGGTGGCTGTAGTCCCTTGCAAAATTTGACTTCGATTGGGTTCATCAACCTGGGCAGGAGAACCAGGCAGCGGATTTGCTGAGTCGAATGGAATTCTGAAGAACAACTGAGATGATACTTAGCCATCAGTTCGAGGGTGTTAGTTGAAGAAATTGATGCACCAACTACCTGTTCCATGTGGAGGATGGTAGTGAAAAGGAGATCACATGGGAACGTGACGAGGAGTTGATCCAACTCCTACTCAAAGGAACTTCCGACAAGGATGTCGAACAACTCATTTGGTGGGAGTGGGTTTGTCACAACCCTTTGAGCTCCTAATGCCAAGGCTCGCGTGCAGCTGTGCGCGAGCTACGATTGGTCCACAACCGTGGTGTGGAAAGACATCTGTTGGGTTGCAAATGAATGTGGAGTGTGTGTGTGCACTCGGTAACCCGAATTGGATGGCACACGTAGGAAGCACATTGGGTAGCTGGGGTTACCCAAACAGATGAAGCCAGGTGAGATGCATGTGAGGGGGCTATAGTTGGAGTCATCCAGATGTAGCGCATGCACATCTGTTGCTACCAGACGAAGCCAAGTGCAACGCATGTAAGGGGAGCTACAGCTAGGTTCGTCCAGATGTAGCGCATGCACTTCTGCTATCGCCAGTTGGGGTGAAGCAGATGAAAGATAGAACTGGCAAGAATGGGTTACGTGCATACTCCATGTTGGAGATGTAGTGCCAGTCACGAGACTGTGCAGGCAAGGCTAGCTGTGCCCGTGCCTATAAACACTAGAGGTGTTGGTGCATCTCTAGAGAGAGAGAACTGACAGAGGAACAGACAGCCAGAGAGGAAGAGCACCATAGAGGCAATCGACATCATGTAATGCTAGTACAAGAGCGTACTGGCAGGGTCGGGAAGGCCCGCGCCCATCCAGGAGGTGTTGGGGCACCTCTGGAGCTACCGAAGGGGGGAGCAATTGCAGAGAGCGATCAGGGTGAGCTACAGGATGTAGCGCTAGTCACAGGAGTGTACTAGCAAGGTTGCAAATGCCCGTGCCTGTAAACACTAGAGGTGTTGGAGCACCTCTGGAGCTATTGTTCAACTACAGTGTGTAGCGCCAGTCACAGGAGTGTACTAGCAAGGCTGGGAATGCCTATGCCTAAACTCTAGGTGTTGGTGCACCTCAAGAGCGATCATGGATGATGCTGAGCTACAAAATGTAGTGTGCCAGTTACAGGAGCTTTCTAGTAGGGCTAGGAATGCCCACGAACATGAGGTGTTGGAGCACCTCTAGAGCTACTGGGATGTAGTGCCAGTTGCTGGAGCGCACTGGCAAGACCAGGAATGCCAGTGTCTATAAACTCGAGGTGTTGGAGCACCTCTACAGCTACTGGGATGTAGCACGCCAGTTACAATAGTGTACTGGTAGGGCTGGGAATGCCCACGCCCATAAACACGAGGTGTTGGAGCACCTCTAGAGCTACAGGATGTAGCATGCCAGATACTGGAGTACTGGCAAGGCCAAGAATGCCCGTGCCTATCAAAGGTGTAGGGTCACCTCTGGAATAACTATTGTAATCTACAGGGTGTAGCACCAATTACGGGAGCGTACTGGCAAGACCAGGAATGCCTGCATCTATAAACCTGAGGTGTTGAAGCACCTCAAGAGCTACAGGGTGTAGCACCAGTTGCAGGAGCACACTGGCAAAACCGGGAATGCCTGAGTCTATAAACTCGAGGTATTGGTGCACCTCTAGAGCTACTGGGATGTAGTGCACCAGTTACTGGAGTACTGGCAAGGCCGGGAATGCCCACGCCTGTGTTGTTGTACTATACCTTTGGGATTAAAGGTTGGGAGTTTTCCCGTAAGTGTGTTCCCCTGTTCTTGAGCATTGCTGTGCATCGTTGTGAGTAGCTGGCTAAGTCAGGCACTTAGCGCTATCACCTAGTGGAAAAAATTTCCGCTGGGATTCACCCGGTGACACTACCCCAACAAACCAAGTTGATCCACCCCAGCAGCATGGCGGCAAAAATTCTTCCAGAGCTGTGAGCACTCCGAATGCACCTCCCAACGCTGGTATTTCTGTCGCAATATCTGCACCCACGACGCTGCCCCCTCACCTTGCCCCATGTACCTATTCAACAACCAATGTGTGCCCAATGCCATCTCATCACCAAACCCCCTACCAGTTTTGGCCATGTCGTGGCCATCCACAACACCAAGTGCATTTTTCTACCCCCTTTACCTCCTAACCACATGAAGTCCCTCACAATGCCATCAATCTTCTACACCACCATGGCTAGAGGTGCTGCCATGGATGCTGTAAACCAAGCTATCGCCATTAGAACCATCACAACCAACACCATCTTCCCTTCCCTAGATAGAAACTGGCCAGTCCAAAGTGCACTTCGCTGTTGTACCCTCTCTATCAGTCCCTACCAAGTTCTTTGCCTATTCCAGTCAAAAATAGGCATTTCCAAATAGATATCATGCACCTGGCCCAGGAGAATACCCAAAGTCTATACAATTTTGGCTTGCACCCTTCCCTCCGTGTGAGTGCAATAGATGGTTGATTTTCTTTTATTGACCTCTAGTTTGATCTCCCTCTACATCCTCTCCATTGCCCTTAACAAGGCCATAGCCTATGGCACTGCAGACCTAGAAAACACCATTGTATCATCCGCGTAGTGGGCTACCACACTATGCACCCCAGCAACCTACAACCCCTAAACACCCTTGGCAAGGCAATAGTCTTTAAACAAGTCCATGACCACGATAAACAGGAGCGGTGATAGTGGATCCCCCTGCCTCAATCCTCTCCCAGTTCCAGCAAACCCACAGAGTCTCCCATCAATGTCAAGGGAATACCTGCCACTCCATTCTATTTGAATGTAAAGGTTGACAAACTTTGCATCAAACCCCTTTTCAATCATCGTCCTGAGCACCCTCCAACTTACAATGTCGTAAGCCTTGGTTATGTTCAATTTGATGCACATGCCTAGAAATCTAGCCCTCTTAACTAAGTGCAAGATCTCTTGCAAAAGTAACACCTGGTCCTGCAGGTACCTACCCTTAACAAACCCCGCCTTATGTTCTCCAACCAACTTCCACATCAACAGTGCAAGGCGTCCAACTAGCATTTTGGAAAAGACACACAACAATGTGTTGCAGACCCCAATAGGCCAAAAATGACCTAGTGCTATCAGGTTTGGGACCTTGGGTAGTAGGACAACCTTGGAGCAATTAGTTTTCCTCCTAACCTGCTGCCAACTGAGCATACAGTTGTATGCATCGAGTAAGTTGGATCCCACCAAATCCTCAAACTCCTTAAAGAATTCCATTAGCCATCCATTCAGTCCTAGAGCCTTGTTGGACTACATGGACTTCAAAGCCCACCTCAACTGCTCCCTTCAGAAACTGGCATTATCAGCACCAGTGAGAACCCTTGCAATCGACAAGGAGATGGGTTCTGTGGCCTTCCAGCTTCAAATCTCTCCCTAAAACTACTGCAATATGTCCAGCCCTCTCCTGCTACTCTATGGGCCTCCCCTGCCAATCAAATGCTAGATTTTGCTTTTGTGGATTCTGTTCTATTTGGCTGTGGCAAAGAAGAACCGTATATGTTTGTCCCCTTCCCATAGCCAAGTCACCCTCGACCACTGTCACCAGTAGCTCTCTTTCTCCCTATCCAGCTCCTGGAGTTCCCCAAGTAGCTCTTGTTCTTCAACGTCCCTGGCTTACCCCATTTCCTGTAACCGTTGTATCTCCCGCAATTCCATCTGCAATTGCTGCCTATATCCCCAGAAGCTATACTTGTCATCCACTGCTTGGCCTTGATCCTATTCTTTAGCTCCCGTAACCCATCCCTCAAGAATTGTCGAGGCTCTTGTGCTCTAGTATAACCTCCCCAAATGGCCTCCACCATTGATTTCAACTAGGCTTTGCGTAGCTAAGCCCACTCAAACCTGAAAAGGCCTGGGCTCTTGTCTCTCCCCCAATCATAGCTGACACAAAATGGAGCAATGGTCTGAAGCTTGTCTCTCCTTTCCCTCCAATGTGATGTCCCATTCCAACATGAGGTGCTCACTAACCCAAACACGATCAATCCTAGACTAGACGTAATCAGTGCCCCTCCTACAATTGCTCCAGGTAAATTTACACCCCATGGGCTCCAGGTCAACCAACTCATACTGACAGAGAAACCTGCGACATGCCTTAGCCCTCAGCGAATCAATACAGTCATGTCTAGATTTTTCCCAACAAAAGAGCTGCTAGTTGAAATCTCCCAGCAACAGCCATCTAGCAAGATTGGGGATGACCCCTGCCACCCATCTAAGCTCCTGTAGTCGAATCTCCCAATTCTACACACTATAAAAATTTGTAATCCAAAGATATGCTTGTATCAACAAACATGATTGGGATTTT
>MNCI01025135.1:3979-33274 GCA_015680685.1 Gnetum montanum | reverse complement strand
GCTGTAGTTAGAGTTAGTTTTAGTCTCTCAACCCTTCACCCCTTAGCATAGGAGATAAACCAGAAAAGACCAAAAAAATCATATACCTCGGACTTACTTAACCATACACCGTGACAACAACAAGTAAGTCTGGGAAGAAAATGATTAATTAACCCCAAGTGTTCCTTGCGGTGTTTAGGCATTTAGTCTGTGGAGTTCGACTGGATCGAGCATGCTACGCTCGTTTCATATGGTTGAGTGTAGGGGTACCTCGCCACTCATCAGTAACCCAAGGAAGTTCCACCAACCACTAACATATTATCCAAGTGGAACTCCACTACAACCCATCAGAAAACATTAGTAGTGGAAATACCCACAGTCATGGGGGATGCCACTGCCAACACAACAGTACCCTTACCGGCAGCCTAATCCTTATGGTTATTATGTGCAATAGCCAGTTTCTCCAATTGACTCTACGGGCCACATAAATCCTCCATGTTACTACCAAGTCTAGGAGTATTTTCAAACTCCTTTTCCTCTGAGAGACGCTCCACACCCATACTATCCTCCAAATCCATTTGCATCCCTCACGCCGGTAGCTCCACCATTGACCGCTCCAACAAAACCCAGGGTAATCCCCACTCAATCGCAACAACCCAATATCATGAGGGCCCCTAATCCTCAATTCTCAGCTGGTTCTAACAATTATATGTCAAAAAGATCTTTCTTTAGGACCAACAATCCAACTAAGCCGTCGTCGTCGCAAGCGATTGAACATCCAAACACCCCCATACCAAATAGGGTTTCGGGAACCCCTTCAATCCGAAAATTGAAGCCAATGCACACAGTTATGTTAACACATACCGTTACCGACTGGATTAAGGTAGGCCACCTTCCCAAAATATTCTCTGATCCAGGAAGCCCCCTAATTTATCTTCAAGTCACCGGAAATGAGCCTCACAAGGCTCTTCTTGACTCAGGTTCCGGGGTCAACTTAATTTGGCAAGAATTGTATAAGACTTGGAACTTGCCTCCACTCAAGAAGAGAAATATTTGCTTAGATCTGGTTGACCAATCTATCACCGTTCCTTTGTGATAGGTTGAAGACATTATCACCACCGTGGATGGTTGGTCATACCCAGCTGATTTCCTGGTGATCCAAATAAACAATGACAAAGGGGATTTTTCGATAATAATGGGAAGTGCATGGCTGACCACAGTAGACGCGCGCCGAGGAATCTGTAATCTTTCCCTAGAAATATCTAAGAAAAGTACTTTTGGAAAGATTGAGAAGAAGAAGGTTCCATGCATCGCATATAGTGACACAAGGTGTCATTGTGTGCAAAAATCATGGGTAATGCAGAGTTTAACATTGCTTGCATGAAATTGATGTGCATAGGACATTGACATACAAAAATGCCTATATGCAACAACCACACAACAAAAAAACACCCATTGGTTGATGGCTGACCAAGAGAACGATTCAACTACATGAATGGAACTGACTGAGGGGATAACGAGCACTTATGTTGAAAGAATGGATGCACTAGAGCGGGTCCATAGCCAACTTCCAGCCCTTAACCATGAAAGCATTAATTGGGGGAAGTTGGAGATTCCTAAAAAGTTTAAACAAGAGCCCATAGAATTGAAACCATTGCCCACCAGTTTGGAAACATGACTCTCAAAAATGGAAAATCGGTAATCGTTAACGCAAAAGTTGCTCCCATGCAAAAAGAGAGCTTGCTAAAGGTGATAAATAAGTTGTTGACAGCCTTTGCCTGGTCATACCCTGAATTAATTAGAATAGACCCTAGGATATGCCAGCATTGGATTTACACAGATCCTTCCATGAAACCTCGTAAACAACCGTAGAGGCGATTGAGCCAAAAGTTAAAAGAAGTAGTAAAAGAGGAGATAGAACAACTTCTCAAGGTCGGGTTCATTTGCTCCATTGTTGATAGTGAATGGGTTAGCTCTCTTGTAATTGTACCAAAGAAAGAAGGTAAATGGAGGGTATGTATAGACTTTAGGCTATTGAACATGGCAACCTTCAAAGATCATTTCCCATTGCCATTTGTTGACCAAGTCTTAGACACAATAGCAGGGCATCGCTTCTATAGTTTTCTGGATGGGTACAGTGGGTATAACCAAATACGAATCGCACCTGAAGACCAAGCCAAAACAACGTTCACTAGCCCTTGGGGAATGTTTGCATATAAACAAATTCCTTTTGTCTTGTGCAATGCTCCTGCCACATTCCAACGATTAGTTCTAAGCATCTTTTAGTAGCAAATTGGTAACGGAGTAGAAGTCTTTATGGATGACTTCTCCAATTATGGGACAAGCTTTGATTAAGCCCTCGACTGGTTGGAGCAAGTATTGAAATGATGTGTTGAAACCAACCTAAAGCTCAACTGGAAGAAGAGCCATTTGATGGTTCAAGAGGACGTAGTACTGGGACACAAAGTTTCACAATCAAGAATAGAGGTGGATCCAGAAAAAATTAAAGTTATCCAAGAAATTACCCAACAACCAAAAACTGTTAAAGACGTTCAATCATTCCTTGGACACACTGGCTACTACAGGAGATTTATCGAGGACTTCTCTAAAATTGCCAAGCCATTGGTGGAATTAAAGAAAAAAGATGCACCATTCGAATGGACCAGGGAATGTGAATGAGCATTCCAAACTCTTAAATAGAGGCTTGTAGAAACTCTTACTAGCATAGTGGAATTAACAAGGCTTGTAAATGTAGTTGCGGATCATTTATCAAGCCATTAGAGTATCACCGGTGCATAACACAATTAGATACATTTAACAAGCCATTGGTGGAATTAACAACCTTGACACAATTAGATGAGCAAAAACAACCTTGTTACATTCACTATGCTAGTAAGAGTATCACCGGTGCATAACTCAACTACACAACTACTGAAAAGGAATTAATGGCTGTAGTGTTTACACTAGACAAATTTAGGCATTATGTAATGGGCTACAAAGTATATATCCATACGGATCATAGTGCAATTAGGTTCCTTATGAATAAGCCAACGGTCAGCCCACGTATCATACGTTGGCTGGTAATTCTTTAGGAGTTTGATTTAACAATTGTAGATCGCAAGGGCATTGAGAATGTAGTTGCGGATCATTTATCTCGGTTGCGTTGGGACAACAAAGAGGATGAAAATGCTATATTTAACCATTTTCCTAATGAAACCCTCTTTGCTGGTGTAATAAATGATCAACCCATGGAAATAAATTGGTATAGTGGCATTCTTACCTATCTCATTTCCCAAAAAACATCATAGGGATTGGACTTCAGGAAGAAACAACAGTTTCTTCACAAGACTAAGTACTTCATGGAAATTAATGGCCAACTCTATAAAGTTTGTCCTCATGGCTTGGTCCGATGGTGTGTTCCCGATAAAGATCAATTAAAAGTCCTCCAAGATGCTCATGAGGGCCCCTATGGGGGTCATTATGCCGAGAGACGAACGACTACCAAGGTCTTGCTTGTAGGATATTATTGGCCAACTCTATTCCGAGACGTCCATCATTTTGCCCAATCCTGTGAATGATGTCAACGAGATGGTGGAATGACTGCTAGAATGGAGGGTCCACAACAATGGATTCAACCTTTAGAACCCTTTGATATTTGGGGAATTGATTTCATGGGGCCAATTACACTATCCAATGGAAAGGCATATATTATCGTTGCTATTGATTACTTAACGAAATGGACGGAAGCAGCCGCTGTGACAGACTGCACATCATCTACAGCTACACGATTTGTACAACAACAGATCGTTAATAGGTTTAGGGTGCCATGTGCACTCATTTTTGATAATGAAACACATTTTATGGTTGCAACCTTTCACAAACTGATGCAACGCTTAGGGGTTGAACATAAACTGACCATGGCTTATCACCCACAAGATAATGGTCAAATTGAACGATTAATATTAACACGAATGATTAGCAAATTTAGGCGAGACTGGAGAATGAAATTGAACGATGCTCTTTGGGCGTATCGCTCCACGTGGAAGCTCCCTACAAGATATTTTCCCTATGAGCTAGTGTACGGGAAACTACCAAAACTTCCCATACAAAATGAGCTCTGTACCCTGTCCATGGCTTGCGAACTTCACCTGGATCTCGACCTAGCACAAAAACAATTGTTAGCCACTCTGAATGTGTTAGACAAGAATAGATTGGTTGCACTATCACTAAATGAGTTGCACAAGGAACATAGTAAACAGTGTCATTACTTAAGGATCCAAAGGTTTAGGTACCAACCAGGAGACAAGGTCCTTTACTGGAATCCCACACATGTACCACAATGTACAAAATTTCAAACCTTGTGGGAAGGACCTTATATCATTCATACAACCTTCCCCTCTGAAGCCATGATGATTTATAAGCCTGACAGCCTAGATAAAAGGTTATTGGTTAATGTACAACAAACAAAACCTTTTTGTGAGCCAAAAATTACCAATACGAATTACACCTCCACCAACGGACAACCTCACCCTCTATTTTGGCTCTCTCCCTTTCCATTCAGTCATGGGAGAGATGGCCACCTATGCTGATCACTAGAGACCCTCAGTCTTTTTAGTTTTTAGTTTTTTGTTTTCCACATTTTTGTTTTACAAGTTTTTATTTTGCAAATTTCTTTAACTTTTGTTGTTTTTATTTTACAACATCGTTCTACTTTTCCAATTTTGTGTGTGTGTGTGTGTGTGTGTGTGATCCACCATGTAAGTTCGTCCCTAATAAGTGTTTAGAATGATGGTATGAACTATTTTCTTATTGATTGCTAATGTTTGATTTTTACCTTTAAGTCATGATGTTGACACTAAGGTATGTTCTTTTGATATGGCAGGCAATGAGTTCACTTCATCCATTCATCCACCTATTTCTATGGTCTCTCTTGGCTTGGAAATGTACAGTCCCCTTTCTTAAGAAGAACTTTAATGAATCAGTGACTGGGTATGTTTCAAACTAAGGAAGGAACTCAAGGTTTGAAAAGGGTGTGACTTCAAGGGAACTTGATGCAATTGTGTTGATCATTCTCTTGGGTACTTGAATGTTTTCTTCTTTGAGTTTTCTTATTGTTTCGATGTTACCCAATTCTTGGAAGCTGAGACAATAAAAATAAGAAGTCTTTGCATGGTGTGGCTCTCATGCATAAAAACACAAAACACAAAAAAAAAAAAAAAAGTGAGAATTCAAAGCACACCCCTTAGAAGAAATAAATTTGGGCTGCATGCACTAGTTATGGAACCAAAAACGTTTCCTCTAATTAAGGCCCTTCTTGCTTCCCATTCTTTCCTTTGTTTCGTTGGAATGGTGGTGGCTCTTGGGAGATGCATTCTTGTTACTCCAAGAGGATGGGTTAGCCAAGTGTGTTGATGCAAAGTCACTGGATGTGGTTGGTTTGAGGCCCAAGTTGGAATGAGATTTGCTAAGTCACATTAATCATAAAAAACATAAGGGGTTGTACACCAGCTTGTTCTTAGGATTCCATTCCATTCTCTTCTCTCCATCCTTCTCTCCATTGTTCACCTCATTGTCGGTTGTATCATTAGTGTATATTTTGGTAGATACATCATTTTATTTTCTGTAAATTCTCATGGTTAAGACTTTAACTCTTGTTCCAAAGGACATTCCCAGAGCCTACGGACTCTTTGAATGTGGGTTTGTCAGGGCATTAAGGACATGAGTCTGCTTCGAGGAGGATCCACTGGCATTCCTATTTGGTGCACTAGTTAAATTCTTTCCATTAACATTTTGTAATTAATTTTATTTGTTCATTTCCATCTTGACATCCACTTCATTGGTGTTCTAGTTGTTCTTTTTCTCTATCTTTCTTATTCCTTTTCTTTCTCCATTCTATCGCTACCAAAGGTTTGTGATTAGTCATGGGGGTACGGGGCCTAATTTTTTTGATCCTCTCCTAGCCCTGATTTTTTTAAATTTTTCCTAACCCCTACATCTTCGGTAGTCATCAATATTATATCTCTAGATCTACAATCAGTCATACCATAACCTAGCTGAAGGACTTACACCGAAGCAAGGTATTACCACATTCAAATTCATCTACCCTTGCTAATACAAGCTTGTGTTATGTGTGCAGATGGCGATCATACAACAACGGACTAGATCTGGAGGGAGCACTTGGAATGGAGCAGTGCTAAAACAGCCTTGCAAGGAATGAGATCAATGATGCGCTTATGAATGGACAATGAAAGGCACAATCTTGGTGTTGGCAGCAACAAGACTTCTTCTCTCTTCTCTCTTCTCTTTTCTCTTCTCTTTTCTCTTAGCTGCCAAATGAGGCCTAATGTCAATGTAATAAGGTGTTCACCCTTGTTGTCATGAACACCAGTTTGTTGAGTCTTGAAATGATGATCCATTCACATGTCATCCCCTTAGTTCCATTCCCTTCAATAATTCCATACTGTCCCAATATTTTGTAAGGAACTCGAGGACGAGTTTTCATTTAGTCACGGGGGTATGATGAGAAGCGATATCGCATGAGCCACGATATCGCGTCGTCCCCTGCAATATCACATACATGATATTGTGGTCCACCACCATATCTATAAATAAGAGGTGAAACTCCGCTTATTCATCATCCTAGGCTTAAAGTAGGGAAACTCTGGCAGTTTGATCACTCCATAGATATAATATTTTCCATGTGCCCATAGTAGGAGTCCCCAAGTAAATGGATCTTTATTCGAGCAGCTTTGTACTTGAATGCAAGTTTTGTACAACAATAAAGACAAGCTTTGTGGATAAACCTTGCGGTACATGGAATAGGATTTATTACTTGTTATTTATTACATGTTATTTACTGCTTTCGTAACGCGGCATGAGTACAACTTGGTTACAAGCATCCAAGGATGTGTATGGATAGTCGAGGAACAGATGCTTATCATGCTTATGTTATCTAGGTGCCTTAGTACAACCACTTTGAGCACGTGTGTTATGTGTGGTGATCCTAGTAACGATTAGCATTTGGTAGCCACAGTTGCATAGTTCAGGGTGTGTACGGTAAGTGGGAATGGATGTTGACGCTAGGTAATTTAGACTTAGTGCATTAGTTAGAGTTAGTCTTAGTTTCTCAACCCTTTCCTCGTAGTGCAGAAGACATAAAACATAAAAGACCATAAAAATCATATACCTCAGACTTGCTTAACCATACATTGTGACAAATACAAGTAAGCCTGGGAAGATAACAAATGGTTAACCCCAAGTGTTCCATGGGGCGTGTAGGCATTTAGTTTGTGAAGTTCGATTGGATCGTGCATGCGACGCTCGTATTCGTATGGTTGAGTGTAGGGATACCCGCCACTCATCACCAAGAAAACAAGCTAATATGCAAAATAGCAAAGAAGGAGGCAATTGTAGCAATAGTCAAAGCCAAACATAAGGCTTTAGATAGCTTCTATGAGAAATTAGGAACAAAGAAATGAGAAAAATCTATTTATAAATTGGAAAAAAATTAAAAAATATATAAGGACATTGATAATGTCAAATGCATCAAGGAAGTAGATGAAAAAATTTTGGTAAAAGATAATGAAGTTTTTGATAGGTGGAAAATTTATTTTCAAGAATTATTAAATAAAAAATTCTGAAGAGAAAACATCTAAGAAGAAGAACCAAATTTTGGTTTGGTTAATGAACTTTCCTTCTGTAAGGTGAAGATAACCTTATTAAAGATGAAAAATGGAAAAACCATTGGACTGGAAAACATTCCAGTAGAACCTTGAAAACCATTGGGAGATACAGGAGTTTCTTGTTTGACATAATTAATTAACAAAATTTTGAAGGATAGAGAAATCTAGCTAAAGAGCCACACTATGAATCTTTGAGAGAGAGTCATAGAGTAGTGGTGAGCAGTGAGGTACCCCTACGCTCAACCATATGAATATGAGCATTTCATGCATGATCCGGTCGAATTCCAAGAACTAAGTGCTTATGCACCCTTGTGGAACAAGGACGAGTTGATTGATCGTTGTCTTCCCAAACTTACTTGTATGTCATGATTGCATGGTTAAGTAAGCTTGAGGCATATGATTTTTATATCTTTTATGTTTTTATGTCTTGTGCTAATAGGGAAAGAGAGAGATAACTAGGTGACTAATTTAACTTAACTACTCATTAACTAAGTTCTAACTAATCCTAACATAAGCATATGTTCCCACTTTCCGTACACATCCTGAACTAGTGCAACACTACTGGGATTACCAAATGCTAATCGTTACTAGGTTACTAAGCATTACACGCATGCTGAAAGCAATCGTGCTTGTGTAATTTAATGATTTGCTTAATTGATCAAAATGAATTGCTGTACTAATAACAAAAATGTAAAGTGCATAAAATAAAATAAATGCATAAGAAAATAAAATAAATTAAATGCGTAAGAAAAAAAATCTCAAGTGCTGCAAGGATGAATTAAAGAGCTCATCTTTATTTCTGTACACAAGGTGTGCTAAGGTACAAAATGCAAAAAATAAAGATCCTTCCACACTTAGACCTCCTACTACGGGCACCTGGAAAATACTCTAACTTTCAAACGGACTATAAGAGTTTCACTACTTGACTGCTAAAAGACTTCTTCCAATTGTGCACCTGGGCATTATATTTATAAGCTTGGGTGCAACTACTCTAATAATTAGAATAACCGCTCTAATAATTAGAATAACTACTAAAGCAATCACTAGAGTAACCACTCTAATAATTAGAATAACTACTAGACTAACCACTAGAGTAACTACTCTAATAATTAGAATAACTACTAGAGTAACTGCTAGAGTAACTGCTCTCATCATACCCCCATGACTAAATGAAAACTCATTCTCGAGTATAGAAGAAAAGAAACAAGTTATTTACAAAATATTGGGAAGGTATGGGATTATTGACTAACTGACAACTGATGGTGGAACGGGATGATAGACTCAATGTGCCTAGTGAATGGATCAATAAGCATATTACAACATTAGTGTTCAAGACCATTGTGGTAAACACTCATACATAAATAACATCCAAGTCTTTATTTTGCAGCTTGTAGAGAAAGAGAGAGAAAGAAAATGAAGCGTGTTGCCGCCAATGCTAATATCGCACCTTCTGTTGTTTATCCATAGCCACGCCACCAGACTTGCTCCTTTTGTAAATGCTTCAATTCAAATCCATCTTGAGTGCTTCCTCCAAGCCCAGTCCATTATTTGTATGATTTCCATCTGCACACACAACACAGTCACAAATGAGCAAGGATAGATAAACCACAATGCAGTTGATACCTTGCCTCGATATGAAGTGCATTAGTTGAGTTGTGGTTATGGTAGAAATTGGTTCAAAGATTTATCACAAGTGACTGCCCAAGGTGTAGGGGTTAGGCAAATAGTAAAATGGAGAAAATTGAAAAATTTATGCTAGGGCCCCCACGACTAAGAGTGAACCTCCGGTAGCTATAAGATGGAAAAATATGAGGAACAAGAGAGATGGGAAAAAATAACAACGACAATGCCAATAAAATGGATGTCATGGATGGGGATGAAATAAGAGATGATTGATTGTAGGAAATGGTTAAGGAAAATAACTTAACAATTGCACCAAAAAGGAATGCTAGTGGGTCCTCCCCAAAGCAGGCTCATGCCTTTTATGCTCTGACAAACCCACAAACCAAAGAGTCTGTAGGCTCTAGGAATGTCATTTAGAAGCAAGAGTTAAAAACTTACCCAAAAGAATTCACCAAAGAAAAACAATGCATCAACCTAGAACAAATTAATGATAAATTTAGCAATGAGGTGAAAAATGGGAAGAAAGATGGAGAGGAGAGAATGGAATGGAATCCCAAGAACAAGGTTGTGTAAAGCCCATTGTGTTTTTCATGGTTAAGATGATTGAGTGAAACTTCCTCCCAAATCCAGACTCAAACCAACCACATTCAGTGACCTCACATCAATACACCTGGCCAATCCATCCTCTTGAAGTAACAAGAATGCCTTCACAAAGAGTTACTACCATCCCGAGGAGAGCAAGATGGAGAATCAGGAAGTGAGAAAGGGCCTTAGTTAGAGAGAACCTTTAGGCATGGATAACATGTCCTTCCAGTTTCATAACCAGTGCTTATAGCCCATATTGCTTTATTATGTCTAAGGGGTGTGTTTTGAATTCTCACTTTTCTCATTTCTTTTCTTTTTTTTTTTTTTTGCATGAGAACCACACCATGTAAAGACTTATTCTTATTTACTCGGCTTCCGAATTTTTGAACAATGTCAGAATGGCAAAAAACCCAAGAAACAAGCATCCAAGCACCTAAGAGAATGGCTAGCACCAATGCATTGAATCCCCTTGAATTCACACCCTTTTCACCCTTTGAGTCTTTCCTAGGTTTGAAAAATACCCAGCCACCAATTCATTAACAAGTTTACTTAGAAAAAGGGGACTGTACAGTTCCAAGCCAAAGGAGACCATAGAGTTATATGGATGAGTGGACGACATGGACTCATTGCCTATTTTACAAAAAGAACTATACCTTAATATTAGCATCATAATTCAAAGGTAAAAACCAAACATTAGCAATCAATATGATATAATTCAATTGACCATCATGAGCACTTATTAGATGAGAAATAAAAGTAAATCAAGCAAAAAAAGAAACAGTAAAAACATGAATGATGGTGTAAAAAAAAATAAGAAAAGTTGAAAAAATGTGTAAAAAAAAATTTATGTAAAACAAAGATGTGTAAAACAAAAATTCAAAAAGAACTGAGGGCCTAGAATAGTTAGCATAGGTGGCCATCTCCCCCACGACTAAGTTAGAAGGAGGAGGTCAGAAATAGTGAGCAAGGTTGTCCATCAATAGAGGTAGCATGTGTACTAGCTATACTAAGCTCATGGAAAGGTTTGGTTTGTTGTACGTTGACCAACAGTTTCTTATCTAGGCTCTCAGGTTTGTATATTGTCATGGCCCCTCAAGGAAAAGTTGCATAAAAATATAAGGTCTTTCCCACAATGTTTGAAATTTAGTACATTTTGGCACATGTGTGGGATTCTCATAGAAAACCTTATCTCCCAGTTGATATTTAACTTTCCTAATCCTTAGGTCATGACGTTGTTTATTGAATGCCTTGTGCAACTCGTTAGATGATAAGGTAGCTAGTCAGTTTTCATCTAGGAAGTTAAGGGTTACTAATTGTTGTTTCTGTGCTAGATCAAGGTGAAGGTTGAGGTCACATGTCATGGATAGTGTATGGACCTCAATTTGAATGGGAAGTGTTGATAATTTACCGTACACTAACTCATAGGGAGAGTATCCTGTAGGGAGTTTCCATGTGGAGCGGTATGCCCAAAGAGCATCGTTCAGTTTAGTGCTCCAGTCTTACTTAAACTTGCTAATGGTTCTTATCAATATCTTCGTAATCTCCTTGTTGGTGACTTCTGCTTGACCATTCACTTGGGGGTGGTATGGTCTAGTCAATTTATGCTCAACCCCTAAGCATTGCATTAATTTTTTAAAAGTTGCACCTGTGAAGTGTGTACCATTGTCTGAAATAAGTGCACGCAGCACACCAAACCTATTTATGATTTGTTGTTGAACAAATCATGCCGCTGTAGATGATGTACAATCCTTAACAGTAGCTGCTTCTTCCCATTTAGTTAGGTAATCAACAACAACAATGATATAATCTTTTCCATTGGACATTGGTGTAATCAGCCCCATAAAATCAATTCCCCAAATGTCGAAGGGTTCTAATGGTTGAATCCATTGTTGCAGACCCTCCATTCTAGTAGTCATTCCCCCATCATGTTGATAGTACTCACAAGATTGGTGAAATGATGCGCATCCCGAAATAATGTAGGCCAATAATATCCTGTAAGCAGGATCCTGATGGCTATTCATCTCCCAACGTGAGCATCTTGGAGAACTCACAGTTGATCTATATTAGGAACACACCATCGAACCAAGCCATTAGGACACACTTTGTAAAGTTGCCCATTAATCTCCATAAAGTACTTGGCTTGGTGAAGAAACTATTTTTTCTTCTTAAGGTTTTAACTCTTGTGGTGTTTGTTGGATGAGGAGATAGGTAAGAATGCTGCTGTACTAGTTTGTCTTCATGGGTGATTGATTATTCACTACACCAGCAAAGAGGAATTCATTAGGAAAATAATCAGAAATTGGATACTCGGCCTCTTTGTTGTCCCATCGTAACTGAGATAAATGATCAGCAACTATGTTCTCAGTGCCTTTACAATCGATCATCGTAAGATCGAACTCCTATAATATTATAAGGCATTGTATGATACAATGGCTTAGCATTGGCTTATTCATGAGGAACCTCATTGCACTATGATTTGTATGTATATATACTTTATATCCCAATACATAGTGTCTAAACTTTTCTAGTGCAAACACTACAATGATTAATTCTTTCTCTATGGTAATGTAGTTAAGTTGTGTACCAACAATCCTTCTACTTGCATAGTGGATGTAATAAGGACACTTCTAGGCATCTAACTATGTAAGTACAGCTCCTAAGACATAGTTGGACGTGTCAGTCATGATATGGAATTGTTTGGACCAGTCAGGAGCTTGTAGAATGGATGTTTCTACTAGCTTCTGTTTCAGAGTTTGGAAAGCTAATTTGCAATCCCTAGTGCACTTAAAAGGTACATCCTTTTTCGTTAAATTCCACCAATGGTTTGGCAAGCTTTGAAAAGTTCTCAATAAATCTCATATAGTAGGCAGTATGTCCAAGGAATGACCGAATATCTTTGATAGTTTCCAGTTGATGGATAATTCCTTGAATAACTTTGATTTTCTTGAGGTCTACCTCTGTCCCTGTGTGTGAGATTTTATGCCCTAGTACTACGCCCTCTTGGACCATCAAATGGCTTTTCTACCAATTGAGCCTCAAATTGGTTTCTACACATCTTTTTAACACTTTCTCTAACCGGTCCAAGGCTTGATCAAAGTTTGCTCCATAGGTGGAGAAATCGTCCATAAAGACTTTTACACCATTTCCTATCTGTTGTTGGAAGATGCTTAGAACTAGGCGTAGAAATGTTGCAGGGGCATTACACAAGCCAAATGGCATCTGTTTGTATGCAAACGTTCCCCAAGGACTAGTGAACGTAGTCTTGGCTTAGTCTTTTGGGGCTATTTTTATTTCATTATATCCATTATATCCATCCAGAAAACTATAGTAGCAATGCCCTATGATGGTGTCTAAGACTTGGTGAACAAATGGAAATGGAAAGTGATCTTTGAATGTTGCCATATTCAGTAGCCTGAAATCTATGCACACACTCCATTTGCCTCCCTTTTTAGGCATAATAACTAAGGGGCTAACCCATTCGCTATCAGCAATGGGGTATATGAACCCAGCCTTGAGAAGCTGTTCAATTTATTTCTTGAATACTTTAGCTTTGGGTTTAAACCCCTCTGCGGTTGTCTTCGAGGCTTCATGGAGGGGTCGATGTAAATCCTATGTTGGCATATCCTAGGATCTATTCCAGTTAATTTAGCATATGACCAAGTGAAGGCTTTTGACCATCTATTGATTACCTTCAGCAATTCTTCTTTCTGTTGAGGAGCAAGCTTAGCATTGATAATTACTGCTTTTCTGTTTTTAAGGAATGTGTATTCCATATCGGTGGGTAATAGTTTCAGCTTAAGGGGCTTCTACTTAAATTTCTCAGGGATTTCCAACTTCCCCCAGTTGACATTTTCATGGTTAAGACTTGGAAGTTGGTAGTGGACTTACTTTAATGCATCTATGCTATCGATGTAAGCACAAGTCAAACCCTCAGTTGGTTCCATGCATAGGAGTGAACTTCTTTCTTTATTAGCTATCAACCACTAGGTGCCTTCCTGTTGTGTGGCTACTACATACAGGCATCTTTTTATGTTGATCAATTGTGCACACTGATTGCATGCAGGCAATGTTAAACTTTGCACAAACCATGACCTTTGCACACAATTACACCCTATGTCACTATATGCAATTCACGGAACTTTCTTCTTCTTGATCTTTCCGAATGTATTTTCCTTTGATATTTCTAGGGAAAGATCATGGATTCCTAGGCATGCGCCGATGGTGCTTAGCCATGCTCTTCCCATTATGATTAGGAATTCCCCCTTACCATTGTTCACCTGAATCACTAGGAACTTAGCTGGGTACAACCACCCACAAATAGTGGTAACAGTGTATTCTACCAGTCCCAATGGGATAGTGATGGACCAGTCAGCCAACTCTAGACAAATGTTGCTCTTTTTCAATGGAGGCAGGTTTTAGGCCTTGTACATTTCTTGAGAAATCCAGGTGACCCCGGAACCTGAATTCATAAGAGCCTTGCATAATGCATTTCCAGCAATTTGTAAGTATATCAGAGGACTCCCAGGATCAGAGAATTTCCTGAGAAGGTGGCCAGCTTTGATCCAAATGGTGACGACATGTGTTAGCATGACTGTGTGCGTTAAGTGCAGTGGTTGAGTTGAAGGAGCCTCCGAAGTTTTGATTGATACTGAGGCATCTAAGGAATCAATTGCTTGTGATTGCAAGGGATTGGTTGCTTTGTTGGTTCTAAAGAAAGGTATTTTCTTCATGTGGTTGTTGGAACCAATAGTAGGTTGAGAGTTAACAGCCCTTGTGGCATTATGTTGCTACGGTTGGGTAGGGATTTCACCCTGCATAGCTAGAGCAAGTGGTAGTGGAGCTATTGGTGGAAGAGATGCAGTTGGATGAGAAGGATGATATACTTGTGGAATATCACCCCTAGAAGAGGGAGTTCCATAATACTCGTTGGCTTGGTAGTCAAGTTGAGGAGTGATGTGACCAATAGAGTCACATGGGAAGATTGGCTACTGCACGTAATATCCATATGGGTTAGGTTGCTGGTAAGGATACTATTGCTTTGATGGTGGCATTTCCCATGATTGTGGGTGTTACCACTATTGATATTGCTTAATTAGTTGTGGTGGAGTTCCACTTGGATAATACATTAAGGGTTGGTGGAAGTATCTTGGGTTACCTTGGGGGTAAGATAACCTTTGGGGTGCTTGTTGTTTGTTTAATCATGGGTTGAGTGCATACATCCCAGACTCTTGCAGATGTGAGATTACAAGGAAACATCCCTTAGGATGGGCATATTGACATATTTCACATCCACTATCATTATCTATTTCCAACTCAAAAACCTCTTCAATGATGGCAACTTTGCCCTTACCCTTGCTACGTGCATGTTCAACTTCTCTCTTTTTTCTTTTTTCGCAATCACTAATTTGCTCTCTAGACTCCTATACCATTTTAAGAATAGATTGAAATTTATTGTCTAGGGAATCCCACATTTGGTCTACCTTTGCCGATACTTCTGATGTCAACTTTTGGATAGGCAAAGTTTTCCTATTCACCATCTCTTTGAGTGGTGACTCTTCTTTATCCTCACAAAATCTTACTCCCCTCTTCCAGAGGGAAGGATCTTGGTTATACTCTTCCACACTTTCTCTTTTCTGTAGCTCACCTTCTTCATTAGCAACTTGCTTCAATAGTCTTTGAATTTGATGGGACCTAAGCTTAGATAGTCTTCCTTGGGCATAAGTCCCAAGGGTTCTTCTTGTTTCATGCCTAAGCCCATCCACGAGATGGCATAGTTGATGCCTTTGTGAATAACCATGGCTAGGAAAATGGTGTAATAGTACATAATATCAGCCCATGGTAGCATCCAAGGGTTCATGTGCTCCTTGTTTCTAGTGTTGGATTTGCTTTCGTAAGTTAGACACTTAGGAGTACGTTTTGTACTTGTCATTAAATAGTTCTAACATAGTACTCGACCTACGACTGGATTCCGGTTCTAAAGACCGGTACTAGCTTTTCACTTCTTTAACTAGTGTCTGTGGAAACAAATTAAGTTTTTTCCATTTGTTCTCTATGTTCTATAAGGCACACGCATCATGGAATGCTTGTAAATGATTTTGAGGATCAACGTTGTATCCTCCTTCAAATTGTGGAATGTTGTTCATATCTAATCTCTTGATCCTACTATCTTTCTGATGCCTTGTTGGAATTTTAACAACCTCAATTATGTACAACATACTTTGAGTAGCGAGGAGGGGTTCATTGTGATTATTTCATCCATGACATCTATGATGCCTACGTTGTTCCCTACTCTCTTTTCTTCTATGTCATGACTCTCTAGAGTGCCCTCGTCCCCTTTCCTGGCTATTTCATCTATGACTTCTACTTTGCCTACCTTTATCCCCATGGTATTTTTCTTTATGACTACATTTGGACATTGAAGGAGAGGATGAAGGTGAAGAAGAAGGAGAACCATTACCATGATGGTGTTTGCCATCTTCTCTTCGGCGGTCTCAGCCTCGATCGTGATTGTAATCAAAATGTCCATTTTTATCATGTGTCAATGTCCCTTTGTCAGATCGTTTGTGCCTGTGGGTATTAGAACCTGGGTTATGAATAGTGGAATGAAGGTTCTGATACACAACCCCTTGGCCAAAGTTAAGGGGAGGAATATCATTATGTGGGTGATTGCTTAAGGCAGGTTCACCACCCTCATTTTCTCTTAAGACATGTGGGACATCCTACGACCACTTACCCTTCAAAGACTTATGATGTCTCTCTTGTTGCAAATCCCTTTGATGTTGTGCCTTCGTGGGAAGGTATTCTCTTGAGTTATGGTCTTGCACAACGTATTTTGCATGTAAGTGTGGCATGCCAATTCGTGTGAGGACATGAAGAAGCATGCTTGGGACTAAACGATCGAGAGGTAACATTATGTTACCTTCTAAGTCTCGTCGATGCAATTGTTCATCTTGATGGAGGATAAAGGTGAAGTTTGGTATATACTCATCGGGATGAATATATACCACTTGAACTTGTTGAGGGACTGGCAGATCAACGTCATGTGTATTACACCACTGATTGTTTCCTATTTCAAACCTAGGCAATGAGGCACTTTCGTACGAAGAAGAAGACATATTTGTCTATTCAGTGTGCAATGTATTCTTGTTTATTATTTTCTCAATCAACCCTAAGGGTTCGTTCCAACAATGTGAATGATTTCCTATGTTCTAATTAGCACACAAACAATAAGTCCCCAACAATGGTGCCAATGATGAGCGGCAAGGTACCCTACGCTCAACCATATGAATACGAGCATTTCACACATGATTCGATCAAATTCCAAGGACTAAGTGCTTATGCGCCCTTGTGGAACAAGGACAGGTTGATTGATCGTTGTCTTCCCAAACTTACTTTTATGTTTTTATGTCCTATGCTAATAGGGAAAGAGAGAGATAACTAGGTGACTAATTTAACTTAACTACTCATTAACTAAGTTCTAACTAATCCTAACACAAGCATCCGTTCCCACTTGCTATACACATCTTGAACCAGTGCAACACTGCTAGGATTACCAAACGCTAATTGTTACTAGGTTACCAAGCATTACACACATGCTCAAAGTGGTTGTGCTTGTGTAAGTTAATGATTTTCTTAATTGATCAAAATGAATTGTTGTGCTAATAACAGAAATGTAAAGTGAATAAAATAAAATAAAATAAAATAAATGCATAAGAAAATAAAATAAAAGAAATGAGTAAGAAAGCAAATCTCAAGTGCTACAAGGATGAATCAAAGAGCTTGTCTTTATTGCCATACACAAGGTGTGCTAAGATACACAATGTTCGAATAAAGATCTATCCACACTTAGACCTCCTGCTACAAGCAGTTGGAAAATACTCTAACTTTCAAATAGACTACAAGAGTTTCGCTACTTGACTGCTAAAAGACTTGTTCCAATTGTGTGCCTAGGCACTGTATTTATAAGCTTGGGAGCAACTACTCTAACAATTAGAGTAACTGCTCTAATAATTAGAATAACTGCTAAAGCAACCGCTAGAGTAACCACTCTAATAATTAGAATAACTACTAGAGTAACCACTAGAGTAACTACTCTAATAATTAGAATAACTACTAGAGTAATCGCTAAAGTAACCGCTCTTAGCAAGTAGCATCACAAACTTGAATCAACAGTGTCAAAAAATCAAGTTGGATTTATGATAGGGAGATTTACTATAGAGGCTATTTTCTTAATACAATAATTAATGGAGAAATTCAAAAAACATAGAAAAAATTTACATATGATCTTCATTGACTTGGAAAAAGCATATGATAGAGTACCTAGAGATATTATTTTGGTGTGCTTTGCAAAGGAAAAACATCTCTGATAAATATATTGAAGTAATTCAAGACATGTATGAAAGAACTACCAATAACATTAGAACAACCTATGGAACAACATCCAATTTTTTAGTCATATTAGGTCTACATCAAGGGTCTATGCTTAACCTATACTTCTTTGTCATTCTTATAGTTGAATTAACAAAGGAAATACAAAATGAATTTCCTTGTGTATATTATTTGTAGATTATATTGTGTTGGTGGATATAGCTTGAGAAAATATTGCTTCTAAAATGGAGAAGTGGGAATATGCTCTAGAATCAAAAGGCTTAAAAATTAACAAACATAATATAGAATATATGAAATGTAGTTTTAATAACAACATAAATAGTATTGATATAGAAGTGACAATTCAAAACCAAAATGTCCTTCTCTATAAATAGTTCCACTACATAGGATCAATCCTCCAATAAGATGGTAAATTGATAAAAATATAAGAAATGGAATTAAGGTAGGATGGTCTAAATGAAAATAGGCTAGTGGTGTTCTATGTGATCAAAGAATACTAATAAAATTGAAGGAAAAATTTTATAGGATAACAATCAAGCGTACTATCTTATATGGTACTAAATGTTATGTAGCACAAAAGAAGCATGAATAACAAATCAATGTGGTAGAAATATGAATGCTTTAATAGATGTTGCATGTTAATTAAAGAGATAAATTGCATAATACAAACATCAAAGGAAAACTTGAAGTGGCTTCTACTTCAGATAAGCTACAAGAATGGCGACTTATATGGTTTCTATGTGTCAAGAAGATCAAACAATGAGCTTATAAACAAAGGTTGCTACATCACTATTTTAGGGAAACCACTAAAAGAAAGATCAAAAAATACATGGGAAAAATGATTGAAGGTGATTTAACAAAACTGCAAATTAACAAAGATCTATCTCTCCATAGAGGTAAATGGCAGAAATGAATTCATGTACCCAACCCCATTTTGTTGGGACAAGGCTAGATTGATGATGATGATGATGATGATTGTTAAATCTAGTTTCTATATTTATATCTCCTAGTACAAGCTGAATAATTAATTTATTTTCTATAATAATTTTTTTTTGTTTTAGAGGCTCAAGGATGGGAAGCTTTCAGCTTTTGTTGTTGTTTGTTTTTTAATCTTTGATTGATATACTCTTTTTTCTTTAGAGAAAGTTTTCCTACTCTTCACAAGAAACTTTTTAATAAGAAGTGAAAACCCATGAAGATGCTTCTAAACAAGGGCAAGGCTTGATCCTTTTCCTACTCTAACGGAGAGGTTTTTAAAGATTGGTTGTAAGGATGACAACCTGAAAAAGCATCCCTTAAACCATTGAGCTTTTTCTTTAGACTTTCTCTTTGATGATATAATGTACTCTGAATTTTCTAAATATTATTATTTAGTTCTTGTGTTGCACACACTTTGATAGTTATATCTTCATCTAGTTTTTGAAGTTTTCAATTCTAAATTATATTACCTTTTTTACCAATATTTCCAATATTCTTGGAAATAGCTGCCAGATTCCAAAGAAAATCATTCATTATAGTTGCTAGATGCATGCATTAGCATTGCTGCTAGTCACCCCGTCTCTCCCCTCTCCCCGTGACTAGTGTTTTCCTCTTTTGATGGTCTAGCACTTAGTGCTCTGTCATGTTTTTGTTACTAGTAGCTTCGTTGCACTTTGCATTTGGTGGTCAATGGTTGCAACTATTGCTGTTTGATAGATATTGGGCAGTTTTTGTTGCCACAGGGTGCTTTTGTGTTGTGCTGAAGTGGTTTTGTATTGTTGTAGGATGGATTTATGTTGCGTTGGAGTGGTGGCTGTGCTGATTTGCAAGGGTGTTGAGGTGGTTTTTGATTACTGGGGTGATAGTGCGATTCTTAGCAGTGTTGTGGTGAGGTTGGGCTAGGGGGGAGGATTTCCTCCTTCATCATGGGTGAATTGCCGAATGCTGTCATTGCTTCTTCTACAAGGAAGTTCCTTAAACTCTCTCACTATTGATTTTCTCCAATGAAATTTTTGAAGTGGTTTTTAAGGACTTTGCTACACATTTTATCTTTATTCCAATTGTGGGTTTTCTACTCGTTGCATGAGTATTAATATGCAAATTAAAAATATTTTACAGCTCCATGGTATTTAGGTTTTCCATGCTCGCTATTATGCCCAAAACTTTGTTCTAATAGAACTCTCTCAGGCCTCTCGCTCAACTTGAGAAGGCTATCTCAATGCAAATTTTTTCATCATGTAATGCAACCCTTATTGTAGGTGGTTGGAAATTCGACTTTAATGTCAATGAGCCAACCCACAATGTTATCCCTTGCTTACCAAACCTTCCTATAATCTTTTCTTTGGTGGAGAGGGACATTGTGAGTACCCTCAACCTTATCATTTCTAAACAGAGGTCAATGGAATTGAGTTCTATCATTACTGCAAAGACCATAGAGGTCAATGGAACTCAGTTCTATCATTACTACAAAGACCTCTCTTACCCTTGCAACCAAAGGGAAACTTTTTACTCAAAAAATTGATTACTTTTATCTCCTAAATTCCTATAGCTACTATCATCAAGCTAGACATCATATTTCTGCATGTCCCTTTCTAGCCAAGAAAAAACAAGTTGCCAACTTTCCAAAAAACCATTTTTTAGCCACTCTAAAATCCAAGCCACCATCAAAAACTTTAAAATTTGGAACCTCTTTTAAAAAATTTTCAAAGCCTATTTCTTCATCCAACCCTTAGGCCTAATGTAGTTCTATCATAAAGGTTGCTTTGAAAGCACAAGTCACCCCTTTAAAGTCATTCAAGAATTTAGTATTAAGTGATGAGTTTGTGAAGGGGGTGGAAGAAAAAGAGCTAAAGTATCCTCCACTATTGCTCCACCTTTTTCTTCTTCCCTAAAAACACTCTTGCTCTACCTGTTATTACAAGAAACTCCTTTGATATTATTTTATACATAATGGAAGCTGATACTTTGAACCCATAATATTTTGATGTCCTTTTATTAGAAATATCTTCTACTTCCCCATGAATCTCTTATCTTGGAATGTCCAAGGCCTAACTGATAAGCTTCAACACAAATGTGCTAGCAACTTTCTCTTTAGTTTAAATATCGCTTTCAATTTTTTTTTCCAAAAGTTTAAGATTTTAGCCAACCACTTATCTCTTTTAGCATACTAGTTTCTTCCCCACTCATTAGTTCTTGCTATTTTCCATGTGTGTGGAAAAGGTGGAGCAACCATTCTCCTTTCAGCTTATTGGAAAGACAATATCATTCAATGTGGTTCTGATTCTAGCCACAAAGTTTCTTGGGCTATCTTCTCTTCCTCATGTAGACCTTTCGGGGTCTATTCTATTTATGCCCCTAATGACTCTACAAAATATGCCTGTTTGTGGTAGGAATTAGCCCATTCGCTTCCTTTTGTACTTTGGATTTTCAATGGGGATTTTAATATGATAAAATTTCCCTTGGATAAGCTTGGGAGGGGGTGGTTCTTCCAACTTCCAAATTGCGAGTATTAGTCATGGTTGAATTTTAAGAAACATTTTTATCTTTCTAATTGTGCTAAGGCAACTCCTGGTGGTCATCGTCACAGATTCACTTGGAGTAATCTTTGTCTTGGGTAGGCTCACATATACAGTTGGTTAGATAGGTTTTATTTTTCCACTCTTTCTTTTTGGCAAGCTTCTTTAGCTACTACTATTCAACAACACACAACATTATTAGACCTTTACCCCATCACTATATTTATGTAGATCCACAGTAGTCACCACTAGAATAAGTCTCATCTTTTTTGGTTACACTGTAAATGTTTTCCTTCTCCTCTCACCCAACAACTTCCCTCAAACCTCTGTAATGCAGAACCTAGGCCCTTAGGTTAGGTGGTTTGGATTCAATGGTAGCATCGTGCTACTAGTAGAGTATGGAACTTTACCTACTTTTATGACAAGGAAGTGGTCTCTCGTGCCAAACAAGAGTATAACAACATCCAATCCACTATTGATCACCTTACTGAAGAATTAGCTCTAGATCCCTTCAATGCTTAGTTTCATGGGAAATTAGCTAGAATGTGCTTCGCTTTCTAACATTGGGATGTCTACAAGGCACAAAGTGCCTTAATTAAGAGTAGACTTACTTGGTTAAACATTCAAAATGAACATTGTAAGGAATTTTTCAAGTATCTCAACAACTCTTCTCCCTTGCCCTCTTTAGACAAAGTTTCTAGTGACAACACCATCATCACTAACAACAATAGTCTTCTTTCATATCTTAAGAAGCATTTTGAGGCCTTATTTACTGCTATCCTAGGTTAGTTAATTCTACCATGTTGCAAATTTTAGAAGTTGATATTACTTGGGATGAGCTTCAACAAGCTTGTTTTGCTTTGAGCTTTGGAAAAGCCCCTTGTTATGATGGTTTCCTTGTTGAATTTTTCAAAAGAATTAGGATCTGGTTGGCAATGATCTATTCTAAGTTATTAGAGAAGCTACCCTTACTAGCTCTTTAGGACCAGATTTATATCAAGGGATCATTCATCTTCTTCCTACATTGGGGGATCCTACTTGTATTTCCAATTGGCAACCCATTAATCTTCTTAATGTGGTCTACAGAGTGTGGGCAAAGGGCTTAGCCTTACAATTGAAGAAAATTCTTTGCACATTATATCTCCCTAGCAAACAGGCTTTGTCCTTTGGAGATACTTCTTAAATAATGTGTTTGCTACTTGGGAAGGCCTTTTGTGGGCAGAGGATGATGGTCAAGATATCCTCTTGATGAAGCTTGATTATGCTAAAGCATACGGCAATATTAGGTGGGACATTATTACCAAGTCCATGGCTAAACTAGGTTTTGGTCCTACATTCCTTCATATGATGAAATGTTTATTCTCATATGCTACTACTAGAATTACTACTACCTTTGGTATGATTTCTCCCTTATTTATCCATAGGTTTATGAGGCAAGGATGTCCTCTTGCCCCTTAGCTCTTCATCATTGCTGTTGACTTTCTCTCTAGGGTTCATCTATCTTCCCCTCAATATCAGGTTCTTAATATGCATTTCTTTGATGACTTCTTTTTCCTCATTCAAAACACTGTTGTCAATGTGCAGCAACTCTTATTTTGGATGGAGCAATATTTCTCTCTCCTTGGCTCTGCCATTAACTAGAGTAAATCTTCTATTTACAGTTTTTCCAACAATTATAGTCATTTGCCCAACTATAATTGGAAGCTTATTCAAGACCCAGATATCATTAAGATTTTGGAAATTCCCTTCTATCTTAGAGGTCCTAGTTCAGTTCTTTGGGAGCAAGAGTTTCTTGGATTCAAAGGAAAATCAAAAAATCAAAGACTAAACCCCTCACTCTTGTAGGTAAGTACCTTGTCTGTAAATCTAGTTGTGCTTCTACTCATGTGTACTACTCCTCATGCTAAGTTGGAATGATTATTTGGGGACTTCATATGATCATCTAAAGACTTCCAAAAAGGTTTTCATCATGTTGCTTAGAATATTATTACCCTTCCTACAAATAGTGGAGGTTTAGGCCTTCTAAATATTTTCAAACAAGGGCTCATCTTAGTCACTAAATGGTTGGTTTAACATTTGGATGCCCTTGACATTATTGGGAGTCTCCTCTAGTTAAGTGATGAGTGGCGAGATATCCCTACACTCAACCATATGAATACAAGCATTTCATGCACGATCCGATTGAACTCCACAGATGGGGCTAGTTGTGGTATCTAGATAGTGACTCATTGATCACAATTTGCTGGCTTCCCACTTGGACTAGTATTTGCTTTGTCATGTATGGTTTAGTCTAGAGTAAGGTGTATGATGTGGTTTCTAACTTAGTTCTACTCCTGGAGGCAATGGAAAATAAATTTAATTAAGCTAGGAGGAGAAAGGAGATAGAGTCTAAGCTAGCCTAAGTGCGATGAGCATCTGTCCCTTAATCATCCGTACACATCTTGGACCTCGTGTATGACTACTACTAGGATTACCAAGGACATGTCCTAGGTATGCTACTAGGATACCAAGTAGTCACACTTGAATGCTCATGATTAAGTCGTACCCATTCTGTGTTTAAGGAGTTTAGGATGAAGAGATATTAACTACGAAAGCAATAAATAATAATAACAATTAAATAATTAAACTAAGTGAATGTTGCAATGATGAAGTAATATTGATCTTTATTTCTAATCATGTGCTTGTCCAAGTACATCATACTTGAATAAAGGTGCCGTACAATTACAATCATCACACTACGGGCATGCACTGGACGAAAGGGTTGAGAAGAACTAAAAATGAACTAACTTCTATCTACTAATTGAAAACTAACTTACTGTTACTTTCCCATGCACCCCATTGTGTATTTATATGCTCACACGGGAACTATGATATTGTGCATCCAATATCACGAGCCAGGCTACAATATCGCGAGGGCAATATCAGGGCCTAATGAGTCATGATTCATCATACCCCCATGACTGAATGAATACTCATCCTTGAGTCAAACAAAATGAGAACAATCTCCATTGATTACATAGTGGAGAGGTATGGGATTATTGATTGATTGGGAATTCATTCATGCCATAGTGGAGAATTGAATAGAACAAAATTGGAATAGATAGAAAAAAGAATACAAAATCACAAAATTACAAAATTTTGTAGAACTCATGTGGTTCCAGGTGGCGGTGGCTCCTCCATGGGTGACTTCCCCTTGTCTTGTGCTCCAGGCTTTGGGATTTGATGGCTCTGAAGGAGTGCATGGAGCTTTTCTTCTTTAGTTCAAGGATCCTATGTCGTCCATGGTGATGCTCCAATGTTTGATGGAGTCAACACCTCACATGGACACAGTAGTTGTGGGAAGATCTTATTTTCTTTGATGTACCAAGCTGCAAATAACTATCATTTCTCCTCATAGGCTTTGGCTTTGTCCCTGTACTCTTGAAAATCTGTAAGTTGTCAAGCCAAGTTCATTGCAACATCTTTTTGGCCTTGGTAGTTGGTATTAACCACCTCTAGTTCAGAATTTGTGACTTCTAGCTTCTGTAATGTTTTCTTATGCTCTACAAATTTTGCTTCATATTTGGCATAGGTGGCAACTACCTGCTTCTCAAGCTCTATTCTTGGGCATCCTACTATCAACATGGCTAGATTGGCATATCATAGGTTTGCCAATTCCATGTGATCTATGAGATCTTGAATCTGTAGGTCTTGGCTTTTAAGCTCTACTTGATGGACAAATGCATATGTGTCCAATATGGCCTGCCAATCAGTGTGTTGAGCACTGAAAGTATTGATGTGGGCCTTGGCCATATGGATCTCCTTTTCTATGACTTGTGTGTACATCCCCACCTAGTATTTAAAGTGCTCCTTTAACTTTTCATGCCGCTTGGCCTCATTTTTCCACATGCTTATTTCGTGGCTATCTTTTTACGGATTGTGTGTACCTCCTCCATTGAGAGGGTTTGATTCTCTCTAACCAAATAGCTCATGTCTTGGTTGACCCTGATCAATTGTTCTCGTAATTGCTGAAACTTTTCCTCAAGAACATTCTTCTATTTCTCCCAAGTGGTTAACTAAATATTATCAGCAAAGATCTACTTATTCTCTTCTTGTAAGGCCTTAAGTGCTTTGGCATGCGCGTATGTTTGCGCTTGTGCCTTAGAAGCATCCCAATCGGCTTTCTCCTTCTCCTCCACTATTCTTTTATTGTCCACCAATAATTTATTGAGCTGCTCTATCCTGAAGGTGTCTAGTTGGTCTATGGAAATTAATTGAGATGGGTCTTGTTGTGCAGATTGCAGGGTAATGAGCCTTTCTTGGAGTCTTGCCAACTCTGCTTCTGTGTGCTCGCCCTGATCTCTGTCATGACCAGCTTTCCTTTGGTGGAGATGAGATCTAATTGTGCTGCTATGACATCTTGTGGGATGTTGAACAAGGACATCATTACTTATCTTATCTGTAGTAATCGATTAAGGACATCTTCATGCTTTACAGGAGTCATTGAGGGACCGACTAGAGTTTGAGCATCTCGTGCTCCTATGAAATCTGTTGGTGGCACAATAGGGATATTGAAAGATTTTTTGATGTGGTTCGTGACCACTTCTATGGCTCCTGCTGCATCTTGGTGCTACATGACCACCATTGTGGGCCCTTCACCTGTTTCCAATTGCACCTAGAAAGACATAGTGTTCCCTGTAATCTGTTGAAACCAATGAGTCTCCCCTCCTGCTATTTGAATGGACACCTCATCCCATGCATGATCAATAGAAATTGTGGACCATATGGTGTCGTCGATGACGTGGAAGAGATTAGCATCATCATGACTTCCCCAACTGACCATCTTAGTGATGGCCCTGAGATGGCTCATCGACGGTCGATAATCCTGTGGCAGTCATGATGGTTGGCCTTACTGGCTCGTGTTGGACCCTACTTGTTGTTGATTGGGCTTTGTGCTTGGGAGTTGGCTAGGCCCTGTAGTTTGAGTTGTAGTGGGCCCCACCATCTATTCTTTCTTTCGCTCTAGTGTCTCACTAGCACTTTTCCTTGGGGCTGGTGGCTTTAGTAGTTTGGAGAATGAAGCATTTTGGGCTCTTCTGAGAACGTCATTGGTTTACCCCAAAATACTAGCATGTTTGCACAGCTTCTTGATGAAACAAGGGAAGGGCAATGTGAATTTCCCTATGTTGCATTCTTCAAACTATCTCAAGATCTCCATGAGATATAGATGAGGAAGGCTAGCATTAGCCTTTCCCATCAATATCACACTTCCTCTTGCTACATACGTTGAGATTCTTTTTAATCCTTTTGTGGGGAAGATGTGATAAGTGCCAATATTGAAGTATATCCTTTCTTCCAATGTCAAATCTCCTTATGTCTTGTCCTCTTTGCTATACATCCTATCCAACCAAACTTTTCGTGCATCAGCATCAGAGTGAGTCGACAGGTGAGCAACTTTTGGCCTTATATTTGGAAGGTTCAACACTTCTGAGATGGCCTTGGTGGAAAAATCTATAGATACACCACAAATGTCAACTGTGGTGCCTTCTTCCTTATTGTGACAAAATTTGTACATTTCTCCTAAGTACCAAGCACCACTTTCAGAGAGGATAGGCCATAATGGAGACGCTTTGAGTTGGTCCCTAACAGACTCAGGAGTGAATTTCGTGAAAGGTCCAAAGTTTAATTCCATGATCACAGCTACCAATGTGGACCTTTCTTGGATAGCTTGGACACACTCTAGGGACAATGTGAGGTGTTTTTCCTGTTTAGGCGCTTCAGCAGCTCCTCCTTCAACCTATCTTGACTGCGCAGTAGCAGGAATCTCTTGATGGATGCTAAATGATTGCACCTCTTTCTCTACACATTATTTAGGGACTCTTATCCTCTACCTCTCTTGGGTCGCCTAGACATGCCTTAAGAGGGTCCTTCTTGTTGTTCACATTTAGGGGCCATCTGTAATCACACAATGTCAACCATTAGTAAGGTCATTTACAAAGTTTAAGTTATACCTTACTTTTGCCTTAATGAATTCGTTTCTTATCTTGTGTGATCCAGAGAATCTTGTGGAAATGTCCCCTAAAAGTTTTAATATTGGGCCCCTTAATTTGATTAGGTGGGTTTAAAATTTAATTTCTTGGTGTAGTTGAGGAGATAAGATTATTTTTGGCATATGTTTATCATCATTTTTGTAATCAATTATCCTTTATAGTATCCTTCAGATGATGATGGATTTCAAAAAATTTATACACAATTTGGAGTGTACCCCTCCCCCATGACTATGTTGAACACTCCAGGTTCAAGTAGGTTCTTTCGAAATAAGAATCAGAGTGCTAGCGAGCAAGTTATGGCTATTGGAATACGAGGTGCACAAGTCACGAGTTATAGAAGGAAATTTAAAAAATTCCCCCACANGCTGGGGGGGGGGGGGGGGGGGGGGGGGGGGGGGGGGGGGGGGGGTGGTCCATATATATAGTTTTGTGCAACGCGATATCGTATACATGATAGCACGACCATGATATCACGTCAAACGTGATACTGCATACGTGATATCATGGCCTGTTTAAATTCAGGTACTTAGAAAAATTGATAAATTTTTGAAAATATAAACTCAAAAATGAAGGACTTGAAATCGGTGTAAAAGGTCCAGGGTAATATTAAATAGTCTTGAAGGCACCAAAAAATATAATGGTGTAGAATCTGGCAATGGAATGCATGAATTGGATGAGGAGAAAGGACATGTGTCAGTTCATAGGAATGTTTGAACCAGAAGGATGATGAGGGAAAGAGTATTGTAATTCTTGGAGGGTATAAAATGATGTGATGGTGATGTGTTTTGAGTGTAGATTACAAGGGTTACCCAAGTGGATCCTTCCCAAAGCAGGTTCCAACCTATAATGCCCTTATGTAACCACACCTTAAAATTTTCGTAGGCACTAGAAGGGTTAAATGTAATCTGCACCAGTTCCACAAAACACATACATGTAGATACCACCATGATGAGGTATGAATTCAATGCTACACAAGATACAAGTCACAAATTCATGAATAGCAAGATGAGGTGAATTGTAGATGGGATTACAAAGATTGGGACATGAGGCAACTAGCCTAGGGCATAATGAATCTTGAGTGTAGGGCATGATTAATGTGTCATTAACCCATCACTCCAAAATCAAGACCAAGTCAATTCCTCTAATTAGTGACATCACATTATTTCATCCCATAATGGACACTCATAAGAGTATTATGACAACATGGCATACAATCACTTGGCGTTCTATTCAAGGGAGAAGTGATTGTTTTGCGGCACTTTGATCTTGATCTCTTTTTTTTTTATGTGTAATCTAGAGAAGTTGCCTACATTTAGGCATGTGATGAGTGGGGAGGTACCCATACACTCAACCATATGAATACAAGCGTTTCACGTGTGATCCGGTCGAACTTCAAGGACTAAGTGCTTGCGTGCCTTAATGGAACATTCAGGGTTAATTAATCATTTTCTTCTCAAACTTACTTGTATTGTCATGGTTATATGGTTAAGTAAGCTTGTGGTATATGATGTTTTA
>MNCI01025134.1:90231-180982 GCA_015680685.1 Gnetum montanum | reverse complement strand
ATCTCATACCTTCAAAACATCATGGACAACTTCTCTAAGATCATGTATTATTGTGGGACCCACTTCTTATCAATTTTTGTTGATTATTAATGATTTTATATTTAAATTTTCTCTAAATTCCCTATTCTTGGCAATTTTAGAACCTAAACAACTAGTTTTTCCATGATTTTCAACATTGTGATGCATTAGGAGGCTTTAGAATTTACAAGAAATCCAAAAATGATGATTTTAAGTTAAAACTATAATGGAAAATGAAGTTTCTAGGGTTGGAATATTACATTTCTTGTGATATTACATGTGCAATATTACAACTATAAAAACTATATACATGTGCATCCTTATTTTTAAATTTTTCATTTTTACTTCAAAGAAGTAGGAAGTTTTTGTCATTTTGAGAGCTTAGAGCATTCCAATAGTAATATCTTGTAAATTGGAACTCCAATTTCACCTGTTTAAAAACTTGCGATCTTTCAAAGTTGAGCTTTTTGTCATGGGATCCTTAGAATGAAAAGTTGATAATTTTTGAACACCCCTATTTTTGAATATTAAGGTAACTATTAATAAAAATAAAAAAGCTAATTAATAATTTCATGTTTTATTTATCTTAGAATCCTAGGAACATTATTCCATGATTACATTGAGCACTTAATGCTAACATTTTTAAATTTTAATCTAAGGATTTAAAAAGGATCTAAACACTAAGGAAAATTCGCCAAAACTAATGTTGATCCTTTGGTGATTGCAAATGATACCAAAAAGAGTTTATTGGTCAAGAGGTATTTTCCAAGTTAGGGACAAGATGCTAAGGGAAGGGCAAGAAGAGGTTAAGAGAAGAAAATAACTATGGGTAGGTAGTAGATATAAGAATTAGAGCTCAAATATCATATGTTCATTGCCTAGAGATCTATAGATGATGATGAGAAATTTTGGTTCATTCTTCATTAATTCAACTGAAAGGGAAGTAACAAATGGAGGAATCAAGGCTAGAAGAATTCCCATTACCTAAAATGATATGAATATTAATTGCCAATAAATTTTGAAGATTTTTGAAAATTTATTTATTTGTAATTATATCATGTAATATTTTATAATGCATACTAAAATAAATTTTAAATTGCAGCACTCAAGTTTTGGTAATGTTATCAATCAGTCAGTCAAGTCAATGTCACCTAACAAATTTTATAATTCAACTTGTGCAACTTGAAGATAAGCTTTTGGTATGTCATGGGGGTATGATGAAATATTATATATTATATGTAGGAAAGCTTAAGGCTAAGTGATGTTTGGTTAGGAAAAGTTGGCATAGCCCTTATCATGGGTTTCATAAAAGATTCCTTTGTTATCTATGATATTACATTTGTGACAATATTGCAACCTATGATGCTATATCATAGATGCAATGTAGAAATAGTGATAAATGCCTATAAATATGATTTACTTACTACATTTATGACACCATTCAACCATTAGGTAGCTAGATTTTGTTAGTTTATTTTCTTAATTCTTGTAGTAGTTAGGGGATGCTTATAGTGTGGTTGTGAGTGAATTTTACGACATCTTTATTTATGTGGGATGTACTTGTAAATATTCTATAAATAATAATAAAGATCAAGATTGATTCCATTTTATTACAACACTATTAGAATATAATTTACTTTTTCATGTTATTTACTTTCAAATGTAACTTAGATTGATAATTTACAATTCCATGCACATTAATCATAGGAAAATGATCATGATCAGTTTCAAGCATAAATGCGTATTTGATTGGTAATACCAACAAAGCTGTTACTTGGTTTTCCTAGTATCGTAATGCTTGGTAATCCTAGTGGTGGGTATGTAAGTTTAGGATATATATGACAAACTAAAAATTACATAATCATTGCTTTAGACTAGCTTAAAATTTACTTTATTATTTATTAGTTTAATTAGCTAATTTTCATAATTTTACTTTATTTAATTTAGGGAAAAATAACATCATGATTATATGCCTCATCTTATACTAAAATATATAGGTTTTGTATCATTATTAGTCCATGTTATAAGACAATGGCCTAATATTTCATGTTTAACTACTTATATACTTTTCTAGTTCTATTCACAGATTATGACATGATCTTTTATAATGCTTGTGCATTGTAAAGTTGAATGTAGGACATGCTTTCTACTCATCAAATATATTCCTTCATCTACTTTATTTGGGCTTTTTAATTAATGAACTTGAAGAGTGGATGCATAAAATACTAATTCAATTTGCAATTACAATTGGAAGTAGTGTTGTCATACTCTTTACATTGATGATGTTTGTAGTGATCGAAAATGTCGACGGCTAAAACACTAAGGTTCACAGGTGCATAGCCTAACCTCAAATCTACATGAGGACTTACTAGAGGTGGATATGGGCTGCCCTGCATGGTCTGGATGATTGAATAGGGACTTACCAAATGCAATGGGGGGTGTAGCGTGGTTAGTTGCAATGCTGTTACAAAATAGTGCTAAGTGTTCAAGTGGTGTCAACGATGTCAACAACATTAATAGTGTTAACAATGTCGAGCGTACTAAATATTTTATGCGAAAAATGAGGGTGTCAACATGTGGAGACTGCTACCCAAGCATAGTTTTAGGTGTGGCTATACAATGAAATAGTGAAAAATGCAAATAAAATGCTAAAAATGCAAAGAGAGAGAGAGAGAGAGAGAGAGAGAGAGAGAGAGAAGTGGAACACCACCCCAAATGGGTTTGAACGTAGTTAATACCAAAAGGGGTTAGAAGGTACACAGTGTACAACAAGCATAGTGGACAGCATAGTCACAGTCTTAGGAGTGTTTAGCTATGAAGACTAGCATTCTATCAAGGAGTCTATGTCTACTAGGTTGGCTACCATGGTGTACCATTGTCTATGGTGTTCGAGTGGACTACGGTGGGCTATGGTGGTTTGCAACTTTGCCAATATGCCTTTGCTTCTTTCCCAAGCACTCTTTAGGTTTGCTTATGCCATGAAAATAGCCAACCTTGAAATTTTCCATCCTCAAAAATGTTGAGGGTAAGGGTATTTATAGGGTTAGGTTTAGAATGAAATGTGAGGTGACTACCACTTGGTAAAGGGCATGGTTGGGACTACACTAAGCATAGTTACTATTCATGTGGTGTACTTCTAGGGCTGATGGTGTTGTGCTTTGCTGTGCTTTTCCAAACTCTACGATACTGTAAGACTATGACTACACTACCAACTACAAGTGTATGCCAAGAAGACTACAAGGCACCTAAAAAATGCAATTTTGAAGAATAAACTTTGATACTACACTCTCCACTATCTTACATGGTGTCAAGAGTATTTACAATCTTTGGGCAAAAAGGAAGTATAAAAAAGATGCATTTTGCTAAGTACACTTGCAAAGATGAATTGGAGTCTAGCTGAGTGCTGATGCTACATTGTGGAGGCCACTAGAGATTATTCTAGTCTACTACAATTTACTATGATTTGGATTGGAAGAGAGCATAGTCTCACACTTAGAAAAATTTGTAAAAATTGGCTTTTGTGTTGACTACGCTATCCATCAGAGGCTGACTACACTCTAGTGCAATGGAGAGCATAGTTCTAGCACTTAGAAAAAATTTTCTACAACTAACTTCATGGTGACACTTGGAAAAAATTGAAAAATTATCTTTCATATTGACTATTCTCTCCATGAGAGGCTAATTACACCCTAAGGTATTGGAGAGTGTAGTCCCAATTCTTAGAAAAATTTATAGTTGAGATGTCATAGTTTGGATTTGGTGATGTTTCATTGGCCCTTATTTATTAATGTTTTTACGAGTGGCTTAAGAGACATTGACAAAGAATAGCAAAACAAAAAGGTAAGCTTGGCACCAATATTACTCTTTAGTGAGAGATAAGATATCGCTACATCATGCTCAAAGAGTGTTATGGATAGGGACATGATAGATAGTAGGTGAAAAGTGAGGGAACGTGTAGGCGATGTGTTGGGGATAAAAGGTGAAAGATAAGGTACAAACAATGTATTATGATGCCATGGATAATGGTGACCATGGAACCAGAGTGGCTTTCCCTTAAAAACATTGTCCTCTCATCGAAGTGCTCATGAGAGAGTCAAGGTGTAGGTTCATGGTTGGGCAATGTGCTACTTCTTTTTTGTGCTCTTTTGAATGCTTAATATGGAGTGAAATGATTCCCATCAAGTGAATTGCATGTCACTAGATGGGCTTTGCCTCACCATTGATGAAATGGCATGGTGTCTATGTGACTGGTGTTTCCTCCCTGGGATGACTTATGTTACATCCACCTAGGCTTTGAACATTTGATAGAGGCTTTCCACGAAATGACTTATGTTACATCCCCCTTGGAAAGCTTGATGTTTGATGAGATATGCAAAGAGGATGCTATGTGGTCATAGCACATGAGCGTCAAAATGTTTTGCAATCTTTGCTACGCAAGGAATGAGAGACTATTGAGATGTAGGAGTAGATTGTGAGTAGGCTATAACGTGATAATAGGGATGTGCACTCTTGAGAGATTCCACTAGTCCAATCATGCACATTGAAGCAATGTGGCAATTTGGTACTACGATGAGATACACCTTTGCATGACCATTTGGGAATTCATCCTGTAAACACAACTCTAAGAAGACAATAAGACCATAGAACACATAATGAAAATAAAATGTAGGTGGCCAAGATGATGCAAGTGCTTCAAAGGTTTCGCCCATTGCAATTGCTTAAAAAGCTAGTAAAATTGCAGAGGGTGAAAATGTAGCAAGTGCTTCAAAGACCACACTCATTCCAAGTGCTCAAAAAGCTAGTACAAATGCATGGGGGTGAAGATGCTGCAAGTGCTCCAAAGGCTACCCCCATTGTAAGTGCTCCGTTCTAAGATTGTAGCTTGCTCGCCCATGTGGTGTAGAAGGGGGGAAAGGGTGATGCTCACTCAGTTGCTTGCAAGAGAATGGAAGGAATTATTAGTGGCTGATCGTGAACCTAGTTTAAGGTATTGGTAGACTCTTAATCTAGTTTAAGGTCTTGGTAAACCATGCTATGCTAGTTTATAGTTATAGTGGACAACTTTGTACTAGTTTAATGTCATAGCAGATGTGTTGTGCCAGTTTAGTGTCATAGTGGACAAATGCCTTACTAGTTTAACATCGTAGTAGATGAGCTATGCCAATTCAACATCATAGTGGATGAATTGTGTGTGTGCTAGTTTAATGTCATAGTGGATGAGTTATGCCAGTTTAATATCATAGTGAACAAGGTATGCTAGTTTCACATCATAACATATGTATGCTTTGCCAGTTTAGCATCATAGTGGATGGATTGTATGTGTGCTAGTTTAATGTCATAGCGGATGAGCTATGCCAATTTAATGTCATAGCTGATGAGCTATGCCAATTTAACATCATAGCAGATGAATTGTTTACCTTGTTTGATTGATGTGTAATGTTACATGCTAGATGTAATATAGCTTCATGTATGAATAGTTCACTAGATTGGCAAACTCATTTCTAGGTTGATCAACAAGCTTGAATGCTCCATTATCATAGGCCATAGTAACCAAGAAAGGCCCTTCCTAGTTGGATAAGAATTTATCTATGGGTTTGTGAATGGATTTGAGGACTAGGTTCCCTTTCCTGATTGGGAACTAATGCTAGTTGTGTCAATGTTTTTTCCATTGCTTCTCTTGATACCATTCAATGCGATCAAGCATATACATGCACTCATCTTCTATTGATTTGAGGTCTATGGTTCTCAACTCATTGTTCTGACCTTCATCAATGAACTCTGAGAGGATCACTTGAAGTAATGGAACCTACAATTTGAGCAACAAAATTGCTTCAAACCCGTAAATGAGGTTGTAAGGCATCATACCTATTGTTGTTTGGCATGTTGTGTGGTAGTCCCATAGTGCATAGACTAGTTGCTCATGCCATTGTCATTTGTTGTTGCTTAGAATTTTCTTGAGGAGGTTGATGATGACCTTGTGAGTGGCCTCCACTTGGCCATTTGCCTACGACTAGTATGGCAATGAAAAGGAATGTTTGATGCCAAATTTCTCACAAAAGGCTTTAGTTTTGGAATTGCTAAATTACGATCCATTATCTATCAGTATGGTCATGGGAAAATTGAAATGGGTCACTATGTTATCCAACATGAACTTGTAAACCTACTACGATGTTGTCTTCCTAAGGGGAATAGTTTCGACCCACTTAGGAAAATATTTGGTTGCAATTATTATGAAGCTATGTCTTGAAGAGGACTTAGGCATTATGGATCCAATGATGTCCAAGCCCCAACATTGGAATGGCCATGTGATTTGCATTGTATGTAATTCAGTTGGTGGAATGTGCATTATGTTGCCATGCCATTGACAAATGTTGCATGTTTTAACCTTCAAGATGCAATCGCATTCTATGTAAGCCCAATAATACCCTAACCATCTAATTTTTTCTGCCATTATCCTAGGTGCTATGTGACCTCTGCATAGTCCACCGTGGACTTGCTCAATGATTATTTTTGCTTATTTTTTTCCTACACAGGTTAATCTATGATGTAATGTGTTATTACCTATGATAACGTACTGCCATGAGCATTTACATACTATGTTCTTTTGAGTAGGAATTAAGTGTTAAATAGGCTCACCTTGCAGAAGGTACACCTTGATGTCGTCATAACACTCTTTTTCCTGGGTGGTGCTAACTATGTCTATGGATGCATATTTGATGGTTTGTGTGATAGGTATAGTGTAATCTATCATTGAGGTGGATAATGCATTGAACATGCTAGGTGCTATGCTAAGGGCTAATGTTGCAAGTGCATCGGAAATGGCATTTTCATTCCTAGGAACATGTTGGACATTAGCAACTGCAAAGTGTTGGAGCAAGTGTTTTGCTAGGTTGTAGTAAGGTTGTAAATGTTGTGTCTTGTAGGCATAAACCTCTATTACTTGGTTGACCACTAATTTTGAGTCACCATAGATTACTATGCATTGGATCCCTAGGTTGCATGCTACAAGGATGCCTTGGAGGAGACCTTCGTACTTTGCCACGTTGTTGGTGCAAGAAAATGTGAAATGATATGTGAAGGGTCAGATCTCCCTAGAGGAAAATGTGACTATATCAATGGTGCTACCCCCTCGAAAGTTTGAAGCTCTATCAAATAATAGGAGTCCCTCATAGTTGTTAGGTCCTTGGCTAATGCTACTAACGTGCTTGTCTAGGAATTTAGGGTTATGGTTGCTTGATCATCAACTGGTGAAGTCATAAGTTATGTGGCTATAGCTTGACCTTTCATTGAGGCTTGCACAACATAATGCAAGTCAAACTCCACTATTATTACTTTCCACCATGAAATTGGACTACTTTCATAGATATTTGTTGTTATGGCTTAGAGTACATTATTTTTACAAATGATATTAACTTGAATGCAGAAGAGGTAATGCTTTCACTTCTTTAGTGAGAAGATAAGGAAGAGGCAATGCTTTTTCAGATTATTGTATTTCATCTCATGGGATACTAATGCATGGCTTAGGTAGTATATTGGGACCTCTACACCATCATCTTACTTTCGGTAAAGCAAACAAGTCATGGACATGCTAGAAGTGGCAACGTAGATGTAAAAAGGTTTATCTCCTCACAAAGGATGAACTATAGGCAATTGTGCTAGCTCTTACTTAAGGTTGTTAAATGCTTGTTAACATTGAGCTATCCACTCTAAGTGGGCTCCTTTATTAAGAAAATGTTGCATTGGATGTAGCTTGTTAGTTAATTAGCTGATAAACCTACATATGAATTGCAGCCTACCATGTAACCCTCATAGCTCCTTAAGGTTGGTTGATGATGCTAAGTTGGTTTTGGCCTTAAGCTTATCAAGATCAACACGTATTCTTGCTTCAGATACTACAAAGTTGAGCATCCTATCATTTTGATTCCAAAAATGCACTTCATGGGGTTTAACCAAAGCTCATGTTTTAGGTAGTGTTTAAGAACTAGGTCTAGATAATTTTCATGTTGGTGGGCCACTTTGGACTTAATGGTAATGTCATCAACATAGTTTTTGACCAAACTTAGCATGTAATCGCTAAAGATATATGTCATCACACATTTTTACGTTGCTCCTATGTTCTTAAGTCTAAAAGGCATCATGGTATAGCAAAATGTACCCTGGGGGGTCATGAAGGTTGTATTGTGTTGATGCTAAGGGTTGATCCTAATTTGGTTATAGCCCAAGAGCCTATCCATGAAGGACAACAAGGTGTGTTTGGATGTGGTATTGATCAATTGATCAATATTGGGCAATGGAAAGTCATCTTTGATGGTTGCCTTTTTTAGGTCTTAGAAGTCTATGTAAATGCATATACTTCTATTTTTATTAGGCACAACAATGTTGTTGGAGACCTAGTTTACATAGTCAATAGCTTAGATGAAACTAGCTTTGGAAAGCTTGGTGATCTCATCACGGGCTACCAACACCATCTCAGATATAACCCTACATGTTTTCTGCTTAACTAGTTTGATATAGTGATCAAGGATGATGTTATGTTAGACTGCCCAAGGATCTAGACCTAGCATGTCCTTGTATGATCATGCAAATGCTTTGCTGTTATCATTAAGCACTCTAGCAATGTCTTGAGCAAACTAGGGTTCTATTGAGGGGCTTAGTCTTAGCATTCTTACCTTTCCATTCAATGTAGCCACATGGATCTCAACAAGGAGATCCTTTGAGATGTCCCTTACCTCTAGATTGAGAGCTTTAGCTAGATGGTTGGGCCAATCTAGTGGTGCATCTATGGATGCTATGTACTCATTGTAGGCTATAGACTCAAGCTCTAGGCAATGAGGGTTATTGCATTGCTTAATATCATCATGAGGCCTTATGAGGACCAAAGGTGAGAAGTTCTGGTCATTTATAGTCACGTTCTATTCCTACAAAATAAACCAAAAAAATTTCAAGTGGCACTTGTTTGACAAAGTTAATATGCACGAATGAGAAAAGAAATTCAATGAAATTTGCTTAAGTATGCATGCAAGTTGCTATGAGAGGTAAACATGTTGTTTTAGTTTTAGGCCTCAACAGGCCATGAATGTGCCAAACATGCTTTTTTGGAGAGGGTTGTCAATGCTCAAAATTGGAATGGACTTATGCATTTGTTGGGTAGCAAAAACTTACAATTTCAAGCTGAGTATGATTGACTACACTTTCACCCAACTATGCTCTCCACTAGGCATTCAGTGTGGAGCGTAGTTCCAGGTTGGTGGATCATTAAATGATCCTAGAATTGTATATAGGTGTAATTTTACCATGGTAACTTGTCATTTTTAACATTTCACTATGAAAGTGGGAGCGTAGTCCTACCATTGCTTCTACCATCACTGCTAGTGGAGAGCGTAGTCAAGGGAAAGATGACATGTCAGAGTGGATGCTTACACCCAAGACTAGCAAACATTGCCAAGGGAGAGAGAGAGCATGGGGCTGCTTTCCATAGGCACACATGGAGCAAATAAGGCTATCAATGTTAGTTAGGTACACTAACTATGCTCTCCCCATTTTTTTTATTTTCTATTTGTTCTTGTGATTTTTTGAAAGGCTTGGGAGCATAGTCCCATGGTGTCACCTTGTGTGCCCTGTTGTGATAGTGGCCCCATGGCTACATGCCATTTGGGACATGACATGGTGATTAGGAGGGTGTGGCAACAAGGAGTCACTACATAGGAGGGTTTTGGTGGGCTGTGGGGTTTTGTTGGGTCATGGGATTTTTTTGGGTTGTGGGTTCTTGGTGCACATGGGGGGTTAGGGCCTTGTGCACATTGTGCGCTATGGCATAGCCTCGGAGGATAAGGTTGCCACCACACATTACAGCATAGTTGTAGGGACTGTGACTATTATTTGCATAGGGAGGGTGGCTTAGCCCTTGGGGAATTTAGGGCCTCATGGCTACCACTGTGCATTGTGTAGCATGACCGTGATTCATGCCTAGGTTTTGTTGGGACACACATGATGATGGGGGCGACTATTATTTCTCCCCTTTTTCTTGTTCTAGTTGTAGGGGCATAGGATTTGGGATTGCACATCATACAGTAGCATAGCCATAGGCGCAGTGGTCACCACTATATGCAAGGCCTATAGGGTCTTATTTTTCATGTTTTTCTTGTTTAGTGTTATGCAACCATGAGATATGGGGTCGCACGTGGGCTACGCATGGGCTAGGGCTGAGGGATTTTGGCATGCATAGGGTTTGGATTACATGGCTAGGGTTGGGGCCTTACGTACGGTTGGGGCCATGGCTTCCATCACACACTATGTTGCTATCCCCCCCCCTCCCTCTTTTTTATTTTTATCCATTTATAGGGATATCCTTATAGATTACACACTAGATTACAAGGGCTAGGGCCGTTGGTGCTATGAGTGGAATTTTGGGGATCTTGCCCAGGGTTGCACCTAGGGTGACAACAATGAGGAAGGGGGAGGACCATAGCATGGCCTAGCCAACATGATGAGCATGATATAGTGTGAGGCTACACTCTCCATGGTCATGGATTGAGACTATGCTCTCCATGCATTAAAGGTAGTCGCAAGTGTTTACCAAAATTTTGGTTGTATGGACTATGCTCTCCACAAGAATCCACTCTCCATATTCCAGAGTGTAGTTGGTAGTCTAAGAGTTAGAAAAATTTTTGTCATTCTAGGATTACACTCTTCATTGAGGTAGCCTAGAGTTAGAAAAATTTTGCTACTCATCTATGATGTTAATCTTGCGAAGTATGTTGTACCCCAATGAGTACCAAGTACATCAAATGAATTGGTTGATGTCCTATAGCTATGGGGCCTATAGTGTATTACCAAAATTTCATTTCTACTAATTTATGTTGGTAATTTTAATGTGTATTAAAATTTTACCTCTACACATGTATACTAATGCTTTGCCTATTACATGTTATTTGTAGGGTGCTACTAAAGCTTGTTCTGATAGTGGTTGAGCTCATGGGAATTCTATGTTGCATGAGCAAACCTAACCCTAACACATTTGCATTGGATATGCGGATGGACCATTAGGTAGTGTGGTTTTAGCTAGGGGCTTGGAAGTTCTTGGAATATCTACTACAATAGTTTAGTATGATCATGTGATCACACTTGGTGGTGAAGGCTACTGGTGCCATCACTAAGAAGTTGTTACCGGGGGCTAATTGAAGCATCCTAAAGTTCATATTAGATGAGCCCACTATTGATGTTGATAGGGTAGGTGGCTCAAGAAGAGGTCCTAGGAGTGGTTGAAAACTATCTAGGGTATGGAACATGATGGGATTCGCTTGTTAACACCCTTTTTATTATGCCACGGGTGCATACCTTATTCCAAAACCCACTTGAAACTATCTACTACGTGGGAGGGTAAGTGCTTTCATGGTTCTTATAGTGTCTTCACTACTTGCTCATGTTAAATTACTAATAGCTCATGGTTAATGCCAAGTTTAGAGTTGATGAGGAGGACCTACATAATGAAGCAGATGCTCTAGCCTTAACCCACACTACCCTAGAGGTGTTCTCATTGTGCATAAATGTTCAAGCAGTCATGATTGAGTAGGTGGGGCATGATCTGGAGGCTTACCCCTCCTGATACCTAAAGTCATATGAGTGATGTAGGATCCATGGCTAGTTAGATGAGGAGTGAATTTCTAGTGAGATTAACATTAAGGAGATGCTTGCAGCACCATCCCCATCTCACACCCCATTTGTACTATGTATGTATCTATGTTTTGGCTCATGTGGTTCTTTTTGTATGCATTTTAGTTTGCCTCATTTACATGATGCTAACATTGATTTTATTTATGTTGCAAAGTGGTTTCTTTAGCCGACGTGATAGTGATCACCATAGGCCACATGGAGGCCACCCTCATCATGAAATATGGTGATGTGAAGGTGCACAACATTGGCTATCCCACAAAGAGCTAGATGCACTAACAACTCGACTTACCCATGTTGGGTTGATGGAACTATTCTTGGCCCTTAGTCCAAGTATCCCAGTGGTCAAAATGGTTACCATCATTGACTCCTTTAGTAGTGACATCAAGCAGTTCATCACTCGAGTGCATGATGTGATAGTAGTGTTGGACCTTAGCGAGGCATTCTTTGCTAATATCTTTGGTGTTCCTACTGATCGCCCAACAATTGTTGATAAGGCTTGTTGGGAGGTGAACCATAGAGGGGAGATCGAGGACTAGTTGGAGGCCACTTGATCTCACAAGGGAATACTAATCAAAGATGTGCTAGTGCCTAAGGTATGGAAGCTCTATCTGCAATTTCATGCTAGTGCCTTTCAAAAGCTACTTTCCCAAGGAAAGATCCTAGGGGTGGAACAAGCATGCATAATAAAGGAGGTGCTTTTAAAGGGCATGAGGTACAACTGGGTTGTGTACATAACCATTGACCTACACGCAGAAATCTCTAGGCTATGATTCAACCTCTAGGTGAAGTCCCATGTCCATTTCATGTTCTTTGCAGGATACTTGCAAAGGTTTGCAAAGCTCTTATTTGTGTAAGATGATGGTAGATGGGTGGTGTAGAATCTTGAGTAGCCATCCAAGCCATGGATCAAGCATATTTTCTCAACCACACACATGCAGGACACTCCAAAGGGGATCGATGAGTTGTTGATAGTAATTGCCAAGGGTCCCATGGGGCACTTGCATTATTCATTCGATAGCGTGGGTGAGGACCCTCCAATTGGCATCATAGATGTAAGCAAGGTAGATTGCTACATAGTAGAGAGGGTAGGGCCATATAAGGCCAAGATCAAGAGGCCATGTCCTAAATAGCAATTTTCCCCTAAGATCAAGAAGCCAAGCAATAAGAGGTTCCACATCAAGCTTCAAAGCTTGTGTGTGGATGTTGCAAGTTATTGCATGTAGCTTCTTAGATGCCTTAGTTTCATTTATACATATATTTTTATTGTTATGACATACTATTAATTATCTAATGATGTGATATGTGTACTAATGTGCTCTATGTGTTAATTGTAGAAAAATAAGAGAGGGCTACAAGAGTAGCGATCGAGGTGGTAGCGAAGGAAGAACCTCCTTAAACTAAGGAGGAGGAGGCTTATGGAGAAGAGCCTCATGAGTCAGTAGAGGTAATTCAATAGTTGGAGGAAGAGGGGTTGCTCCACCCCAATGGGGCTAATTTCTATAATTTGTTCGATGGTATGCAACTAGGTTATCCCCCTACTCTCACACCTGAGGACTTGTTAGGTAATCCAATTGTATTACCATTTGTCTTCCATTGTTTTCTCTATTATGTTTAGCTACTAGGCTATATGCTAATTACATCTTTGTGTTAGAGCATCAAATATTCTCACCAACAGTCCCACATCTACCTACTGCATGGAGCAATGGGTAGATATGCTTGATAAATTTTCCTTCATGGAAGACATTGTTGAAGACATGGTGGACCACTTATAATAAGAAAACCCTAAGCTCAGTATGTGTGCAATGTTTTCATTTTATGTTATCCTACTTACCACTTAAATTCTTAGTTTTTAGCTAAGATTATTCAGTTGTTGCATGCCTATAGGTCCTAAGCTATAGGGGATCCACGCAAGGTGGACAAGGTGGACGGTCTACCTGACCTTCCTCTTGAAGTTGATCAAGTACCTCATCACATGTACATGACATTGAACAAATGCATGCTTTCCTATGTGAAGGAATTGTGGGTTTGTAGGCACATGAATGAGCACCTTTGAAAACATGTGCACAAAATATAGGAGAGGGTGACTAGCTAGGATGAGAAGATTAAAGATCTTCAATCTAGATATGACTTCATATTGGCTAGGTCACAGGGAGATGGCACTTGGAGTACCTCTAAGATCAAGTATGCTAGATATTGGATAGCTCTCAAACATAAGAATGAAACCACATAGAAGCTGATAGAGCAACAACTCCTGATGGATTTGCTTGCTTAGAAGAACTAGGATTGGAAGAATTATAGCACAAAGGTTTACCAGTGGGGATAGATGCAAAAGAATCACAAGAATCAGTACAAGTAAGAGCATGATGCATACTTTCAATGGTAGAAGGAGGAGTCTACTAAACACTACAACCTTGAGATGTTTCTTGAGGCAACCAGTTGAAGGCAAGCATATGACTTGTTCGCACAAAGTACAATCATGAGTGACTCTCCTGTGAGATATATTATCACCCCCTATAGATAGGCCTCTTATAATACATTTTCTATGAATCCATCTACATGGACTACCATGGAGAAAGACAATACCCTTGCAGGTATTGACTTTGGTGAGGAAGATTGGATACAATTTTCTGAAGTGGAGATCCTCTAGAACTTGGAGGTTGGCCTTGGAAAGGTATTTATAGAATTCACTGATGCAGGGCCCTCTTAGGTTGGTTTTTTATGATTTTTGTGTTTTTCTTTAGCTTGTATAATGTACGCTTGCTTCCTAATTATGCATTTTTATTAATGGTTGTTACAAGCACCAAGAGATGCTGTAGGCCCCAATAACACAATGGAAGAAGTAGAACCTCCACCCCCACCTAGCACCACTAGCTGAGCATGATCAAATGCACCTTCCATTAGGCTTTTCACCACATCTTTGTCATGTGATGCTATTGCTATGCATATCACATTTTCTATGGATGATTATTTTCTATGCATAATGTGTAAACTTTTATCTATATATGGTTGTTTGCTATGCTTATAATGTAACGTGATGAGTTAATGCGCTAACCTAGGATTATGCAATGATAGCATTACTAGGCCATTGCGGACGATAGTGATTGTGTTTTTAGTTTAAAGCCTTGATGGGTCCCACACTAGTTTAAGTCCATAGCAAGAGAGCGAATGTTAGTTTTTTTGTCATTTCGGGCCACGTGTTACTCCTTTTTAGGTCATAGCAAGCAAAGGTGGTAGTTTAGGGCCATTTTTGGCTACAACAAGAGGATCTAAGGTGATAGCATTGCTAGTTTAAGGTAATTTCAGGCCACATGTTGCTAGTTTAAGGCCATTCTGGGCCATGCGTTGCTAGTTCAAGCCCATTTGGGGCCACAATGATGTGATAGTTTAAGGCCATTCTGGGCCATGCGTTGCTAGTTCATGCCCATTTGGGGCCACAATGATGCGATAGTTTAAGGCCATTTAGGGCTACTAGGATAGTTTAACGCCATTTCAAGCCACATCAAAATGATTAATAGGGGTTGTTCAAGGCCATTATGGGTTGTAACAATAGTTTAGAGCCATTCCAGGCTATGTGTTGCTAGTTTAAGGTCATTTCGAGCCATGCATTACTATCTCTCTTTTTGGTGATTTTTTGTGTTTATGATTTTTATGTACTTTGATATTTTTCATGCATTAACCTAATGACTAGGAGAGTGTAACCTAATTAAGAAAATGTGTAAAATAAGTGGATGAATGTACAAAAAAACTGAATAAATGCATAAACAAAGAAAAATGATGCATAACCTAAGCAATCAAGCTAAATTTAAATGACATACTAAAAGGCTAGTTTAATGTGAAATAAATTTGGTGTAGAAAAAGGTAAAATACTGGTATAGAAGTGAAGGGTGAGAGGAATAAAGCACATTTTGGGCTAAGAAAGTACTGTAGTCACATAGTTGCTTCCTAATCTGATCTTGGTTAAGGGCTATGTAGGGCCTAGACTACACTATCCAATAGTCTCCTTAACCATTGCTTACTATGTCAAAGGGTAATTCTAACCAAAGGGCATCCTCTGATAGGTCACTAGCTTCTTCTATCTTTTTAGATGTGTCTACCTCATGCATCTCTTTCTCATCCCTTACTATGGATGTGTAATTAAGAAACTCCACGTCCAACCATTGCTCCATATCTATGTTGTTGATGGCCAAAGGGGCAATGTTATCACCATGGATGATAACTTTTCCACCTTTGTATAGAAGGTGGATTTCTTGATGGATCAGAGAGAAGAAAACTCATAGTTGGGCCAACCATGGTCTACCCAAAATTAGGTTAAAGCCCGACATTTCCTCTATGATGATGAATTTAGCAGTGGTGGGGAATTATTCCCCTACTACAAAGGCTATGGTGATAGTGCCCCTAATGCTAACACATGGCCCATTAAAGGATTTCAGGCACATAGTTTTTGTTGGCTTGATTTGATCCACAAGGCCCAATTTGTCAATGATGGTGTATGGAATAGTGTTTGTTACTTCTCTGTCATCACCATGCACTCTACAAATCTTGCATTTCCCAACACATATGATGATGAATATGGGAGCTGTTATGTCCTCACCCCTCTTAGGATTGACCTTAATTGCCTCATCATGAAATACTAGGAATGTGGAACTCGATTACTAGGGTGCAAGAGGTAATATCACTATGTGGATGGAGTTCTCATCTACAGGGATGTCCTTTATGACAAGAATAAAGATCAACATCCACACTAGTACTTCACGGTGGGCAGATGAGGTCATGATTAGGTCATACAAACTTAATGTTTTGTTCTTCTATTTGAGCACTTGCTTAACTTGGGCTAATGCATCTACAAAGTCTTTTCCATTAGTTGAACTTTTGCTAGCTTTGACTTCTTCCATCTGTTTTAAGAGACAAATCTCTTATGAAGGCAACTTGGGCTTGGCCTGGTTGGTTTGTCTAGGGGCCTTAGTGCTCCCTTGTATTTTGCTGGTTGTAGCCTATTTAGTTTCCTTGGCCATGAGGACCACAAATATGGGTACCAGCTTTGGCGGACCTAGTGCTCTTTGGTTTCGATGTTGTCTAACAATCTAGTATACAAGACACTCATTGCATCTCCTTTGTTGCCACCTCAAGGGTCTACCCACATTTCTAGTAGAGTCAACTCTTGGACAGGAAGGGATTGATGTGTTTCCCACTACCTAGCTTTAGGTCGGTGATAAACTAGCATGTTTTGGCATCCTAATGACAAAGGGTGGCTAAGCAAGTGTTGTTGTGACATGCTATGGGACCCTAACCACAAAGGGCATTGTGGGTTCTTGAGGTGGCACTCTAATGATGAAAGGAGGCCTCAAACCCGTAGGGGCTAAGGGAACCCTTATGCTACCAAAGGGCACATGAACCATGAATGGCCGCTACACCAAGCTCGAGTTGTCGTCAAAGTTGATAGCATTTATGACATAGCCAACATCGTCCACATTTAGAGGGTCCTTGTACACCCTCATATATTAGTTTTGAGGGCTAATTGGGTTAGCAGTGTTAAGTACCAGCTCACCTCTATCCATCATTCTTTGCAAATCATCCTACAAGGCTGTGTAAAAATCAGTATTATGGTTGGACAACTAGTGGTAGTGGCAAAATTGATCCAACCTAAAATGCCTTGAGATTGAGGGCTTGTTTGGTGCTGCAAACATGGGATTCCTTAGTAGCTCACAATACCTATCGTGTTCTTTATGAGCATCTTCGGACATTTTCTTGTACTAGATGAGTCTAGCTTTCAATAGTTGGTCAAATAGTTTTAAAGGTTTTAATGGTAGTGGGGTGTCTTTAGAGTGATCCTTGCACTCAAAGTTAAGCCTTGGAGTAGCTTGCACTGTGGCCACCAGTGACATGGGCTAGTTGGTTGTTGTAGTGCTAGGGTGGTAGCTTTATTGTTAGCCGAGGCTCTAGGTTGCCTATTCATTGGACTTAGGTTGGTTGTTTTGGCCTCTTTAGTAATATTCGCCACCATTGCATTTTTCTTCCCATTATGCTTCTTCCTATTTGCATGTAGGTTTTTGTAGGCCATGTAGGTCAAGTTCTTATGGGCTTTTACCACATATTGTATGCTCTTACTTTGGGCAAAGGCTTTTCTTAAAGACTGTAGGCCCAAGTAATAAAGTTTTGACTTTATGAAGTCATTGACTATGCCCTTAAAGATTGCCAAGAGATGTGTTTCAGGTATCATCTCTTGTATTTCATTTAACGAGGCACTCCAGCATTGAATGAATTTTTGCATAGTCTCTAGGTGGCCTTGCTTGATTTGCATCAGTCAATCCAAAGTTGTCTCTAACTTCAAGTTGTACTTGAAGTGCATCAAAAATTAGCTTAGAAGGTCCTCCAAAGAGGAGATAGAGCTTCTAGGTAATGCATGGTACCATTCAAATGCCTTGCTAGTGAGTGACATGGAAAACATGCATATGATGGCGTGTGGCCATGCCTATAATAGCAAACACTCTAACCAAAATGTGATCAGATGTGTGTTGGGGTCCCCCTCACCATTGTATTTGGTGAACTAAAGTAGTGGGATCCCAGCTGGAAGAGTTAGTAATGGGACAACAAGGCTTATAGGGCTGTCATATTTAAAGTCCAACACCTTGACAATTTTGAAGGTGGTGGCCTCTAGCTACTTCACCTCTTCCATCAGGCTTTGAATCATCTTGAACACTTGGTCTAAGTTGTGAGATGTTCTATCCAACTATGCTGGTTGCATGATTTGTTGTTCGACTAACTGTGTGGTCCATGGCTTGGTTGCAAGTTGCAAAATTATAAAATAGGCTTGATGTGTGGGCCATGCTACAAGGATGGTGATCAAGGCAAGCAATGCATATGTGGGTTGGGCTAATGCTAGGGGCATTGATGAGATAGGTAAGATGTATGATGCTTGAGTTGCATGGGGCTTGGAGACGGTAACTGCATGGAGGTGTTGTTGAGTTGATGCGATTACGTCAAGCAATGATGGTTGAATGGGTGGTAGTGATGCCATGGATGGCAAGCTAAAGGGATCTACTACATCATGATGTGTATGTTATGCCTGATGCATCACTATCATGGGTGTTGACCTAGAAGGTAAAGCCAGTGCTATGACTATGTCAAGGAGGATAGGTGAATGAGATTTTTGAAGAGCCAGACTAGGGATCTCTCATTGGAAGAAAATATGGAAAGAGCCCTCATGCTTGGAGAAACCTTCAAATTCATCCTTTTCTTCTTGTAGGGGTTCTTCGTAGTTTGTCCCTACTTCACGCTCACTTGTTTGGATGAGCTGGGCTAACATCCAATGGTAGGGCTTTGTGAGAAAGATGATGTCAAGTGAGGAGGGGATATACTTCTATCCATTTTGATGGATCAGTTGATAGCCTCGCTTTGCTTCCATGTAAGGGGTCTACAAATAGCCCTGCTTGAATCTTTGGACAAATGAAGTTGTATTGTTCATCACATAGCATAGTGTACTCTGGGTCTTGACTATGTAGCCTAAGCGATTACCTTGGCTCCTTCATTACAAGATTCCTAGGACTATCAATCCTAGTTTCATGTTGGATGGACAAGATGGCGAGTGTGCTTAGGACTAATGTTGAAGGATGTTCTTAGTTCATAGATGTAGATTAAGTTGCAAGAGGGGAGGATGAGGATTGTTGATTGCAAAAAATGGCTAACTCTACTAACTACACTATCTACGCTGAGAGATGACTACACTCTCTACATTGAGGGCTAACTATGCTCTCTACACTAAGAGCTAACTACATTCTCTATGCTAGAGACAACTATGCTCCAATTGAAAGAGTCAAGAATTTGGCTAACTGTGAGAATGTGTGCTCTGGGTTGCTATGTGGGGTTTTGGAGGAACCAAATGTGGGATCCAATCTACACCAATAGGTTGGTAAACAACACCTACACTAGCCTAAGATCTAGCTACTACTACTCATGTAATAGGTCCATAGGGGTGTTATGGTTTATGTTGGCCCGAAGCCAACAACTACGATGTAAAGAGCACATGAGACAACTACAATGAAGTCTAAGGATGTATTTCTTTAGACTAAAAATGTTGATGGCTAGAACACTGAGGTGCATGTGTGCACAGCCTAATCCCAAATCTACACGAGGGCCTGTTGGAGGTAGAGATAACGTGCCCTAGATGGTCTGGTCGATTGAATAGGGACTTACCAAATGTGATGAGGGGTGTGGCATGGATAGCGATAGTGCTGATGTGAAATGGTGCTAAGTGTTCAAGTAGTGTCAATGGTGTCAACGGTGTTAATGGTATTAATGGTGTCAAGTGTAGTTAAGACTTTTAGCGAAAATGAGGGTATCAACATGTAGCAACCATCGCCCAAGTGTAGTTTTAGGCATGACTATGTAGTGAAACAAATAAAATGCTAAAAATGCACACACACACACACAGAGAGCGAGAGAACACCACCCCAAATGGGGTTGAGCATAGTTAACACCAAATGGGGTTAGAAGGTACACAGCGTACAATAAGCATAGTGGATAGTGCAGTCACAATCTTAGGAGTGTCTAGCCACAAAAATTGGCATTTTGCTGAGGTGTTTTCATCTGCCAAGTTGGCTACTGTGGTGTACCATTGGCTGTGGTGTTCTGGTGGACTATGGTGGGCTACATTGGTCTACAACTTTACTGATATGCCTTTGCTTCTTTCTCAAGCACTCTTTGGGTATGCTTATGCTAAGAAAATAGCCAACGTTGAAATTTTCCAACCCCAAAAACATTAAGAACAAGGGTATTTATAGGGTTAGGTTTAGCACGAAATGCAGGGTGACTACCATGTCGCAAAGAGGATGGTTGGGACTACGTTGAGCATAGTCACTATCCATGTGGTGTACTTCTGGGGTTAATAGTGTTATGCTTTGTTGTGCTTTGCTAGACTCTATGAGACTGCAAGACTATGACTATGTTTCCCACTACACATGTATGCCAAGAAGATTGCAAGCTACTTGAAAAAATGCAATTTTAAAGACTACACTCTCCACTATCTTGAATGGGGTTGAGCATAGTTACAATCTTGGGGCCAAAAGGGGGTACAAAAAAGATGTATTTTGCTAACTATGCTTGTTGAAGATGAGTTAGAGCTGAGCTGAGTACCGATGCTATGTTGTGGAGGCTGCTAGAGACTATTCTAGTTGACTATGCTTTACTACACTCTGGACTGGGGAAGAGCATAGTCTCACACTTAGAAAAATTTGCAAAAATTGGCTTTTGTGCTGACTATGCTTTCCATCAGAGGCTGACTATGCTCTGGGACAATGAAGAGCATAGTCCCAACACTTAGAAAAAATTTTTTGCAATTGGCTTCATGTTGACACTTAGAAAAAATTGCAAAATTAGCTTTCATGTTGACTATGCTATCCACGAGAGGCTAACTATGCTCTGAGGTAATGGAGAGCGTAGTCCTAACACTTAGAAAAATTTGCAATCAGGATGCCAAATCTCAAATTTGATGGTGTTTCAATATTGTCTTAGTCTTAAATTTAATGGAAGGATTGCAATAAATACTTAATATTCTTATGAATTTTGTAAATGAAGTTAATGTCAAAATACTAAAATCTTGCTTCATGGCATATGAAATAAGATGTACAATTTTACTATTGGAAATATTCGGATATTCACAAACAACTCTATCATGTCATTATTCAACTAACTATTCCTTATGGATGTGTGGTTTGGGATTCTACCCTATAAAATAAATATTGGAAACACAAGGTTTAGGGTGCTGCCTTATTAAATAAGTATATAAAACAAATAGAAGAAGCATGGATGATGCCCTAAGGTTATAGCTACGCTAAGAAGGGAATTATTTGTTAACTAATTTTTTACTTACATGTAAGGGATTGGGGTCTTGCCTTATCAAATAAATATTAGAAATAGATAGAAGAAGCATGGATGATGCCCTTGAAAGTTTATAGCATACACTAAGGAGGGAATTATTTATTAGTTAAATTTTTACACTCATGAGTGAGTTATTCGTTAGTTGATTTTTTACTTGCAATCAGTGAGACCCCTTAGATGTCTTAAACTAGTTTCATAATATCTTTTATGGAATTTATTCAAATGCTTTTTAAAATTTTTAACTTGTTATCCACTAGAATTGAGCATGTGACTTGAAGTTTCTAAGCTAACAACACTAAGCTTAATAAGTAAAATATACATTCTTTATCTTTATTTTAAGGACACAAATGGGTAAAATAAATAGCACTTAAAAGAGTTTGGGAAAATGGACAAAAGCGAAATAAAAGAAAAAATCTCTTTGAATAGTACAAGGAAAGCCTAAAGGCAGATTATTTATTTGTTGCTATTCCTTACACCAAGCTTAATAAGTAAAATATACATTCTTTATCTTTATTTTAAGGACACAAGCCAGTAAAATAAACAACTTTAAAAACTATGAGAAAATGTACACAAGTGAAAAGAAAAGAAAAAAATCTATTTGAATACTACAAGGAAAGCCTCAAGGAAAATTATTTATTTGTTTCTATTCCTTACTATTTGTCATATACCATTAGTAAAGTATGAATGAGATCTCATCATCTGAGATGAGTAAATAACTCAAAATTTCTATGAAAAATGAATATGTTAATTGGGTAGTATAAATAACATTGAAGATGATTACCACATTTTCATGCAACATTGATACATTTAAGCACATTAAACAAAGATGGAATATTATAATTGCTAATTTGATCGATTTGTTTCTTCTTAGTAATTTTCTTAATATTGTTATCAAAATTCATAGCATTCATATTTCTTCCATCCAATTGATAAAAAAATAACTTAATAAAATTTCAGTTTCAATTTTAAAATGAAGAAAGAATCAATCTTAAGTCACTTGTACATGAATGTGGAAAAACCTTGTGTATGAATATTAAACATTTGTTATTCTTTCTTAAAAAAGCGATTCAATTTGAACAGGTGGAAAAATAACCGCCTTTTTTATACGGCGTGTCATAGAACCTTATATGTCTGCATATAAGCGTATAGGCAATGTACAAGAAGATACTGGCACCTAACTCGCTGAGGAATTTTTTTGAGTCATTGTTCATATTTTTCTTCCCATAATTGTAAACCTTCGCGTTTCAAAGATATTCCAGTGGTGCTACTACAGGAACAGGGCTTCGCAACGTCAAGAGGACCATAACTGTTAGTGTTTGATAAAGAACCTTCAGGAACAGGGCTTCGCAACGTCAAAGAGGACCATAACTGTTAGTGTTTGATAAAGAACCTTCACAGTTACGCCAGGAATCACTTTTACTATTTGTTAAAAGGTAATCCAGGTGATTTGAAGTAAAACATGATTATATTAATTCCAGGTGATTTGAACTCATGATATGCATAATTTCCAAAAGCATCCTCTAAGCAGTTCCTTTCCATGAAAGAAATTACTAAGGAAATTATCTAAAATCAAACACTCCTAAATGATGGGATTCATCGTTGTGAAATAGAAACATTCATCGTCAAACATCCTTCATTTTGTTAAAACAGGCAATTTATAATTCTGGAAATCTGACACTTCCAACAGATTTACTGCCGCCAAATAAGCCAATGTAATTTATTGATGGAGTTATGTACATCAGAGTCTCTTTCCCACAATTTTGCTAATTTTGCTGCCATTGTTTGATGTCCTTGTCATTGTTGTTGCTGCCTTTCTTTCTCGGCCATCAGCAAAATGGGTACGTTAACCATCAAAAGTATCGGAGCCATTCTTTTCTTTCCAAAAAATTATCGGAGCCATTCTTTTCTTTCCAAAAAATTATCGGAGCCATTCTTTTGTTTCCAAAATTTTTTTGTTGGTGCCTGTGATGGCGACGATCACCCAAGCTCTGTTAGAATCTGCCAATTCTGCCACCACCTGCAACCCAAACACACAATATGTTGCATTGTTGGTGACGACTGTGGAGTTGGGCAGGCAGACAGAAACTCTGGTTGACTCTTTAGGAAGGTGATACTGGTACGGCTGTGACGATAATAAGGTGGCAGAATTTATGGTGTCTCCGGACCTAGTGCCTCGGAGCACTCAGTGCCACTATTGTCCCATAAGAAGGTGTTGACTGTGGTTTCTCCGTCATTAGAGCTCTCGCTCGTGATGGAGAGTTAAGAAGTAAACAATTTTTTACAGCAACCACCACCACCGTACCTGTTTTTAGGCATTGAATTTGCAGTTTTTAAGAAACACATTTTTTAGGCATTGATTATATTGCATCTTATAGATAATGGTTATTGCTCCTTTATTTATTATTATTATTATTTGGACCTCATGTGGACTCGGGCATCATTATCATTATTATTTTTACTCTTATTTATTATTATTATTTTCTCTCATGATTGTAATTTGTTATTCTAGGATGTATAAATATTTAATCAAATTTATTCATTTGGGATGTATTATTATTTGACCTCTTGGCTAGGTAAAAGAATCTCGATGTTCTTTGACAATCTGGGTTGTATAAAATGATGCTATGTCCCTTGGTCTTATGGGGTCATTGGAAAGAGAATTTTTATTTTTTTCAAGTTTTTGGTCATTGCGCTTGATTATGACAAGTCAACATGGTTTATATAATGTGATATTAAGTTTAGCCGATTCCCTTATATTTATGATACCTCAATGTTTAGGATTGTAGCTACAATATTCATGTACATACATGCATGTTGATATTTATATTTTTTTTGCATTGCCTTTAAATGTAATCATGACCTCCAAATAAATTATTGTTAATTTTAAAAATAGCAAAAAACTTGATGGTGATAATTATGACATTTGGCATTGAAAGATCCAATATATCTTAGATGAACAAGAGGTGGTAGAGACCCTCTTTCATCTTATGGGGGAACCTATATGGGTACAAACCCTCAAAATGGCAAAGAGATCAAGACATATAAAAGTTGAGTCAAAAAGGATTGTGCTGGTCACATCACATTGCTAAGCAACATGAAAAATGACATCATTTATGAATTTGAGTAATATCCAAGTGCACATGCCATGTAGGAAACTCTCAAAGCAAGGTTTGATTCTATTTTGGCGACAAGACTAAAGAGTCTAACTCTCAAGTTTAATAGTTATCAAAATCATCCTAATTAAACTATGAAATAGCACCTTAGGATGATGTCAAACATGATTCAAGAGTTGAAAGGTGTCAAAAATAGTTTCATGAATGAACAATAGGTATAAGCAGTTATCCACTCACTCCCAAACTCTTGGAAACACATGTGGGTAAACATGATGCACAATGAGAATGTGAAAACATTTGGGATATTGCACATCATTTGAAACTTGAGGATGAGCACTTAACAATTGCTAAAACCTATAATGTGTATGTTGCTGAATCCAACACCCATAAATCCAATAGAAATTTTAGGAAAAGGGATCATGGTAGTTCCTCTCAATAAGAACCTCCATCAAAGAAGGCCAAGGAGGATAAAAGAAAGAGAGGAAAACTAGAAGGCAAGAAAGACAAGTTTAAGATGACTTGTTACAATTACAATAAGTAAGGATACTTTTCTCGTGAGTGCATTAAGCCTAAGAAGGACCAAATAAAAAAAGGGGAGGGGAAGCAAATTGCCAAGAAGCCAAATGGCTAATGAAGCCCAAAAGATGACTCCAAACATGAAAAAGGAGGAGCGTAATAGCCAAACAAACCTTGGAGCAAGATGTTGGTTCCCCAAACGCATTGCTGAGTGGCCAACACTTCAAAGTACAAAGTGCAAAGCCTTTATTGATCGATCACCATGTCAAGGCCATATCATAGCCATAATGTCCACATATGATACTTATTGTTAATCCTCATGACCATTTCCCCATAGGCAATGATAGCCCTTAACATAAATTTATCCCATCATCATCATAAGCACTCTTTGGCATAGTTCAACACTAGTGGATTATGCATGAAGAGAGGACATTGGTGATGGACCTACAATGGTGTTTTGTATTCTTTGTTGATGTCTCTCGAGTCAATCCTCCAAACATCAACAAAGATAGTCCAATAAAACACCACCAAAAATTCATGTTGCAAATCCCATTTTTCAACTTGAGGTGAAACTTTATTGTAAATGTGAGATATGTGTCCATGAGTTACAATCTTGCATACTTCAGATTTTTGGGGTTAAAAAGTGCCTCAAAAGTTGTTATTTCCTCACTTCCCAAGTACAAAAAGGTATCCCATGTGTATATTTAGGCTTGGAAAGGCTGAACATGCCTTGGGAATGGCTAAAACTAGCATTTCCATGTGTTTTTGTAGGGGTATAGCCCCAACTACATTAGAGCCATCAATTCTTATTGGTGCTATAGTAGATGGAAATTTTTATTCCACTCCAAAAAATGACAATGGCCAGTGTACTCACCACCAAGACCTAGTAGAGGTGCAATGTTGGTATTGTTGGAATTTTCATTTTCCCAAACATGGCTAGTGTAGTCATCCCATGTCTTCAATTGCTAGTGTAGACAACATTTTTCACCAAGCACATCATTTCCCAATGAGCTCCACCATTTCCATAGTTTCCAACTATCTCCATATTTTTCACCAATTTTTAGCATTTCCAACAACCTCAATGTAGTCCACCAAATCCAACATAGTCACAAAAGTATATTTACTATTTATAGTAAACATATGGATTTTGTGACTATAGTATATTCCAAACTTACCATAAATGGCAACTATGCTAAGAATAGATGATTGTTGCCACTTGCAAATTAATACCAATTTGTTAGTAATTATGATAGTGGTGTATAGACCCAAAAATAGCCAAATATATGCTATAAAAATCCAACGTAGACATTTTTGTTACAAACCTTCACATAAGCAATAGCATTTTTGTCACTTTCACAACCATCAATGCCCATTGCAACCTTACAACACCTTTTTGTTAGTAATACTGGTACTACGCTGGGCATAGAGACCTCCATGTATTGCCATTGCTCTAAAAGTGAAGCATAATTTCTATAACCATGTTGTTGAACCTGATGAAAACCAACAAGGAATTGTTGAAAATGAGAGTTGGGAAGAATCTCGATCATGGAGTTGATGTGAAACATAACCTACCTTCTCCAATGAACTTCAAGCTCCTGCAAGCAACTTCTTATGCTTTGGCACAAAATCTGTACTTCATGAACCTTATTCTCTATTTTTCATTTAAATAAAGATATAGCTCATATTGTGGAAATTTTAGTTTATGTTTTCATTTTTGTGCCTGTTTTCATTCCAAATCTGCAACTTCAACTTCATTTCTATTTCCATGTACATTTTCATTCTTTTTTTCTGTTTTCAATTTTTTCTACGTTTATGTTTTCATTATCATTTCTATTTAAACTTTTGTAAGTCCCTCGGTGATCGGTTAGACCGTCCAGGGCACCTTGAATCCTTTTTTTGGAGGCCCTTCAAATTTGAGGTTAAAACTATTCTAGTGCTTGGATTTTTAGTTTTTGTTCTAGCAATTGAAATTTCTAGCTCTAATAGTTGATAACTACATCATATTATAATGGACTCCACAATCAGATAAGAGAGACTTGTGAAGTCCATACCTAAGAGAGATTATCTAAAATGAAAGCCCATCAAATTCAAAGGCTCATGGATCAAGTGGAAAGATAAGAAGGAAAACTCTAACAAAAATACTATACAAAGAAGTACAACAAGGACACCTCTATCTACAGAAAAAAAAGATTCACGTCTATGAACTTGATGAAGGAGCATCATTGAAGGAGGTAGTATAGAGAAAGATCTTACCAATCTAGAAATATATTACTAAAATTTTAGCTAAGGTTGATATTATGTATAACTCTATAGATAAAAAGTTCAAAACAATACTTCAGATCATGGAGGAGAAAGTAGAGTAAAGAAGAGCCAAGAACAAACATAGAAGAAAGAGAAGAGATGCATGGAATGACTATTATCAACACAAAGGAAAAGTAACCATAGGTAAGGAGTTTGCAAACTTTAAATCTGATGATGATGGTTGTGACATTTGTAATATGAAAATTTAAAGAATTGTTGTCTAGTTATATCAAATCTTTAGAAGTCTAGGACTTATATCTTACATTCCAAGTTTATCAAATTTTAGATATCCAAGAGGTTGCCTTATCGTTAGGGAAACTATATGTAGTACTATCACTAACAATAATATTACCAAATTTGGGATCCAACTCAACCTTAAGAATATTACTAGCATTGGTAGAACTCTCAATCATGGGGAATGTCATCACCTAGGTTGCAATATTTCTATAGGAAACCTAATCCAAATGGGTAATATGTCCAACAACCTATATCTTCTAGTGGCTCTACCACATATACTTATAGTCACCATTATTATCCTCCAAAGTATCATAGGCCTACTAATCCACATGTTGAATCTCCTTACACCTATGTTCTTCATCCTCTATAATACTCTAAAGCTCATGTCTTGAATCCTTTGTCACCTACTATGCCAATGTAAGAAGAAATTCCTCTATAATCTTAACAATGAAATGTCACAAGAGTAGTGAATTTGGAAGTGAATGGAAACTTAAATAGATCCAAGCATAGGTCTTAGAGAAGCCTATTTTTTAGGCTAGTTGGTCCACCTAAACTGTCATAAGCATCCATGATTGCAAACTACACATAAAAAACCTTCTAGATAACACATGAGTTACCTTCAATTCAAAGTACTTCAAATGTACAAGCTATCATGCTATTATGGATTAGATAAAGCATGCCATGTTTCCAAGAAAATAATTGATTTTGAGAGTCCCATAATTTACTTATACATTACAAGGAATAAATTGTGTAAGGCTTTACTAGATTCAAGTTGTAAATTTAATCTCTTCTCATAAGAGATGTATAAGGCATAAAACCTATCATCACTGAAGAAATGCAACACCATGTTAGATCTTGCATATCAATTCATTGCTATTTCCTTAGGACTAGTAGAAGACATTGTGACCACCATTAGTAGGTGATCATAATCAACTAATTTTCAAGTAATTTATGTACATAATTGTAAGGGGGAATTGTCCATCATTGTGGGAATAGCTTAACTAAGCACAATTAATGTTAATGTAGTAATAAAAGATCTATCCTTGGAATTTTCAAGAATAATAAACATGGAACAATAGAGAAGAGGATCCCATGCATCATGTATAGTAACATAAGATGTAACTACATGCAGAAAATATGAGCTATTAGAAGTAGAACTATTATAGCATCCAAATTATGTGCTGAACTAGTAAATGTACAAAGGTACTTGTACACAATAATTGCAAAGTAAGATGACACTTAATGGTTGACTTCAGAAGAGAGCTACAATTCTATAATATGTATGGAACTATCAAAGACCCTCACTAGTGCATACATTGATTGAATGGATAACATGAAGCATCTTAAACATCAACTCCCTCATGTAAAAAATGAACAAGATGTAGATATGGATTAAAAAGATTTGGATATTCCAAAAATTTCTCAACCAAAGCCTCTTGAAGTAAAAATATTATCCACACTGATTAAGTACATATTCCTAAAAAATGAAAAACTAGAAATTGTAAATGTCCAACTCATGAAAGAACATGAGAAAAAGTTGGTAAAGATTACAAAAAAATGGTCAAAAACTTTTTCTTAGTCATATGATGAAATAAGAAGTATCAATCCATGCATATGCTAGCATAGCATCTACACAAACCTTGCCATCAACCTTAAAAGATATCCATAGAGAAGGTTGAATCCCAAACTTAAATAAGTCATTAAAAAATGGTAGAACATCTCCTTAAAGTTGGATTCATATATCCTGTTGCAGATAGTAAGTGAGTGAGCTACCTCATTATTATATCAAAGAAATAGAGGTAATGGAGGATCTACATAGTTTTTCATCTATTGAACATGACCACATTCAAGTATCATTTCGTGTGATCATTTTTTGACCAAGTTTTGAACACCATTATAGGTCATAGGCATTACAACTTTTTAGATGACTATAGTGGCTACAATTAGATTCAAATAGACCCATAAGACTAGGTTAAAATAAAATTTACAAGTTCTTGAGTGACTTTTTGCATATAAGAATATGCCCTTTGGCCTATGTAATATACCTGTAAGCTTCTAATGCGTCATTTTGATAATCTTTTAGTAGAAGAATGGAAATGATATTAAAGTCTCTATAAATGAATTCTCCACTTATGGGTCTAATTTTAGCAAGCATTGGATCATATATAGTTGGTGTTAAAATAATGTATTCAAAAAATCTTAAACTCAATTGGTAGAAGATCCATATGATGATCTAGAAGGATTTTGTTCTTGGGTACCAGATTTTACAAAAAAACATAGAAATAAATCTATAAAATATTAAGATGATATAATGAATTATACAGCAACCACAAATACTCAAAGATATTTAATCATTCCTTGTACACACAAGCTACCATAAGAGATTTATTGAGAATTTCTCCAAGATCACCAAATCACTGGTAATACTAATGAAGAAAAATGCACCATTTGAGTAGACTAAAGCATACAATTATGAATTTTAATTGCTAAAGTAAAGATTTGTAGAAACCCAAATCCTATGTGCCCCTAATTGGGCCAAGAGATTCCACATCATGACCAATGCATCCAAATTTACCTTAAAAGTAGTACCCACATAGCTTGTTGGTTAGAAACATTCATACTACATTATATTATGCAATCAGAAGTAATGCAAACGCATAGCTAAACTACACCATAATAAAGAAGAAACTAATGGGTATGGTATACACATTAGAGAAATTTATGAACTATGTACTTGGATATGCAGTTTTGGGCACAAAAATCACAATACAATATGCTTCCTCATGAGTAAACTAGCAATTAGTCCCTGTATCATATGGTGACTAGTGATTTTTCAAGAGTTTAATCTTACAATGATAGATAGAAAATAAACTGAGAATGTTATGACCAATCACTTGTCTTGGTTAATATGGAACAATAAGACTAATGAAGATTCTCTTTTCAATTAGTTTCCTGATTAGATACTTTCTAAAAAGGTAATAATGACAACAATAAATGTAACTACATCATGATATGTAGACTTTCATTCATACCTACTCAAACAAGATGTCCCTACTACATGGAACAAGACAAAAAGGTAACTCTTCCTTCACCAAGTCAAGCACTACATGAAGATAGAGGGCAACCTCTATAAAATTTGTGTATATAGATTGGTATGATGGTATGTACCTAATGAAGATCAACTCAATATTTTCCAAGACACTAATAAAGAATCTTATGAAAGCCACTATGTAGAAAGGAGAATGAGCATAACAATCCTTATGGTAGAGTATTTTTTTACCTATGATCTTCAAGGATTCACATTACTTTGCTAGATCCTGTGAATGATTCCAAAGATATGGAGGAAATACAATCAAGTTGAAATGTCCATAACACTAGAATCAAACATTTGAACCCTTTGATCTTTAAGGAATTAATTTCATGGCTCATATTACATCCATGTAAAATGCGAAATCCTACATTATAGTTATGGTAGACTATTGTATCAAATGAGTACAGGATACAATAGTAATGGACTATACATCCATGATCATAGGTAGGATTTTTTTAAAAATGTGTTAAATAGGTTGGTGTACTTAGGTTACTTATTTTTTATAATAGAACTCATTTTATAGGTGTTAATTTTCAGAAACTTATGAGATGCTTGCTGCTAAAACATAAACTAATAGCATATCCNCCCCCCCCAAGAAAATGGTCAAACTAAGTTAACAAATAGGAAAATTACGTGGATCCTCAACCATTAGTAGATATTGAAGACAGTGGAGCAAAAAAATTAACAATTCCTTTGGGCTTATTTCTCCACTTGGAAGCTTCCCATAGGCTACTCCCTTTATGAGTTAACATATGGTAAGCTATCAAAACTTCCCATCTATGAAGAGTTACATGAACTTAATACAACCCATGATATTGATCTCAACATTATTCTAAAATAAAAAGAATGTCTCATGAACCTCAATATGCTAGATGAAAATAGAAGAGCATTCCTTATGATGAATGAAGTACGAAAGGCATATACCAAACAATGTCATGACACTAAGATATAATAAGTAAACTTTCAACTATGAGATAAGACGCTTTATTAGAACCTCACATATGTACCTCAACAAACAAAATTTCAAACACTATGGAAAGGATCCTATATTATCCAATCCACTTTCCATTTAGACACCATGAAAATTTACTTCTATAATTTTCCAAACAAACAAATTTTAGCCAACATGTGAAAAGTTCAACTATTTAAGAATTTCCAAGTAGCTAAAAAATCTAACAACACCTTAACTAATGGCTAATCCCAGTTTATTTTCTATATCTCTACCTTACAACTAAGTCCTAGGGAAGATATACATCCAATTTGATATACTTTTAGAACCTTTTTTTTTTTATCTTTTTGTTTACCATTTCTTTTCATTTTCTTAGTTCTTCATATGTTTTCTATTTTTTGTAATTTTTTGTTTTTTTTATAATCTTTCCTTTCTTTGAATCATTTTATATTTAAAATCCTTCATGACAATTTTCCATTTTTTCTTTCATAAATATTTTCATTTATATACAGGCCAATTTTGTAATTTGGAATATATTTTATGCTATCAAGGTAATTAGGTAAGTAATTGTGTAAAGCAATGGAACCATGTCAATGATCCCTTTAGTTTCTATAAATAAGAGATCTTCATTATAGAAGCATTACTATTCTTATTACATCAAAACTAAAATTAACTCATGATCTTTATGCCTTGAGGAAAGGGGAAATGACTAAGATAGAATGAAAAAGAGTGTGAAATCAAGGAGACTTGTGGATTCCTTGCACTTCCTATATGGATATTACTACCCCAGATATTTATATTATTACTCATGTTTTAACTTTTATGGAAGCATGTTCTCAAATAAGTGTTCTCTTACCATGTCATTGGAATGACATGTTACCCATATTTAAAGGTAGTCCTCAAATAAGAAAAGCACAATCATGAATTAATTAATTCATCAAAAAAACTAATTCCTAGAGTATCAATAGAAAGACATGTTACCCATACCTAAAGCTCAACTACTTCTAGGAATCCTAAAGGTCTTTTGAACTAGTCTGTTTATGTGACAGGAAAGATATGTTATCCATGTCTAAAGGTAATCCTTTAATGGGAGTAGCACTAGCTATGTGGTTGGAACTACATTTTACTACTGCCTAATGGTAAACCTCTAATCAATGGTAAATTTTTAATTTTAAGTAATTACTTAATAAAAATTACTTTCTTCTTTTTTTCTTTTTGAGTAGTGATGTTTTCATTTGGTTATGATGGTCTCATGGTTTTAAGTTTAGAATGACATAATGCAATGTCACTTGTCAAGATATGGACTTAGTCTGAAACTTTGATTGATAGCTATGATGGTAATTTTAATCACATTCAACAAAGGACCTATTATGAACTTGGTGAAACATTTCACATCCCTATCTCTATCATTTCTTATTATTTCATTATTCACCTCCCTATTGTATGAAATTATTTGCCTAATGATTTTATTTAGTATAGAGAATAATTCCAAAGATAGTAGTTTTGTATGTGTGGAAGATAGATTTAATCAACATTTAATCTCTAATGAGCCTATGAACACGTTGTGAAATGGATATACAAAGGAATTAATGGAAGGAGCCTACTTTGAGGAGGATTCACTTGTATAATGTTTGTACATATATTCTATACACTACCTCCCATGCCCAAAATTTTACGGTGTAACTCCAAAATTATAAGCTTCATCAACCTTATAAACTTCTAGTTAAGTCTTTCAATATTTTCCTAATAACTAGATCCTTCCTATAACTCTCATTCAATTCCTATATTCCTTTAAATTTCATAAAAATATGGTCAAAAATAAAAAGAAAATTCATGCCCTAGACTACATTAATATTTTTGTATTAATGAATTTATCTTCATTGATGAATCGACATCGACTTAGTATATAATCACTATATATATGTGTGGGGTGTTAGCCATCTTCTATCTTTTTTTCCCAAATAAGAGAAGATTTTTTGTTGCTCTAAGAGCCCAATGAATTCTAAGAGTAATATCTAATGACCTATAATCCCAATTTCATTCATTCAAAAACCTATACACTTACAGAGTTACATTCTTTGTCATGGGAAGAAGAAATCAGTAATTTCCAACACTTCAAAAATCCTAAATTTTTAAATACTTAAGATAGCAACAATAAAATTATTAATATATTAGTAAATTAATATATTAATAACGAAATTAGGACCTTGAAATGATAAACTACAATCTTCTAGGAGTGATAACACTATATGTTTAGCAAAATAAGTCAATCAAGGATGATCAAAGATGTTAACACTCATACTTAAAGCTATTAAATGCTAATCAATGATCACACATGTGATTGCAGATGGTTTTAAGATAAGGCCCACAAGTGGAAGCACCTTCACAAAGAAATGAAAGTCATCTAAGAGATGGGCAAGGATATCAACAATAGCCACACATGCAATTAGATCCCTTCATGAGGAAGTAGAAAAAAAATTTGTTCCTTAGATTTTTACTATAGAAACTAGGCAATATAGATAGCATGAAGTGCCTATACCAAGGATAAATCCAAAAGTTACTCTCATGGAGGCCTACTTAGATAATATCTAAACTAAGGAGATCTAGAGTTCAGTTCCTCTGGAAAAAAACTTTGGCATATTTCTAAAGCTTTTACCATAACAAGTAAGAGAGATATTGCAAGCATCACTTCTTTGGCCCACAATTTCCACTAGAGAAGAATGTTATCTTGATGAAATCTATCTCTTTAGGAATAATCACCAAGAAGATACCATTATTAAAATCAAGGACATTACAATTTTCTACTTGGTGGATGCCATTGCTGAGGCCTTGGGTTTGCCTAATATAGAGGCAAAACCTATGAACGTATCCAACAAGTCTATTATGAAGAGAAAAAGGAAGTGGACCAATAGTGTTATGACATTATCCGTAAGAAGTATGACATTCTTATAAAGGCTAAAATGATTTATTTCAAGATAGGGATATACCATCTCAATTCAATGATATGACCTAATAATATGACATTATTTTATTCTAAGACATATATGGCTCTTAGTGAAAATTTTCCTATCAACCTATCCTAGTTGATCTTACTATAGATTGAGAAGCAATTTAAGGAAAATAAAAAGGGTATAATGCCACTCACATTTCTATGCTTAATAAAAAAAACTCTACAAAATGGGAGGAATTACCTACTATACTAATAAGATGCTCTAGAGGGTTACCAGAGCATCATGGAAAGATCTTCTTCACAGGTTTAGGAATAATTGATTCCATCAAAATCAATAAAGGATACCATAGATACAAAAAATGTTTACGATAGCTAATAGAGCATCAACAAGCACCTAGAGATGAACAGTTGAATTATCGTTCAACCATAAGGCATTTGAATGAGGTTTTAAGGACCATGAGTTGGCCATAGGATGAATTAGCATATCTAGTCTTCACACAAAATAGTTATGTCATTGTTTATGCCACACCTGCTACTAGGAAAGTTGTAGTATATTTTCCCACCAAACAAGTACTTGAGATTTTTGGAAATGCTCCAATCTTCTCCATAATATTGAATGAAGAAAAAGGCATTACATTTTTCATCATGCCATATAAAGAAGAGGAGACAATGGTTGATGTAGTGAAAACCCACATTATAAAAGAATTAAAGGTTCTTATAACACCTATACCTAATATTGTTATCATGGAAAACATCCAAATGTTTGCACGAACTAAATCCAGAGGAATGATAACCAAATAGCATAAGATGATATTAGAAATATTGGAGGGCATTAGGCAATCAATTCTAGAATTCCTAGACATTCTAGAAGATATTTCATAGATCTAATCTAAAATTTTGAAGACAAGGGGTAAGCTTCTAGTCACTAAAGTGTAACTCCACTAAACTACCAATCTTAATGGATAGTTGGTACTAGAGGTTACACAACTTAAAGCATTGTTGTCTAATCTTATCGCTCTTCGATTAAAGCTAACTAGGAATGAAGCCTTCAATGAACTTTAAGATAAATAAAAGAAGATTGAAGAAGAATAGAAAAGTGTCACATGGAATGAAAGCTTGTCAAACACAATGCTACATAGTACTAATAATGATCTTATCTAGGTGCATCAAGAAAATAAATAACTAACCAAGGAGAATAGAAGATTGTTTAAGATAGATAAGTAAAAAGAACAATTGGAAGAATACCTTAAGTACTAGCAAGAGTAACTAGCCAAGGTGAACCATGATGTTAGAAGATTGAAAATATAAAATAGAAATCCCTTGATGTAGAAGATGCATGCAATTAGGCAAAATCAATAATTGATATCACTATATCAAATGATGATTCCCTTAAGTATTAACAAGTTAAAAATAATTACAGGGAAGTGAATGAAAAGGTGATCCAACTAGCTGAAGTAAAGATGAATGATATTCTTTAGCAACTCCAAAAACTAGGTCATGCATGAAAATCTATCTTTAATGAACTCAATGAGTACAAGAAAGCATAAATTGACATGAAGAAGTTGCAAATCAAGGAGATGATAAAGTATATGGAGTTTGTTAATCTTTGATATGTTAATCTGGCAATGTTCACTACTAGGAGACCTTGGTCAAAGTTGGACAAGTAGGTGGCCAAATCGTACCTATTATATAAGTGCAAGTTCAAGCTCCATAAGGAAACCCAAAAAAACTTAGAAATTACCAATGAGGAGCTTGAGGTTTTAAAAGCCAAGTTTGAAGATCAAATCTTAGCCTTAGAGAACTTGACCAAAACGATGATAGATTATGAAGAGCTAAAAAATATAGTGAGGATGTTCAATGTTAAATATAAAAAAATTTCTACCTAGGTTATCAACACTAAATAGATGTTTCCTACTTTGTCTTGCTCTTGGAATGTTCCAATACCAGCAACTCTAGGTAATTCTATTGGGTAATTAGTGACCCTAAGAGTAAAGAAGAGAAGATGAAGGCACTCCTTGAAGTATTTCAACTATTAAAAGTAGTAGCAGTAGCAACAAGGTAGCCACACCCACCACTAAGACATGAGGAGCCATCATAGGAGTAGTACGAATCATCACCTACTAGCACTAGTTAGGGAATATACCTTAGAATAATCTTGTACATATTGGCTTGAGTCAATTTGTTCATAATATATCCAAATTTTGTTTCATATCATACTATAATTACTCAAATGAATTTTTATTATGCAGGACTCGAGTTAGTTAGCCAATTAATCTCATACTTCCCTAATTTTGTAAATAAGTTGATCCCAATTTTTGAAACTCAAGGATGAGTTTTTAGTTAATCATGGGGGTATGATGAATATCATTTTAGTTAGTCACATCAATGCACTACCATTGATATAGCTCTAGATTTTCCAATGTATTAGCATGGACACAAGCCTTATAAATACCTATATAAATGCATGTACCCGCTGTATTTATGGCATCTTTGGATCATTGTATAGCTAGACTCTTTCAACTTTCTCCTATGAAAATTAGAATATTTATATTACCAAGTACCTATAGTGTAAATTAAATAGATATTATAGAGTTTCATTCAATTTCTTATTGTACCTAGACAAACTTGCATGAAAAAAATGAAATCAAGATTTATTCTATCCATTGCAACACTAGGCTTAGCACTTTAATTAATTTTTTGCAATTTACTTTAATTGTTCCTTTATTTTCTATGCAATTAGTTAAATACTTTATTCCATTCCACCTAGTAAATTTGCATGAGTATAATCAATTTTGAGTATAAATGTATCAATGCTTGGCAATCCTATTAGTGAATCACTTGGTATACCCAACAGTGAAACACTTGGTAACTTAGTAGCATTAGCACATGTTTAGGATGTGGATGGAAAGTCAACATATGCTCTATGCTAAGCTAGATTATATTTATTTTCCATAATTAGCATAATTAGTTTTATATTTTAATATTTTAACATTTTAAATATTTTAATAATAAAAATGAAATCATATGTTCCAATCATACTTAATCGTAAGACTTGAGCCTACACAAGTGTCATCAAGAAAATAATGATCAGCATCTCAACACTGGCTATTTAAGACATCTAGCCAGTTTGATTTATAGAATTTGATTGGAACATGCATGAATACTTGTGATTTATATCATTAGACACAGGATTACTCCACCACTCATCAAATAGAAATGAACTTATAATTTCAATTTAATGATGAAATATCAAAAGTGATATGACTTATGACTTAGGTTAGGATAAGATCATAAATGCTTCATGAATAATGTGTTATATAATCATATGTGCATAATACAAAATAAAATGAGCAAGATCAAATATTCATAGTAACATAACTAACAAAAGAAAAACTTTCATGGATAATTAGATTTCTACATTTAGCTATTAAATATATAAAAGATCTATAATTGAGAGTATATATTAGTAAGAAAGAAATGATACAAACTACTTTAACAAATATGTTGTATACAATTTATCATGGAAGTAGATTTATTCTATTATTTAACTCATAGAATGTAAGAAACTTATTGAAACATATTTAACAACTTTAAATTAAATAATTGAACCTATATGTAATTTTAGTTCATGAGATGAACTTTAAAACTTTGTTTATTTCTTGTTCTCATGCAAATTGATAATTACTAGCTATATACTTATTATTATATATATCTATATTTCAAGCAAAAGGATATTTTTCTTTTGTAAAAAGTCAAATATTTTTATGACTAGACAACTACTCCTCACCTCCTCTCTTATATTCTGATTGATTCATATTATTTACCATGACTGAGAACTACCCTCTTAATTTTATGACAAAAACAAATTTATCTACTATGACTAAGAAAAATCTTCTTAGGTTAGTTGGTTATAGGCCTCTAGCCTAAAAAATTTAGATGATAATTTGAACATTAATTAAAGTTTAAATTCCCAAAAAATTACATGATTAGTTCCACAACCAACATAAGATCTGTTATATTATTTTATTTTATTTTTTTGAATTTTGAAATTTAGCACCTTGTGTATTACCCATTTTCATGAAAAATTGAAAATTAAAAATATAAATGAGAATTTGTACCTTAATGAGAGCTTAAATTATAGTTAACACATTTTACTAGGATAAAGCCATGATGTGGATAAATGAAAGCTAGAGAGTGAATTTTATGTTAATATTAGATTTTTTCAATAAATTTTATCATTTAGGGTTATTTCTATCCAATTAATGTCTCAAATTAAACCTATAGTATAGATCTTTCATTTTCCTATCTAACACTATGTTTTTCATCTATATTTAATCTAACTTTCTATGACATACTGTACAAACTATGATTTTTTCCTGCAATTTATTATAGGTTCTTTATTTCTTCATCTAGCATGATTTTTCCCATCTATATTTTAATATAATTTAAATATTCTTTGTTAGAGTTAGTGTAATGAAAGGGTTAAATAGGGTGCAAGTCTTTATAATTTGCCTCATTTGAGAACTCTATAGGGAAAAATAATATATCCTGGTATCACTAGTTATTAATTCAACGGTAATTAGTATATCTATGCATGTCCTCTTTAATTTTTCACTTATTGAATATGCCTTATTTTCATTTAGTTCAGGTTATTAGAGCAAGGATAAGTGACAACATGTCAATTCATCATTGAACTAATATTTGGAATGATAGGCTCTAGAATACTCAAGCACATGGGATCATTGTCTACAAATCTACATTTCTTAAGATGTCATAACATGGAATTTTACTATCCATGAAAAAAAATTTCAAATATAAAAGATTATGATATGGATTTATAATTTAGACATGTAGAGACATGAAATTCTTTAAAATAAAAGAATAAATTAGATAAAGGTAACATGAAATTAGAGTACATGTAGATCAAATTATGAATTCTCGTACATAAATTTGTTATTCAAATGCTTAAATCTATGTGAGAATTTCTCAAAAACGTTTTACATAGGAACTTCAAGATACATGATAGATGTTATGAGGTATTTATGAATGTTCATCACAATGAAATAATCCTAGTCATACACTTGTAGATCTATCTGTTTCTTTACGATAACCATAAAATTCATTATAGATTTAGAAGAAAACTATATAAATAAATTATATTTGGATATTCAACATCCAAAAATAGTGTAAGCACTTCTACAAACACATTATAAGGAACTTTTTGAGACATAAAGAAAATTAAAGGATCCCTTAGAAAACATTCTTCATAGAAATTAAAGTTGCATAAAAAATAAAGTATTCAAACGAATATTCTTCATCATCCTTCTTTAAAATTTTTGTGAGATCATTATGATGTATCTTGTAAGGATTTATTACCTCAAGAGATATCGCAAGATTGTGATATCAAAATTGGAAGGGTGTCTATGAGAACTTAGTTAAGAAACATGGTAGAATGAAGAAGGACTTCAAAGAAATAGAGAAATGATCTTAAAAGAATAAAAAAAAGTGTAACACTCATGATTGGAAGACTAATTAATTGCTTCATTCAAGTGGTGTGTTTATCATTAAGTATAATGCCTCTATTTATAGATTGTATAGCATTGGATCTCATATTTTTAAAAAAAAATTCTTAATTTTACTTTTGCTAAATTTTTTATGCTTCTAAAATTTCTTCCTAATAAATACATCATGGAAATGATTTTAAAAAGATATAGATAAAATTTGAGCATTACCCCAAAAGCTATGATACCCTTCTTCATTGATAAAATTATGGAGATGTCTTCTTAAAATGCTTTATGTTAATCCTTGTCTTAATGCTTCTTATCTTAATCTTTAATTAATGCCTTAAGATTGATGTTAATGTTGTTATTCATATAGCTTCCATATCTAATTATTTAAGATTAATATCTCTCCCTCCTTTTAAGTTTTAATTCTTGGATCTTGGAATCATAATTGATTGATTTTATTATGATTACTACTCTTCTTTTGATGGTTGATCCTTTAATTGTGGCTTGAATCTTGTGAAATTTGAAACTTGATTTTCAATCTCTTAAAGTCAAATCCTTGAACATATGAAATTTGATTATGTTATACATCATTAAACCTTTCTTGAGATAAGAGGTGGATCCTAAGTGAGGAGAGAAGTTGAGTAATATGTTGATTCTTCAAATTACTGAGACATTTCTTACATTATTTTTGGTTTTCTTCATTCCTTTTTATGGATCCTATTTGTTACATAGATGTTAACTATTTTTTTTATTATTAACTTGACTTATTTTTTAAGTGTATTTTGTGATAATGTTTTAGAAGAAATTTTATCATATGTGTTACAATCCTCATTTTTTAATGTTAAAATTAGCATTCTTATCTATGTTTGAATGTGTTTTTTTATATTTATATATGATGAATTTCATTATACATATTGTACAGCATCATAGTGTGTGTATTATGGCATTGTAGTTATGACATATTTTTTTTATTAATGCTTATTATATAATACTTATATGATGAATAGCTATTGCACTAACGTGGTTGAAAATGTTTGGTAGGCTTTCATGGAAGTTGGCATGGCTTGGGTATCTTCAGTAATTATAGCTACATGTGTGTGTATGTTATGTGTTATGTGTGAATAATTAATTAATCATATTTTTGGTATTTTTATTGGATTAGATATGTAAGAAAGTAGATTATGGCCTTTTATAAGTTAATTTTAATAGGTTGAGCATATTGATATTTTATTAATTTGATTTTATAAATAGGAGAGCATAAGTTTTTATTATTTTATTTAATGCATTTTATTAAAATAATTTTTACATGAGATAAGTGAGGTATGAAATAGCTTTTTCTTGGATTTTCTTAAGAAATATTTTTTGCATAAGTTAGAACCAATGAAATTTTTGTTATAAAAACCTTATAGATCTATTCTATTGGGTACTACAAGGATCAGTCAATTGAAAATGGAAGTGTTAACGAATTAGAGTCTCATGGTGGTAGAATTGTACTTGCAAATTCATGGATTATGCACTCTTGTATTCATGTGCACAAGCTTATGCATGGTTGTTGGTGTATTTTTTGTGCATCATTGTCATGTGAGGATTCTTGACATTATCTCTTATAATTCTATCTTAGTAGGTATTGTGCAATGTCAATGGGATTTTGGGTTTTGCTAAAATTTATGTTATGAGCATGTATTGTTTTAAAAATGGATCTTGCTTTGTACAAAAAATAATGTATGATTTCTATGCACTATTTTCAAGGTTTGTATTCTTGTAACTTATGCACTATGATGATTTCTTGGGAATAATGTTTTTGTGCTTATTCTATATTTCTTATATTTTAGGTATAGGTATTGTACACTTGGCTTGTTATTTTATGTTATTATGCTCATCTTGTCAATAAATTTAATGGGTTTTGTATGTTCATTAAGATTCTTTGTTTCCCACAAGTTTTGATAGTTTGAGCATTTTCTTCCTTGTATCTTATTTTTAAAATTTGAATGTTTTTCTTATGGTTTGGCAACTCGTACTTGGTGATGAGTCATGTTCAGTTGGCTGCATCAACAAGGCCTCATTGATGAGGCCTCATCAACTAGGCCTCATTAACGAGGCCTAGTTGATGCATCTTACCATGTGTCAATGAGGTCCTATTGATGTAGTGTTGATTTTTGGCTATAAATACAAGCTTACAGCTGCATTTATGGCAATGAGAGATTGTAGTTACAATGAATTTTTTGCAATTTTTCGATTTGAAAGTTAGAATTTTTTTCCTTGAGTGCCCGTAGTAGGAGTCATTGAGTATACAAATCTTTATTCAAGCATTACTGTACTTGAGCATGATAGTGTGTGCAACAATAAAAATGAGCTTTTCGATAAACCCTACAACACTTTAGATAGATTAGCTATTTCCTTTATGCATTTAATGCTTTTAATTATTTATTAAATATTTTGAATTAGTTTTTAAATATTTTCCAATTATTACATTAATGATACAATTAAGCAAGATATATTACATACATAAGTATGACTGCTTTAAGCGTTACACGTATTCGCTTGATAATGCCAGTAATGTTATTGCTTGGTACATCCAGCAGCATAGTGCTTGGTCACCCACTAGTAGATATGTGGGTTCAAGATGTGTATAGAAAGTGGGATTGGATGCTTATGTTAGGAATAGTTAAATGCTAGTTAATTAATTAATTTAGTTTAGTTAATCCAATTCCTTTTATCTACATTTTGAGCACCAAACTATAAAATATAAAATGCTAAATATTGGATGCCTTAGTTATGCTTAACCATATCAACGTATGTCACAAGTATAATTGGGAAGACAATGATTAACCTTAAGACAAGATTCACTTCCTAAAGGACTAGTGCACAGGAAACAATAAAGTCCACAGAATTCAATCGCATCACATGTGAATGCTTTGTGATTTGTATGGTTGAACATAGGGGTACCTCACCACTCATGATTGGTAACATTTCTAGGGACTTTTTTTTTGGAACATCTGCTATTTAGGTTTAAGTGAATACCATTAATATCATTGTACGAACCTCAAGGTCAATATTATTTCCACTATACATAAAATTATAAAAGCATACTAATAATTTTATTCTATGTTGCAAAATGTCTTCTTCTTCTCACAAGCACAAAGATACCAAACCACTAGTCCCACAAGAGTGCAAGATAATATATACTCATCCATATGAGTTTGTGCCAAACTTCACCTTCATCCTACATCAGGATGAATAAATGCAATGGCATGATATGGAGGACAACATCATCTTATCCCTTGATAGATCTATGCCTGAGATGTTGTTAAAAACCCTTAATAAGTTAGGTATAGCAAATCTTCATAAATAACATGTTGTAGATGGTTACGACACTTGAAACTACTATCCCACAAAAACACAACGCAAACAAGATAGACATCAAAAGAAGCTCCACGATGCTATAAAGGGGAAACATTTTGCTAACCCCTTTTTCCTACTAGATCAAGATGACAATGAGGATACTCCCTTTGAAGGTTCTTGACATGAGGATTCTCCACCCCCTAATACTAGTGATGAGGGTGTGAACCTAAATCTATGATCCAATATTCATAAATTAGGTTCAGAAAAAAGTGATAGCTAAGGTAGGGACTCAGGCAAGCATCACAATAACAAGGGATCTAAGGATGATGATTGTAATAAGCGTAAGAGTGGTGGTAGACACCGTAGTGGCGGTGGAAGTCCACCCTCCTCTTCATCCTTTTCATTCAATTCCAAACATTCCTCTTCATCTAATAGTTCTCCTGAAAGCTTCCATCAAAATAATCATGATGAAGGTGATCAGCAAGATAACAATGACCATGAAGGACATCAAAATCAAAGGGGCTGCTGAAACCATCATTGGCAGCATCGATGCAGTGATGATGATGGACCTCTATTAGTGACTCAAAGTATGCTCAACATTTCAAAGGTAGTTAAAATCCCAACTAGGCATATTAAAGATAGTCAGATAATGCACCTAGACATGAACAATATTCCAAGATTTGAGGGGGATACAACTTTGATCTGCAAACACATATACAAGCTTTTCATGATGCCTGTGCCTTATAGAACATAGAGAATGAATAGTAGAAACTAAAGCTTTTCCCAAGGACACTCATTAAGTAAGCTAAATGTTGGTACCAGTCTTTAGAGCCAGAATCCATTCATTAATGGAGTACCATGTTAGAGCTGTTTAATGAAAAATACTAGAGTGTTTAATCTGAGAAGGTAAATTCAAGGCTGAAAATAGGGAACACATGAACCCTTGGATGCTATCATAGGTAGATACTATTCACTCTTACACCAATTCCCTGGCCATGATTATTTTCAGAGGGAACAACTTCGCCACATCATAGATGGACTCAAAGCAGAAACTAAAAGAACCATTGGGGTGTATACTTGAGGGACATTGTCTAAACTGAGAGCTCATTAGATCCAAAGGTTAATTAAAAAAGTAGCAAAAGAAGAAGGTAAGATATGAAAAATGGAAAGTGCTAAAGAGTATAATAGGAATCCTTCCATCAGAGAATGAGAGGTTTGATTTTGCGATGAGGAGGAGGCATCACTTAATGAAGTGGTGAATAGGAAAACTTTGCCCATCCAAAAATATATTTCTAAAATTTTGGAAAATGTTGATAAATTATGGGACTCTTTGGATGAGAAATTTCAAACAGCCATAAAGATCACTAAGGAATCTAAAGAGAAAAATAGTGATCATAATCATAGGAGGCAAAAAGAAGTTGAACATGCCTACCAAAGAGGTAAGGGCAAAGTTACTACCATAGAGGAAGTTGTGAAAACTAAATTTGATGATGAAATAGATTGTCACATCTATTAATATAAACATCCAAAGGGATGTTTCCTAGTGAAGTTGCACTTACAAGAGTCTGGGTTGTAGGCATTGAATCCTTGATTAGCATGAAGGTAAGCACCAAGATGATTGTCTTATCCTCAAGGCAATCCAAGGTAGTTCCACTAACAACAAAAAGCTTACTACCCAAGTGGAAATCCTCCACAATCTTATGAACAATACCAATAGTGGTACCAATCACAATCATGGGGAATGCCACCACCAAGGTAGCAATACCCTTATAGGCAACCAAATCCATACAAGTACTATGGTTAGCAACATGTCTCCCCTAGAAGTTTTGCAAGTCATGCATCATTCTAGCATCACTATTACCCTCCATAATATCATCAAACACATTCACCATCTACTCAAGGGAAAATCCCATATCCATATCCATATCATCCTTTACATCCCTCTACACATACACCTCCATCTTCAACCCAATTACCTTCTACTCCATCCATGCAAGGTGAGATTCCTTCATAGCTGTAACAACAAAATGCTACAAGGGTTGTAGAGTCATAACCAATTTTTCAACCTAGTGCTCTAGAAAATTGATCAACAAAAAGACCCTTCTTTTGACCTAGCAATCCTCTTTAGCTCTCACAACCTATTCTGGTTGATTGCCCTACATCTCTAGCACCCTCATCCTTTGCATCCAATACCTTTGAGTGTCCTTCAAACCAAGTGCTTCCTCGTATTCGCATTGTCATGCTAACTCATGTTGTTTCTAGTTGGATCAAGGCTAGCAATCTTCCTATGACAAGATCTGACCTAGGATGTCCACTCATTTATCTATAGATCATTGGATATGAGCCATGCAAGGCTCTTCTTGACTCTAGTTTTGGAGTTAATCTCATTTCCCATGACATGTACAAAGCTTGGAATATACAATCTATCAAGAAGAGCAACATTCATCTAGGACTAGTAGAGGACATATCAAGAATTAGCATATTAGTTAATTACTATTCCTCTAGGACTAGTAGAGGACATTGTGAACACAATTTATGGGTGGTCCTATCCTGGTGATTTTCTGGTGATCAAGGTGAACAACTGCAAAAGTGACTTTCCCATCATTATGGGAAGAGCTTGGTTAAGCATGGTTGATGCACATATGGGTATAACAGACCTCTCTTTAGAGATATCTAAGGAAAATGAACTAGGTAAGATTGAGAAGAAGTGTATTCCATTCATTGTGTATAGTGATAATAGGTGCAATTGTGTGCAAAATATTTCTTTAATTAGAAGTACACACATTAAAGCATGCAATCAGTGTGCACAAGAAATTAACATTCAAAGGTGTCTATAAGTAGTAGCCACAAAGAAAGAGGGCACCCAGTGGCTGATAACTGACCCAAATAGTAGCACATTATGCATGAAGCCAACTAAGAGCCTAACATGTGCTTTTGTTGAAGGCATGGTTAAAGTTGAACAAGTTCATTCCCAACTCTCTGATGAAGATGATGGTGCCTATTGGGAAAAGTTGGAAATCCCTAATAATTTCAAGAAGGAACCTCTAAAGCTAAAAATTTTACCAATTGATATGGAGTATGCATTTTTAAATAATGGTAAATCGATCATAATTAATGTCAAACATGCTACTAAATAAAAAGAAAGCTTTCGAAGGTGGTGAACAAGTGGCCAACAGCCTTTGCTTGGTCATATCCAAAGCTAACAAGAATTGATCCAAGGATATGCCAACATCGCATTTACACTGACCTAGCCATAAAGCCTAGAAGTTAGCCATAGAGGTGGCTGAATCCCAAATTGAAGCAAATTGTTAAAGATGAAATTGAGCAACTCCTCAAGGTAGGGTTCATCTATCCAATTATTGATAGTGAGTGGGCTACCCCACTCGTAATTGTACCAAAGAAAGGTATCAAAGAGTGGGTCTACATTGACTTCAAGCTATTAAATATGGCAACATTTAAAGATCATTTTCCTTTACCATTTGTAGATCAAGTATTGGACACCATATCTGGGCATTGTTATTATAGTTTCTTGGATGGTTATAGTGGTTATAACCAAATCCAAATTGCACTAGAAAATTAGGCCAAGACAACATTCACGAGTACCTAGGGGACTTTTGCATATTGTAAGATGCCATTTGGTCTATGCAATGCTCCTACAACATTTCAACGCTTGTTCCTTAGTATCTTACCATAGTAGATTGATAGTGGTGATGAAGTCTTCATGGATGATATTTTCACCTATGGTGATACTTTTGAGCAAGCCTTGGACCAACTTGAGCAAGTACTGAAGAGATGTGTAGAGACAAACCTACAGCTCAACTAGCAAAAGAGCCGTCTCATGGTCTAAGAAGGCATTGTGCTAGGGCACCAAATTTTGTAAAAAGGGATTGAGGTAGACCTAGAAAAAATAAGGATCATCCAAGAAATAACACACTAACTAGAGTTCGTTAAAGATGTTTGGTCATCCCTTGGACACACTAGCTACTATTGAAAATTCATAAAGAGGTTCTCTAAGATCACAAAGCCATTGGTAAAGCTTACAAAGAAGGATGCACCCTTCATCTAGACTAAGGAATGTGAACATGCATTCCAATAGTTAAAGAAAACTTGTAGAAACACCAATCCCATGAGCACTAAACTAGTCTAAACCCTTCCATATCATGACAGATGCATCTAACTATACTTTGGGGAAAATGCCCACATAGATGGATGATAAGAAACATCCATACTACATCCACTGCACAAGTTAAAGCATTGTGGGGGCACAATTAAATTACACCACCATGGAGAAAGAACTAATGTCAGTGGTGTATGCTTTGGAAAAGTTCAAGCATTATGTGCTTGGTTACAAAGTTTTTGTGCATACGGACCACAATGCAATCTGCTTCCTCATGAATAAGCCAATGATGAGCCTTTGTGTCATACAGTGGCTCATGATCTTACAGGAATTTGACCTTACTATGGTAGATTGAAAAGAAATCAGGAATGTGGTTGCTAATCACCTCTCTAGCTTAAGATGGAATAAAAAAGAGGAGAGAACCCACTCTCTAATTAGTTTCTAGATGAACTCCTCTTTACAGGAGAAATAAGTGAACAAATTCCTGCAAAAGCAACATGGTATAATGGCATCCCCACCTATCATCTTACTTAGGAGATGCCACAAGATTTGTATTTTAGGTAGAAGCAACAATTTCTTTATCACGTCAAATACTTCATGGAAATAAACAGACACCTTTACAAGGTGTGTGCCAATGATCTAATTCATTGGTGTGTCCCTGATGAAGATCAATTGCACATTCTCTAGGATGCTCACAAAGGGCCTTGTAGAGGCCACTATGTAAGAAGACACACAACCATAAAAATCCTGATGGCAAGATACTATTAGCCTATAATGTTTAGGGATACCCACCAGTTTGTCAAGTCTTGTGAATGTTATCGACAAGATGGGGGGATGATCACTTGCATGGAAGGTCCTCAATAGTGGATTCAACCACTGGAACCCTTTGACATATGGGGCATTGAATTCATGGCTTTCATCACACCCATGTCCAACAGAAAGGTGTACATTATAGTAGTAGTTGATTACTACATAAAATGGGCAGAACTAGCATCCATTACTAATTGTACATCATCCATTGTTACTAGATTCATACAACAAAATATTGTGAATAGGTTTGGGGTGCCATGTTCACTAATCTCTAACAATGGAACTCATTTCACAAGTATCACTTTTAGAAAATTAATGCAACACTTAGGGGTTAAACATAAATTAACAACACCTTACAATCCCCAAGCCAATGGTTAAGCAGAGGTAACCAACCAAGATATTACAAACATACAAATGTAGACCATTAGCAAATATAGGAAGGACTCGAGTACAAAACTTAACGATGCTCTCTAGGCTTATTTTTCAACTTTGAAACTTCCTATTGGCTATTCTCCCTATAAGTTAGTGTATGGAAACTTCCAACACTCCCAATTTAATCCGATCATTGTACACTCTTAATGACCTATGATCTAAATCTTGACCTAAGTCTAGCACAAAAAGAAACATTAATCATCCTAAACATGCTGGATGAAAATTGATTAGTGACCTTATCCTTGAATGAGGTGAGCAAGGCATTCAACAAGCAACATCATGACCTTAGAATTAGGAAAGTAAAACTACAATCAAGAGATAAGGTTCTCTATTGGAACCCCACACATGTACCCCAAAAGGTGAAATTTTAAACATTGTGAAAGGGATCTTGTGTAATTAATCAAACCTTTCCCTCTGGGGCCATGATAATCTACAAACCTTATAGTCCAAATAAAAAGCATTTGGTCAACATCCAACAAGTAAAGCCTTTTCTAGAACCAAGATAGGCCAGTGCAACTACCACCTCAAGGGATGGATAGCCATGTTCTATTTTTTAGATCTCCTCCTTCCAACTTAGTCATGGGGGAGATGGCCATCTGTGCTAACCATCAATATGGCTTCANTCATGGGGGAGATGGCCATCTGTGCTAACCATCAATATGGCTTCACATTTTTTCTACTTTTTGTTTCTAAAATTTTTTATTTTTACAAATTATTTATTTTTCAAATTCTTCTAACTTTACATCATCTTTAGTACTTTTGAACTTTCTTGATTATTTTACACTTTCTTATATAATTTGCTTTGTTTTGTTTTATTTAAGTGTGAGATTTTCTCATTTGTGCTAATAAAAATTACTTTATTGTCATAGGACAGCTGCATCCACCTCAACCACCATCCATGCTTAAAGTTGGTGAAGGTCCCTCGAAGCCTTAGGAGCCACCATCGCTTGGGACTATTTGATCTTCTCCAGTACACTTCACATCATCAAGGAACATGCTATCCAATTTTGAAGAGTTGTGTCACGGTGTTCAATTGTGTCCTGAACACCATCATTTTTTGTAATGTGTGGATTCGTAGACCTAGGCACTTCATTTTTTTTTCAAGTTAATCAATTTATTTTATTTGAAAAAAGTCAATTAGTTATCCCATACCTTCCCAATTTTTTCAAAGAACTCAAGGATGAGTTTTCATTCAATCATGAGGTTATGATGAGTTGCATTTAATTGGCTACATAGATGAGTCCTCATCGACGCGGCCTCATCAACTGGGCCTCATTGATGAGGCCTAGTCAATGCATCTTATCATGCGTCGATGAGGCCCCATCGACACAGTGTTGATTTTTGGCTATAAATGCATGCTTGCAGTCTCATTTATGACAATGAGATATTGTTGTTGTAGCAAAGCTCTTGCAATTTTTCCATTTGAAAGTTAGAATTTTTTCCTTAAGTGCCCACAGTAGGAGTCATTGAATATACAGATCTTTATTTTAGCATTATTATACCTGAGCATGATAGTGTGTGCAAAAATAAAGATGAGCTTTCTGATAAACCTTATAGCACTTTGGATAGATTAGCTATTTTATTTATGCATTTAATGATTTAAATTATTTATTAAATTTTTTCAATTAATTATTAAATATTTTCCAGTTATTATGTTATTTAGGTAATTAAGCAACATAGATTACATACATAAGTACGTGCTTCGAACGTAACACATATTTGCCTGGTAATCCTAGCAACGTTATTTCTTGGTATGCCCAGTAGCATAGCGCTTGGTCACCTAGCAGTGGATATGTGGGTTTAGGACGTCGATGGAGAATGGGATCAGATGCTTATGTTAGGAATAGTTAAATAGTAAATTTAGTTTAGTTAATCCAATTCCTTTTATCTACATTTTGAGCACCAAACTATAAAACATAACATGATAAAAATTCGATGCCTTAATTACACTTAACTATACCAACATACGACACAAGTGTAATTGGGAAGACAACAATTGACCTTAAGGCAAGATTCAATTCCTAAAGGACTAGTGCACTGATAATGATAAAGTCCATGGAATTCGACTAGATCACATGTGAACGCTTTGTGATTTGTATGGTTGGTTGTAGGAGTATCTCGCCACCCATCACTTGGTCATTATCATGTCATGAACTTGTGGGCATGATTGCTTGGTTATTTAGAATCATTTGAGTATCATCTAATATCAACTTTAGTTAAACTATATTTTCACTATTATCACAAGTTTATCATAGGTCATGGTATGATTTCCAACATTGACCATGGATTGTGATCAAGTCATGGTCATAGATCATGATTTGTGGTGTGACTACCAACACTGTCTATGAGTCATGGTTATAGACTATGAGTTGTGGTGTAACTACTAGCATTGACCACACGTTGTGGTCATAGACTATGGATAATGATTAGGTTGTGATTCAAAATAAATCCAAAAATGAAAAGATAAATTTTTATTGTGTATAACAATGTATTTTTATGTAACCATGATTTAACCACAAGTTGTGGACAAGTTGCAGTTTAACGTATTTTATCATTTTTGATTCATTTTGATATTGACTTTATTTTTAAACTAACCAAGATTTATGGTAGAGGTTGTGATTTAAACCATAGATTATGGTAAGGAGATGATCAGCCATTTTTGCCATTTTTATGTTTTTTTTTTCCATTTGAGCCATGGTAAGTGAGTTTTGGATCTTGATTCATGTTTAACAGATATTCTAGATTATGTTGGATGACTATCAAATGTTTGATATACTTGCTTAGAATCCATAGGTGGGTTTTGTCATGTGAGCTCTACCATATGGTTATATTCCACTCTCAAACATTCCTTGTTTATTTTGTATGATTGTATGAATATATGTCTAAAAGGAGTAATGAATCATTAGTTGGCTAGGTTATCTGATAAAAAGTCAACTTTTTGGTTGTCTTCGATATCCTAACCCAAATATCTTGGCTCTGATATCTTAGCCTCGATAATAAGGCTCCAATAATAAGGCCCTGACAACAAGGTTCTAATAACTAGGCCTTGTTGACTAGGCCCTGTCGACATGGTCTATTGCATTGACTAGGCCTCGTCAACTAGGCCTCACTAATATGGTCTATGACATTGACCAAGCCTCATCAACTAGGCCTCGTCGATGCAATCTATTGCGTCAACACATTCCTATTGATGCAATGTCTATGTTCCTCTATAAATACACACTCACAATCATGTTTATAAAAATTTTTTGTTAACAGAGTAGCCAAACTCTTGTAGTTTTATTCCATAATCTTAGAGAACAATCAGTGAGTGCTTGCAATGTGGATCTGAGTCAGTTGTATGACATCGTATTCAAGTGGAAATGTACCTGGACACATTCCATGAATGACAATAAGATCGAGATTGATTCTTATTTATTATAGCACTTTGACTTAGATTAAATTTACTTTCCATGAAATTTACGTTTCATGTACTTAGTTAATAATACATTTCCATGCATATTAATAAATAGGTAGAATAAGTGCAAATAGTTTTAAGCATAAACACGTATTTGCTTGGTAATCCCAATAGAGTTATCACTTGGTTTGCCTAGTAGCATAGCACTTGGTAATCCCAGTAGTGGATACATGGGTTCAGGATGTGTACAACAATCTAGGAACAAACACTCATCTTCCATAGGCTAGTTTAGACTTTACTTTCCATTGTTAATTAGTTTAAACAAATGATTTCTTTATTATCATTAGGAGTAGCATAAGGTCCAAACAACATCAAGAATCATATGCCTCACTCTAGACTAAACCATACTTTACAAAGCTACCACTTGTCCAAGTGGAAAGACAAAAAACTGCAATCAAGCAATAAAAATCTAGATGCCACAACTAGTCCCATCCATGGAATTTATCTAGATCATGTGTGAATGGTTGTGATTCATATGGTTGGACATAGGGGGTACCTTTCCACTCAGCATTGGAGTCATTGTTGGGGATGGTGCTAGTTATAATGATTAGTTATATTATAAACGATCACTATTAACACATTAATGAATTATCTTTTGGAAAATACTAAGTCATATACATCATACGCCAACAACAATGCCTCTTTCACAAGGAAGTGATGATACATTGTATGAAGAGAACATTCATTGGAGAACTAATGAGATATATGTTGAAGAAATTCAAATTGACCAACCTCATGTGTGGTTTTCATATGTTCATGACCACCTTGACTACACTCAAGGACTACACTCACCTAAGGCAGAAAACCCCAGATAAGATGAAGTAAGTCCTAGATAAGGGGAGACCTCAAGGCCAAGAATCTCTCCAAAATATAAAAGAGATAAATCAAGGGACTATGTAGAATATCATCAAAGCCATGGCAATCCTCATAGTTCCTCATCTTCCTATTCCTCTTCAATGTCTAATTCTGATGAAGATGAATGTAGGTATAAAGACAAAGCTCCACTATGGGGTCAAAATAAGGGTAGAAATCAAAACCACAGGAAAAATCAAAGACCTCAACATGAACATAGCCAAAACCACCATAAGTGGGCAAATAGAAATAGCAATTTTCACCATGCCACATCTTATGACAATGAACCCTTGTTGGCTACTAAGAGCTTGATGTAGATCACAAAGGTAGTTAAGATCCTTCACAGGCATCATAGGGAAAGTCACATAAAATGAATTAATATGAATAATATCCCTAAATTTCTGGGAGGCTATTATTTTGATCTACAACATCACTTACAAGTCTTCCATGATGCCTGTGCCTTGCAAAATATTGAAAATAATTGGAAAAAGCTTAAGATCGTCCCTAGGACACTAATAGATGAAGCTAAAAGCTAGTATATATCATTGGAACCAAGTTTCATCTGCCAATGGTCCACAATGCTAGAACTTTTCAACAAAAAATACCAAACCTATGTAAGAGTGTCCAGCCCAAGAAAAACAATCCAAGGGTGGAAGCAAAAAAATCATGAACCCTTGGATGTGGCCTTCGATAGATACTATTCACTACTACATAGATGTCCTAGCCATGATTTCTCTCAAAAAGAGTAACTTTTCCACATCATAAATCAGCTTTGTAATGAAATAAGATAGACCATTGGGATGTATTCTCAAGGTCAATTATACGAACTAAAATCCTATCAAATATAAAGGCTAATCGAGTAGGTGGTGAAAGAAGAAGAAGAGCTATGTAAATAAGAAAATGTTGAGAAATATCACTGGGATCCAACTTTTCAAAAGAACATGGTCCATATCTATGATGAGGAAAAAGAGGAAACTCTCAATGAGGTGATTTCACAATAAACCTTGCCACTACAACAATCTCTTGGTGAACTCCAATCAAGGCTAGATAGGATTTCATAGTGAATAAATGAAAAAGCTACAAATTTCATAGAAACTCTAGAGGAGAAGGTAACACAAAATGAATTAGGCTATTACAATAAATAGAGGAAGAAGAACCAAGAAATAGCTAGGAAGACTTATCAACAAATAAGAAAAATGGCTGTAAAAGAAGAGGCTAGAGACTCGACCATAGAAGAAGATGATGGATGTGACATCTACCTATATGACCATCCAAAGGGCTATTGCCTAATCATGCTACATCTACATGAGTATTGGGCTTTTACATTGAATCCCAAGTTTGTACAAAAGAAAATGCCTAAAAAATTACCTTTCTCACAAGGTAATTATAGATAGTCCTACATCCAACCATACCATCCTAGTCGAACTTCCTGCTAGCCTCAATACTATGATCCAACATAGTGGAAAAACCCATAGTCATGGGGAACTCCATCATCAAACTGGGACTACCCTTACTCCCAGCCAAACCCATATGGGTATTATGTTCAATAATCTATTTCCCCAACTAGTTCTACTTCCTCTACTTCAAATGGATACTACCACTTTCTTGAATATCATTGTGGCATGACATATTCTAAAGGATCACCACCTCACACCTCTCATCCTTCATCATATCCTTAATATTCTCATACTTCCCTCCACCATATGTCACCACCAATAACATAGGAAGGTTCAACATCATGAAATTAATGAGAGAATGCCACTTGTACTATAAACATACATAGAAATGATAATGCCAGTAGATCTCCACTACAATATCAGAAACACCCTTTATCTAAGCACAACACTTGTGGACCTACTAACTCATGAAAACCAACATAATGCCAATCAAGTGCAACACCCTTCCTTTCACAATCAATGTTTTGTAATCCTACGCAAATCCCAACATCCAACGTTGCTCTAACACCTAACAAAAATGATGAACCTATCACTATGGAGAGACAGAAGAATCCATGCATTACCACTAATAGTAAAGGGTGCAATTGTAGGCTGAAAATTCAAAATATTAACACAACCCACAGTAAAGTTTAGGAGTAGGTATGTGAGTAAAAACAATTCTACATAGTAGCCACTAAACAAGAAGATACCCAGTGGCCTAAAAATGAGAATATAAAGTTGTTTCAAAAATGCATGAAGATAATTGAGTTGCTTGTTAGTTCTGGACTTAAGAAAATAGACCAAACATAGGACTTAGATGCATATATCTTACACTCTAATTATACACTAGAAAAAGATATTAAACATGAAGACCTAGGGATTAATATAGAAAATCAAGAAGAAGAAGCAAATACATCTAGATTCCCCAAAATGAAAATACCTTAAAATGTTGATGAAGATACATCTCAGAATGATCCAAATGAGACTATCACCAATGTTAGATGTGCTACCATGCATTTAATTAAATTAGTAACAGTTATAGATGGAAAACTGATGGTGTATAACCAAGGAATTACGCAGTCCATCTCCTGAATGTGTAGCCATAAGATTAGTCATGGGGGATATGCTCCATCTTGGTTCAAGAACTAATAAGTATTTTTCACCTTTTTATTTTTACAATTTCTTATCATTTTCTTATTTTTTCTGAAATTTTCTTATTCTTAATATGTTTTCCATTTCTTAATATTTTTCTTTTCTTTATATTATTCTATTTTCTTGAGTCATTTCCTTTATGTTTTATGAATGTCTTTTATATTTTCGTTAATAATATTTCCAAGTCATGGTACAGAAGTTGTAATGTGTTAAGTAATTATGTAAAGTAGTGAGACCATATCATCCATCCCTCCAATTATTTGAATAAAAGGTCTTTTTCATGGAAACAATTTGGTTCTTCTTTCATGAAACTAAAATTAATTAATGATCATTGTACCTTGAAGAAAGAGGGAATGACCAAAGTGGGAATTTTAAGGGTGTGACCTCAAGGGTACTTGTTGAGTTTTCTTCTTGTCTTTCTTCATATGGTTTATGACTCCTCTTGGAACGTATCATCACTCCTCCATCAACCAATAAAAAGGAAGCTTTGTCTTTGCATGGTGTGGTTTCCATTTCAAAAAAAAACAAAAAAAAAACAAAATACAAAAAAAAAGAAAAAAAATGAAGAAAAAAAGAACAATGATGGAAATTCAAGGCACATACCTTATACACAATAATGGGCTACAAGAACTAGTTATGGGGCTGGAAAGACATGTTACCCATGCCTAAAGGTTCCCCTCTAACTAAGGTCTTTCCTTCCTTATTCTCTTTTCTTCTCTTTTTCGAGTGATGATTGTTTGTTGAGGTGGTTGTGTACTCATGGTGATAGGTAGAAGCGAAAACATCAATGAGAGGTTATTTTTCATGGTATGAACTTAGTCTAAACTTGGACGGATGGGCATGATAATCATTTTAATCACATTTATCATAAGAACCTATTGTGGACATGGTTAAGTAACTTACATCCCAATCTCTGCAATCTAGTCTCATCCCATTATTCACCTCACTGTAGCATATGATTATGAGGCTTTTTTTGTTTTATGTAGTAAAGTACAACATCCCAACCATGGTAGTTGTATGTTGTTTGGAACAAAAGGCATGGTCTACATTTAACTTCTTAGATGCACACGGACATCTATAGAAGTGGTTATGTAAGGGCATTATGGTAGGAGCCTACTCTGGGAAGGATCCACTTACATAACTTTTGTTGATCATGGCTTTAAACTAACCTTCACATCTTCTAGAACATCAATGATTGTTTCTCTAAATTTATGCATAATTTTGGGACTACTTCTCATCACTTTCAATTACTTTTTTACTTTCTCCTACTTTTTTATTAAAATATCCTTCAAGTTCAATATTTCTTGGTCATCTTGTGAATTATACCTTTGGTTTCATTTTTTTGAAAACTTTTGTGCTTCTAAATTTATGCTTATTAGTCATGGGGACTAGGGATGTTCAATTTGAAATTTTGAAATTTTTCTAACATCCTAGTTTCGAACATCATGGTAACTAATAGTAATTGATCAAAATAATGTGAATAGCTTGATGATTTTAGTTACCTCATACCCTGGGCATAGTATGATATCATCAACTTGTACTTAAATGAAAACTAAGGGATCTGAAAAGGGTTAATTATTAAGGAAAATTTACCAAAACTAATGTTGATCCCTTGGTGACTATAGGTGATGCTAAAAGAACATCTAAGGAAGAAGGTCTTTTTCCAAGCATGGAAATGAAGCTAAGAGAGGGACAACAAAGGATATGTCCATGGACAATTCATAGCACATACAAGATAGTAGCTCAAGCATCATATTTTTACTAGATCCATGGAATGATGAGAAGAAATTTCAGTCCATCCTTCAAGAATGTTGCGCATAACTAGAGAAGCATCAACATAATAATCTAGGTTGGAAGTCTACCACTACTAGTGGTGACAAGAAGAATCATCTTCAGTGGATTCTTGAAGAAATCTACAAATTTTGTAATCTTCAAAGTCTATCTAGTCTTTTTATCACTCTATCATTTTGTATGCATCCAATCGAAGAAAATTTTGTAATGCAGAGTCAGTAGTTAGCATTAGTTAATAATTCCAAACCCTCCCAATTTTGTAAAGAAATCTTAGTCCTATCTTGTAAACTTGAGGATGAATTTTTATTTGGTCTTGGAGGTATGATGAATTAGTAGTTGGTTGGGTTATTTGGTAAAAAGTCAACTTTTTGGTTGGCTCTGATATCTTAGCCTCGATATCTTAGCTTTGATATCTTGGCTTTAATATCTTAACCTTGATAATAAGGCTCCAATAACAAGGCCCTAAAAACAAGATCCTAATAATTGGGCCCCATCGACTAGGCCCATCGATGCATTCTATTGCATTGACTAGGCTTGTCGATGTAATCTATTGCATAAACGTAGCCCTATCGATGTAGTGTCTATTTTCCTCTATAAATACACACTCACAACCATGTTTATGAAATTATTTTGTCAATAGAGTAGCTAAACTCTTGTAATTTTATTTCGTAATCTTAGAGAATAGTCAATGAATGCCCACAATGTGGATCTAAGTCAATTTTACAACATCTTATTGAAGTGGCAATGTACCTAGACACATTTCATGAATGAAAATAAGATCGAGATTTCTTCTTATTCATTACAACACTTTGACTTAGATTAAATTTACTTTCCATGCAATTTTTTTTTTTTGAAAAAGGTTGGGTGAATTTAAATTTCAAAAAAAAAAGAAGCTATACATGGGTACAGCTCGGGCCAGGGCCGCTAGTCCCACTCCATTCAAGGAATTCTCCACCAAGGACACCCGGCTATCAAAAGGTGGCCCACCCCCCAAGAATCAGAGACCAAACCGTCTCAAAGAAAACCCCATCCAGGGCGCCCTGTCTACCCGCGTCGGCAACCGGCCGGGGGACACATACGGGCCCTATTTGTTGCCCTTACTGGGCTGTCCCGGCCCTTCTGCCCTGAGACGTCTGTATTCGTCAATGATCTGGGCTATGCCGATCCTACGATTGTTGGGGGCGCTCTCAACCAAAGCCTGCATTGGAAGGTTCGGGATTTGTTCCCCGAGAAAGTTAGTGATGCCAGCATTACGTTCCTGCCTCTCTTCCTCGTGGATCTGTCCACTCTAGGGCAACATCGTGGGGGGTGGTCCTGCCTTGCAAGGTGCCCCCCCTCGAACCCCCGCCATGTTCGCGTTTACTACTGGATGGAAGGTTTTGAGGTGGCGGGAGGAGCCATTGCAGAGGCAATTTCGTTCCAAAGCTTCCAAATCTTGCTTGAAAGGATGCTCTCGAGGGGGAGTGCTGCACCTTTGAAAATGCAATCATTCCTGGCCCTCCACAAGACCCAAAGTGCCACCAGCATTGCCAAGTTTCCTGAGAATTCTGGAGAGCGGAGCCCCACCATTCTCCATAACTGCATGGTTACCTGACACTCAAGAACAAAGTGCTACTACGTTTCAGTATGCTGATTGCACATAGGGCACTGAGTATTGATTGCCATGCCCTGGGCCTGCAGAGTAGCGTGAACAGGGAGGGCCTGGTGGAGGATCAGCCATCCAAAGGCTTTAATTTTTTCCAGGAGGATACCCTTCCACGGTCACTTCTAGCGTGGATCAGCGGGGAATAGCTTCTGCAGGAGCTGACGGGGGTGCAGGTGAATCTCCTCCACGCTGTCCATCGCCCTAGCCTGAGTGCAGATCTACCTCCAAATGTGGGAGTCATAGTTGGCCACCGTCCAGGGGCTGTACCTTTTCCTCAGGATTTGCACCCAAAGGGAGGGGTCCTCGTTGCTAGTGACCAGGCGCTGAAGGAGCCTATGATGCCCCAGGGCCACCTCCAGGGAGAAGGGGAGGAGACCAACCGCCCCTACATACCGGGGCCGCGCGATTTTTGACCAAGCCAAAAGATGCATCTTTTTTCCCCCCTTTCCGCCAGACCAGACGAAATCGCGGATAGTGTGGTCAATCTTGGTGGTGACGCCGAGGGGCGGGAAGGCCATCGAGGTAGCAAACCTCACCATGGCCCCCAACATCGAGGACGTCAGCACCATCTTCCCCTTGCGAGACAGGAATTTATTTGTCCAATGGGCTGCACGTTTCTGAATTCTTGCAATGAGCGCCTGCCAGGTTCGCTACCTGTGCCAGTTATGCATGGGAATGCCCAGATACTTTTCTTCCTCCTCCCCCGGGAGACCCCCAGGATTTGGACGATTTTGCTGTGCACCGAGGGATGAGTGTGGGTGAAAAATAAAGCTGATTTCCCAGGTTGGGCACCAGGCCCACTTCCCGGTGCAGCTAGTCTAGCTCCTTCAGAATCGCCCTGGCCTTCAAAATCACCCTGGCCGATAATTTCTGGCTCCTGCAGCCATTCACGTGCCAGGAACTGCTCGAGGCTACAGAAAATGCCAACAAACAAGGCACTTGGGCCAGACGGCTGGCCCATTGAATTATTTACATATTTCGAGGATGTGCTCAGGAAGAACCTGCTAGACACGTTTAATCAGATGTTGGCATGGAGGCAGGTATGAAATGAAATTAACTACTCACGGGTGGTATTGCTACCAAAGACGGAGAATCCCAGATCCCCAAGTCATTTCCGCCCGATCGGGGTCTGTAACTCTTTGTTGCGGTTATTCTCTCACCTGCTCAAAGCCAAACTGCAACCGCTCATGACGCGGCTCGTGGGGAAGCACCAGGCCATGTTCATGAAGGGACGCCACCTGCAGGACCAGGTACTGCTACTTCAGGAGATCTAGCACTCCCTTTGGACTACCAAACTTCCAGGCCTGTACATCAAGTTGGACATTACCAAGGCCTACGATTCCATTAGTTGGGCCACCTTGAGGTCTGTATTGCTCGCTAAAGGGTTTGACCTAGCCTTCGTTGACCTCTGCTTGCAGATCTAGCAAGGAGGACGGTACTCGTTAGATATTGATGGGCAATTGTGGGGCTTTCATGGGACCAGCCGCGGGCTACGCCAAGGAGATCCACTCTCCCCACTCCTCTTCTTGATGATGATGGACCTCCTGCAAACTTACTGTACGGAGGAAAGGGTCCAGGGGTTAAATGTGCACGGCATTCATTTTCTCTCTGCCCACTTCATTGATGACACCATGTTCCATGCAATTTACATTTCATGTACTTAGTTAATATTTATGTTTCCATGAATATTAATGAATTGGTAGAATGAGCACAAATAGTTTCAAGCATAAACACGTATTCACTTAGTAATCCCAGTAGCATTATTGCTTAGTTTGCTTGGTAGCATAGCACTTGGTAATCCCAGTAGTGGAAACGTTGGTTTAGGACATGTACGGTAAGCTGGGAATAGACATTCATCATCCATAGGTTGGTTTAGACTTTACTTTCCATTATTAATTAGCTTAAAGAAATAATTTATTTATTAGGATTAGGAGTAGCATAAGGCTGAAACAACATCAAGAATCATATGCCTCACTTTGGACTAAACCATACGTGACAAAGCTACAACTAGTCTAAGTGGGAAGATAGAAAATTGCGATCAAGGTATAATGATCTAGATGCCACAACTAGTCCCATCCATGGAATTAAACCAGATTGTGTGTGAATGCTTGTGATTTGTATGGTTGGGCATAGGGGGTACCTCACCGCTCATCAAGGAGGTAGCACCAAGACGTATGATTAGTTGGTAATGGGCACCTTGGATGGTCTGGTCTTATCACAACATTGAGATGCATTTATAAGGCTTTTGTTATTGGCCCCATGATATAGGAGAGGGGAAGTATTTCATTCTTAGTTGATTCTTTGTACCTGAAAATGTTAGATACGTTGCTAAGGAACTCTAACACTGGTAGTTGAAAAATAATAAGTATTTCCACTAGGACAGTTAGACTAAAATAAATCCATGTGCATGGTAATGGTTTAATGGTAATTGATAATGATAAATAATGATAGACTAATAATTTTTTGGCTGAGTCTACATGTCTAAGATTTCATATGTTACAATTAGTGTGGTCCATGCTAGTCTCCTAGTCTGTGTGATTCACTAGTTGACAGAGTGAAGATGATGGTTGATTGCTATGAACCTTTGGCTAATGTAGTTTATGATATCTCATGTTGTATGTGTGTTGTATGGTACTAACTTGTTCTTGCAAATCGAAGTGCCCTTGGCTAGTTCTTATCTATGAACACTTTTCTTAAGATGATTGGGAGGAAGTAACAGGGTTTCTCACTTAGGTTTTACTAATCTCCACTCTTATTATAATTCATTGAGGCTAGGAGGAGAAGAAGGATCATGAGATGATAGATGGTAATTTGTAAATTTTTAAGATTATTTATTTTTCCAAAAGTAAATTAATATATGACATTTTCATGGTTTAGGGTTATGAACATGTACTAGATAGATTGTATGTGTGCTCATTATGATTAGATGGATATTTATACATTGAACATGTTACATATTTCGTATCTTATTAAGAAAGTGATACGGATTTTAGTGGACACCTTATGACATTTGTGTATGGATGTTGGATATTTCCAATTTATATAATTGGCATTACCTTTATATCATAACATGGTCATGTTGTCAAGCCATTATCTTTTGTTCATGGTATTTTGTTAATACTTTCCCTATTCCTTCTACAGTATGCTAGCATATTTCATAAGCCTATTATCTTATAATAACCTAGGTGTTTGACCTAATGTAATGCTCTCTTATCTATGGATAGGTAGAAGAGTATTGCATTATAACTTCCTTTAATCATTTGGCAACTCTTTTGGGCCTTTAGCCATTTCTTGGCTATTCTTGCCTCTATGGACTCTCTCCCCTTTGGGCTTTCTTTCGTGCCTCCTAGGACTATAAGGTGTACCTTCTTCAGTCACACTTATGTTTCTTTTTGGACATTTTGATTTTTTTCAAGAATATCCTCTTGGAATCGTTAAGGACTTAGCCATCATGTGGTTTTCATTCTTTTTATTTAGTATGTAAATTTGACACATGGACATTTTTCATAGGAAAATAAGGGAATAAATGAAAGTCCTATGTCTTCAAAAATAGTTAAATCCATGGCAACACATCACTTGTAGTAGTTATTACTTCTTAGTCTATGTAGTATGTCCATAAATTACAACCATGACGAGGATCCAAACTATCTAAATGATGAGCAGCGAGGTACCCCTACGCTCAACCATACGAATACGAGCATTCACGCATGATCCAGTAAAACTCCAAGAACTAAGTGCTTATGCACCTTCATAGAACAAGGATGGGTTAGGCGATTGTTGTCTTCCTAAGCTTACTTGTATGGCATGATTGTATGGTTAAGTAAACTTGAGGTATGTGATTTTTATGGTTTTTGTGTTTTATGTTCCTGGTGCTTAAAATGGAGAAATGAAATAACTAAATAACTAATTTAATTTAACTAATCAACTAGGCTCTAACTAGTCCTAATACCAGCATCCATTCCCACTCTTCGTACACATCTTGAACTAGTGTAACACTATTGGAATTACCAAATGCTAGTCATTACTGGGTTACCAAGTGTTCTACGTATGCTTGAAGTGGTCGTACTGAGTGTGCTTACTGTTGAAAATTAACAAATCAATAAAAACAACCAATTAACTAATGAAAGCATGAAATAACTATAAATAACATTAAATTCAATAAATAATCTATTGTAAATGTTGCAAGGTTTATTACAAAGTTCGTCTTTATTTTTGGACACAAGGTGTACTCAGGTACACAATGCTCAAATAAGGATCCATTCACTTTATGACTCGTACTACACCATTCAAAATTTATTCTAACTCTAGAAAGGGAAACTGCAAGAGTTCGAGTAAGGGACTAAGAAAACTACTCTCAAAACCAAGTTCCCCGGTCTCTTATTTATAGGAAATGAGACAAGTGTCCAATATCACTTGTCAGGCTTCAATATCATGAATGCAATATGGTGGTCCCGATATTGCAACTCATCATACCCCCACAACTAAATGAAAACTCATCCTCGGGTTCCTTACAAAATATTTGGAAGGTATGGGATTATTAACTGAATGACAATTTGACAGTGACATGGAATGACAGACTCAAAGTGCCCAGTGAACATATCAACAAATATATTACAACATTGGTGTTCATACTCATTGTGGTGAACACTGTACATAGGTGACATCTAGACCCTCATTTGATAATTTGGAGAGAGAGAGAAAGAAAAGAAGATGAGGCATGTTGTTGTAAATGTTGAAAATGTGCATACCGTTTTTCATTCATGGCCACATGATCAAGCTTGTTCCTTGCATAAATGTTTTTTACTCTAGTCCATCCTGAGTGCTCTCTCCTATCCTAGTCCATTGTTCATGTGATCGCCATCTACACACACAACATAGTCATGAATTAGCAAGGATAGATAAGACATAATGTCATTGATACCTTGCCTTGCTATGAAGCACATTGGCTAGGTTGTGGGTATTGTAGATATTGGGTTAGAGGTTTATAACTAATGGCTACCCAAGGTGTAGGGGTGAGATAAAATTTGTGATAGGGCCCCCGTGACTAAGAGAAAACCTTTGGTGGCAATAGAGTGAAAAACTTGAAGGAACAAAAAAGATGAGAGAAATAACAATGGTAAAGCCAATAAAACAAAAGTAAACATGGATGTCATTGATGGGGTGAAAAAGAAATAGTTTATTGCAAGAAATATTTAAGGGAGAGAGCTTAACAATTGCACCAAAAAGGAATGCTAGTGGATCCACCCCAAAGCAGGCTCATGCCCTAACAATCTCACACATCAAAGAGTCTGTAGGCTCTAGGAATGACATATGGAAACAATGGTTAAGGAGTTACCCACAATATTTTACCAAAGAAGAACAATGTGTGAACCAATATATAGACTAAGCATAAAACTAGCAATCAGGTGGAATATGGGAAGCAATACGAAAAGAGAGGAAAGAATGGAATGGAATCCCAAAATTAAGGTTCTGAAAATATCCTTGTGTAATGTATGATTAAGGTGACTTAATAGAATTCATTCCAAATTCAAATTAAAACTAACCACATCCAATGCCCTCGCATCAACACACCTGACCAACCCATCCTCCTGAAGCAACAAGAATGCGTCCACTGAGCCACCACCATTCCAACAAGAGAAAAATAGAGAAGCAGGAAGCAAGAAAGGCCTTAATTAGAGGGAACCTTTAGGCATGGGTAACATGTCTTTATAGTGCCATAACTAGTTCTAGTAGCCCATGTTTCTTTATTATATCTAAGGGGTATGCTTTGAATTTTCACTAGTTTTCTTTTTCTTTTTCTTTTTCTTTTTTTTCTTTTTTTTTTCTTTTTTTGAATGAGAACCACACCATGCAAAGACTTATTTGATTTGGTCAACTTCTTGATACTTGGTCAAGAGTAGAATGTTGGAAGACTGTATGAAAAACATTCAAGTTTCCAAGAGAATAGCCAACACAAATGCATTGAATCCCCTTGAGGTCACACCCTTTTAAATCCATTTGAACCTTTCCTTGGATTTAAGAATATCACCAAGCCACTAATTCATTAATAAGTTTACTATGAAAAAGGGATAGTATAGTTCCAAGATCAATGGAGACCATAGAGCTAAATGGATGAATGGATGACATGGACTCATTGCCTATTTTATCAAAAGAACCATATCTTAGTACCAATGTTAAAAATGAAAGGTAAAAATGAAACATTAGCAATCAACACTATTATAGTATTCTCCACCATCATGAGCACTTATTATATGATGAGTGAGATTTATCCAAAAACATGTAATAGAGAAAGAAATAGTAAAAAATGTTAACAATGGTATAAAACAAAAACAAGTAAAGATGAAGAATGTGTAAAAAAAAAGGTTAAAGGAACTGAGGGCTTTAGAATGGTTAGCATTGGTGGCCATCTCCCCCATGACTAAGTTGGAAGGAGGAGATCCAAAATAATGAGCAATGTTGTCCATTAATAGAGGTAGTGTTAGTGATGGCCATTTCAGGTTCATGGAAAGGTTTGGTTTGCTGGATGTTGACTAGTAATTTCTTGTTTGGACTTTTAGGTTTATAGATTATCATGGCCGCTGAAGGAAAAGTTTCATAAATGATTTAAGGTCCTTCCCATAGTGTTTGAAATTTAGTTCGTTGTGGCACATGTGTGGGATTCTAATAAAAAACATTATCTCCTTGTTGGTATTTGACTTTCCTAATCCTTAGGTCATGAATTTTTTTGTCAAAGGCCTTGTGTAGTTCATTGGATGATAGGGTAGCTAATCAATTTTTATCTAGCAAGTTAAGGTTCATCAATCATTCTTTTTGTGCTAGACTGAGGTTAAGGCTGAGGTCACATGCTGTAGATAGTGTACGAAGCTTAACTTGAATGGGAAGTGTGGGAAGTTTGTCGTACACTAACTCATAGGGGGGATAGCCTATAGGGAGTTTCCATGTGGAGTAATATGCCCAAACAGCATCGTTCAATTTGGTGCTCCAGTCTTGCCTATATTTGCTAATGGTTGATGTTAGTATTTTTGTGATCTCCCTATTGGTGACTTTAGCTTGACCATTCACTTGAGGATGATATGGTGCAGTTAGCTTATGCTCAACTCCTAAGCATTGCATCAATTCTCAAAATGTTGCACCTATAAAATGTGTACCATTGTTAGACATAAGTGCATGAGGCATGCCAAACCTATTTATGATTTGTTGTTGAACAAATCGTGTAATGATACATGATGTGCAATTCGTAACAACGGCTGCTTCTACCAACTTTGTAAAATAGTCAACACCAACAATAATGTAGACTTTTCTATTGGACACTGGTGTGATAGGCCCCATAAAATCAATACCCCATATGTCAAAGGGTTCTAAGGGTTGAATTCATTGTTGTGGACCCTCCATTCTAGTAGTCATTCCCCCATCACGTTGGCAACACTCACAAGATTGGATGAAATGATGAGCATCCTGAAACAATATAGGTCAATAATATCCTACAAGCAAGATTTTAATGTTTGTTCATCTCCCAGTGTAATGAACCCCACAAGGGTCCTCATGAGCATCATGGAGAACTCGTAATTGATCCACATCAGGAACACACCATCAAACCAAGCCATTGAAGCATACCTTATAAAGGTATCCATTGATTTCCATGAAATATTTGGCTCGATAAAGAAATTGTTGTTTCCTTTTAACGTCTAACCCTTGTGGTGTTTCTTGTGTAAGCAGATAAATGAGAAGGCTACTATACCAATTTGTATCAGTAGGCAAGTGATTCTTTATCACACCTGCAAAGAGGAGTTCATCAAGGAAATGGTCAAAAATTCGATATTTTCCCTCTTTGTTGTCCCATCATAACCAGGATAAATGATCAGCAATAGCATTCCCAGTGCCTTTACGATTGATCAGCATAAGATCAAACTCTTGTAAGATCACAAGCCATCATATGATGCAAGGGCTCACCATTGGTTTATTCATTAGGAATTGAATTACACTATAATTTGTATGTACAAATATCTTATAGCTTAATACATAGTGTCTAAATTTTTCTAGTGAAAACACCATAGCCATCAACTCTTTTTCTGTTGTGGTGTAGCTGAGTTGTGAACCAACAATACTTCGACTTGCACAATGAATGTAGTAGGGGCATTTTTGCTTATCTAACTATGTAACTACAGCTCCTAAAGCAAAATTAGATGTGTCAATCATTATATGGAATGGTCGAGACCAGTCAGGAGCTTGTAGAATTAGTGTTTCTACAAGCCTTTGCTTCAAGTTTAGAAGGCTAGCTCGCATTCCTTAGTCCATTCAAAGTGTATGTCCTTCTTCATTAATTCTACCAATGGTTTTACGATCTTTGAAAAGTTCTCAATGGAGCATCTATAATAGCCAGTATGTCTAAGGAACGATTGAATGTCTTTTACAGATTTAGGTTGTTGAGTGATTCCTTGGATGATCTTAATATTTTCAGGATCTACCTCTATCCCTATTTGTGAAATCTTGTGCCCTAATACAATGCCTTGTTGGATCATTAAATGAATTTTTTTCCAATTGAGCCTTAAGTTGGTTTCAACACATCATTTTAGTACTTTCTCTAATCGGTCCAATGCTTGTTCAAAGTCCACTCCGTAGGTGGAGAAATCATCCATAAAGACCTCCACACCATTTCCTATATGCTCCTGAAATATGTTTAGAACCAAACATTGAAATGTTGTCGGGGCATTGCACAAGCCAAACGGCATTTGCCTATATGGAAGTGCTCCCCAAGGACTTATGAATGTGGTCTTGGCTTGGTCTTCTTATGCTATTTGAATTTGATTGTATCCACTATAACCATCCAAAAAACTATAGTAGCAATGCCCTATAATGATATCTAAGACTTGGTTGACAAATGACAATGGAAAGTGGTCTTTGAATGTTGCCATGTTTAGTAGCCTACAATCTATACACACCCTCCATTTACCTTCCTTTTTAGGCATAATGACTAATGGGCTAACCCATTCACTGTCAACAATGGGATAGATGAACCCATCTTTTAGAAGTTGATCAATTTCTTCTTTAACCACTTGCTTAAGCTTTGGGTTCAATTTCCTTTGCGGTTATCATCGAGGTTTCATGGAGGGGTCAATGTAAATTCTATGTTAGCATATCCTAGGATCTATTCTAGTTAATTTGGGATATGACCAAGCAAAGGCTTTCGACCATTTGTTTACCATTTTCAGCAATCTTTCTTTTTGTTGGGGAGCAAGCTTAGCGTTAATGATTACTGATTTTTCATTCTTGAGGAATGTGTACTCCATACTAGTGGGCAATAGTTTTAACTCAAGGAGCTCTTACTTAAACTTATTAGGGATTTCCAATTTCCCCCAGTTGGTATTTTTGATGTTAGAACTTGGAAGTTGGTGGTGGACTTGCTCTAATTTGTTTATGCTATCGATGTAGGTGTAAGTCAAGCTCTCAATTGGTTCCATGCATATAGTTGAATTGCTCTCTTGGTTAGGTATCAGCCACTAGGTGCCTTCCTATCTCATGGCTACTGCATACAGGAATTTCTATATGTTAGTTATTTGTGCACACTGATTGCATGTAGACAACGTTAAACATTGTACAAACCAGGACTTCTACACACAATTACACCCTATGTCACTGTATGTGATGCATGGAAATTTCTTCTTCTTGATCTTTCTGAACATATTTTTCTTTGATATTTCTTGGGAAAGATCACATATTCCTAGGCATACATCAATTGTGCTTAGCCATGCTCTTCCCATTATGATTGGAAAGCCTCCCTCATAGTTGTTAACTTGAATCACTAAGAAATCAACTAGATACAACCACCCACAAATAGTGGTGACAATGTCCTCTACTAGTCCTAATGGGATAGTGATGGACTAGTTGGCCAGCTCTAAATGAATGTTACTCTTTTTTAGTGGAGATAGGTTCCATGCTTTATACATTTCTTGAGAGATTAAGTTAACACCAGAACCTGAATCCAAAAGATCTTTGCAAGCTTATTCCCAGCAATTTGTAAATATATAAGAGAACTTCTAGGATCAGAGAGTGTTCTGGGAAGATGGCTAGATTTAATCAAATCAGTGATGGAATGAGTCAACATGACCATGTGCATTGGGTGTGGTTTTTGGTTTGAAGGGAATTCTGAAGTTTTGAATGATGGTGAGGCATTTGGACAATTAGGCACCTGTGGCTGTAAGGACTTGGTTGGACTATTGGTTCTAAAGAAAGGTCTCTTCTTTGTGTGATTGTCTGATCCAATAGTAGGTTGAGGATTGACAGCCCTTGTAGTGTTACATTTCTACAGCTAGGTAGGAAGCTCACCCTACATAGCTGGAGCAAGTGGTAATGAAGCTAAGGGTGGAAGAGGTGCAGTCAGATGAGAAGGATAGTACGTTTGTGGAACATCTCCCCTTGAAGAAGGAGTTCTATAGTACTCATGGATTTGGTAGTGTGATGTGACTAGTGGAGTCACGTGGAAAGATCAGCTACTGCACGTAGTATCCATATGGGTTAGTTTGACGGTAAGGGTACTGTTGACATGGTGGTAGCATTTTCCATGATTATGGGTGTTGCCACTATTGATATTATTCATTTGGTTGTGGTAGAGCTCCACTCGGATAATACGTCAAGGGTTGGTGGAACTACCTTGGGTTACCTTGAGGATAAGGTAACCTTAGGGGTGTTTGTTGTCTGTTTAATTGTGGGTTTAGTGCATACACCCCAAAATCTTACAGATGTGACACTATTGGGCAACATTCTTTAGGATGGTCATATTGGCATATCTCACATCTGTCATCATTTTCTATGTCTGAATCCACAACCTCTTCAATGACAGCAACTTTACCTTTACCTTTGTTACGTGCATATTTAGCTTCTTTCTTTTTTCTCCTCTCTCGATCACTACTTTGTTCTCTAGACTCCTCTACTATTTTTAGAATGTTTGAAATTTATAATCTAGGAAATTCCATATTTGATCTACCTTTGCTGATACTTCTAATGCAAAGTTTTGAATGGGCAAAGTTCTCCTATTCACCATCTCTTCAAGTGGTGACTCTTCTTCATCCTCGCAAAATCTAACTTCCATCTTTCAGAGGGAATGATCTCTGTTGTATTCCTCCACACTTTCTCTTTTCCTTAACTCATCTTCCTCCTTGGCAACTTGCTCCAACAATCTTTGTACTTGATGGGCTCTAATATTGAATACTCTTCCTTGGGCATAAGTCCTAAGGGTTATTCACATTTCGTGCCTAAGCCCATCTACGAGATGGCGTAGTTGTTCCCTTTGTGAGTAATCATAACCAATGCAATGATGTAATAATACATAATATCTGCCCATGGTATCATCCAAGGATTCATGTCCTCCTTGTTTCCATCCTTAGATTTGCTTTCATAGGTTGGACACTCGGGAGTACGTTTGATACTTATCGTTGAACAATTCTAACATGGTACTCTATTGGCGAACGGATTCTGGTTCTAAGGATTAGCACCAGCTTTTCACTTCCTTGATCAATGTCCATGGAAACAACTTGAGTTTTTGCCACTCGTTTTCTATATTTTGCAAAGCACATGCATTATGAAATGCTTGTAGATGGTTTTCAGGATCAGCATTGTATCCCCCTTCAAATCATGGGATGTTATTCATGTCTAATCTCTTGATCCTACTATCTTTTTGGTGCCTTGTTGGGATTCTAATGGCCTCAGTTATATCTATCATACTTTAGGTAGCGAGTAGGGGTTCATCATGATCATATTTCCTATGGCGTCTATGATGCCTATGTTGTTCCCAACTCTCCCTCCTTTCGTGATGTGTTTCTCTAGAGTGCCCTCATCCCCTTTCTCAACTATTTTGTCTATTATTCATGTTTCACCTACCATTATCCTCAAGGTCTTTCGCTTTGCGACTGCATTCTGATCTTGAAGGAGAGGAGGAAGGAGATGATGAAGGTGAAGAGGAAGGAGCACTAGCACCATGACAATGCCTGCTACCTTCTCTTCGGTGGTCATGGCCTCAGTCCTGGTTACGATCACAATGTCCATCTTTGTCATCTATTCATGTTCTTTTTTCAAATCCTTTATGTCCGTTAGTACTAGAATCCAGGTTATGGATAGTTGACAGAAGATTCTGATACACAACCCCTTGACCGAAGTCAATAGGAAGAACATCATTTTGTGGAAGACCTCCCAAGGTAGGTTCACCACCCTCATTTTCACATAGGACATACGGGACATCCTGAGACCATTTCCCCTTGATGGCTTTGTAATGTCTCTCTTGTTGTAAGTCTCTTTAATGTTATGCCTCTGTGGGTTGATACTCTCTCGAGTTGTGTTCAAGCACAACATACTCTACCTGCAAGTGCTACATACTAATTCATGTGAAAGCACAAAGAAGCATGCTTGGAACTGAGCGATCGGGAGGTAACACTATGTTACCTTCTAAATCACACCAATGTAGTTGTTGGTCCTAGTGGAGGATAAAGGTAAAGTTTGATATGTACTCATTAGGATGAGTGTATACCACACGAAACTATTGGGGCATTGGCAGATCATCATATGTACTACGCCTCTGATTGTGCATTTTGTCAGACCTAGGCGGTGAAGCACTCTCATAAGAAGAAGGAGACATGATTGATTATTCAATATGGAATACTTTTTTTTCTTCTCTTTTTCGAATAATTTTAAGATAACTAACCCTAAGGGTTCGTTTCAATGATGGGAAGATTTCTAATTTCTAATTAGCGCACAAACAACATAGTCCCCAGCAACGGCACCAATGATGAGCGGCGAGGTACCCCTATGCTCAACCATGTGAATACGAGCATTCATGTGCGATCTAGTTGAACTCTAAGGACTAAGTGCTTATGTGCCTTCACAGAATAAGGATGGGTTAGGTGATTGTTGTCTTCCCAAGCTTACTTGTATGGCACAATTATATGGTTAAGTAAACTTGAGGTATGTGATTTTTATGGTTTTCATGTTTTATGTTCCTGGTGCTTAAAATGGAGAAATGAAATAACTAAATAACTAATTCAATTTAACTAATCAACTAGGCTCTAACTAGTCCTAACACCAGCATCCGTTCCCACTTTTCATACACATCTTGAACCAGTGTAACACTACTAAGATTACCAAACGCTAATCGTTACTAGGTTAACAAGTGTTCCACATATGCTCAAAGTGGTCGAATTGAGTGTGCTCACTGAAAATTAACAAATCAATAAAAATAACCAATTAACTAATGAAAGCATCAAATAACTATAAATAACATTAAATGCAATAAATAAACTATTCTGAATGTTGCAAGGTTTATCACAAAGTTTGTCTTTATTTCCGGACACAAGGTATGCTTAGGGACACAATGCTTGAATAAGGATCTGTTTACTTTATGACTCCTACTGTGGACACTCAAAAATAATTCTAACTCTGGAAAGGGAAAACTGCAAGAGTTCAGGTACGGGACTAAGAAAACTACTCCCAAAACCAAGTGCCTTGGTCTCTTATTTATAGGCAATGAGACAGGTTCCGATATTGGGTGTCCAATATCACTTGTCGGGCTTTGATATCACAGACCCAATATCGTGACTCATCACTAAACCTACTTAATAAAATCTTGAGTTTTAGTTTCATGATTTGATCATGTCTACCTAACATTTTATAGTGTGTTAGGTGAACAATGTGTAGTAGAGACCATTTTTACATAAAGCCCTTTTGGATGGAAAATGTAGAGAATAACGCCACCATAGTGCTTAGGTGGTATAGAATGAGCTATAGTATGAAAAATGAACAATCTTTCCTAAATCTTGTTTCTAATGGGTAGTATTCTTGAATTATGTGAATTGTTGTTATCCAAGGAAAGTTCATATTTTTATGGGATGGATCAATGTACCTCATCAATGCTAATGTTTACATCCTCTCTTACTTCTACTCCCACCATCATCCTATTTTTGTTATTACAACTATCCTTTATTATATTAGTTTTATGAAAAATATTAAATGATTATTAATTTGTAAGGTAAAAATAATTACAATAGATTTTGAATTAAATAGTTCACATAGGTAACTAACTGCTACAAGTGAAATTCACATTGTACTTATAATAATGAAAAAGGTAATTCACAAACATTATACTTGCGACATCTATGCCATCCATTTTGATTGGTTCTAACATGATCCAGTAGTGAAATTCGCATTGTACTTATAATAATGAAAAAGTTACTTCACAAACATTATACTTGTGATATCTATGCCATCCATTTTGATTGGTTTTAACATGATCTAGTAGTTTTGAGACTTGGACTTATGGACTTTGGCAATTGAGAAATGATTAAGAATAACATATAGAATGAGGCTATTTAGAAAATCCCAAAATCTGTAAAAGAGGCGAGTTTGTATTATTTATGAATTTATATAATATTTGTGATAAATGAATTAGTTTAACTAGAATAATGATATCATTATGGTTTCTTTGGCAAGGTATTTTTATGATAATTTCTAGTAGTGATATGGTTTCATATTTTGGCAGGAACTGAAAAACCTTTTGGATTGCGTATTTTTCAGGTATTCGCGGAATGGGTTCTCATTTCCACTACATTAAGAGAACGCGTATCTTCATCATATAGATTTAAAGGAACAAATAAACGCCTTTTTGAGTAGTAAAAAATGCCTATATCTTTTATATCCTTTGCTTTCATTTTCAATTGTTTGTTCATCGGTTTTTACCATGATTTTCTAAAACCGCTTGCTAAGAAAGGTCAAATGTAGTGTAGGCCAGACCACGTTGTAGTGCCGGCCAGACAACGTCGTTGTTCTTTATTATGCAAATTCCAAAGACGATTGCTTGAGTAGTTGTTGATGTGATTAGCAACAAGAAGGCTCCTTCACATCAAATGGCAAGCGTCTCACTTTAAAAACTTCTAGCGATGGGCAGGATAATGGGATTGCAGCAAATTCTCCCATCAAAAGAGAGGATAAGGCCAATCACTTCATCACAATCCATATTACAATCCAATGGTATCTGAGCTAACAGCTTTCATTGTAATGAAGATTTCAAGTTTGTGTCAAATTATAAACTTTATTAAGTGTTTCTTGATTTATTATATGACTTTTCATCGGAGATTTCCAGCCATCATGGAGAGTGAGGGTTATATCAATATATCATGTATATAGATATGTGATTTTGTTGAATTACACTGCTGCATTTGTTTTTTTTTTTTTCTTTTTTTTTCTTTTTATCTTTTTAGCCGCAAAGGCTGAACTTTTTTTTAATGCATTAAAAGAATTTGCAATTTGGCGTTTAAATAGTGTGAGTTCAGAAAGAGATCTGTGTTTGCAATTACAACATTTTTTTATTACCGTTAACATGTTTTTTAGAAAATAGAAATATTTGTGCAGAAAGCAATCAGTGTGAATACTGTACATGCACCCATATCCGCTACTCTAGATTGAGAAATCTGCCCTTATCTGTGTTAAATTGCAAAGCAATATTGAAGCCGACTCAAAATGGGATCTGATCCAATGAATAGTGGTATATTTTTATTAAATTTTTAAGTTTAATATATTGTATATTGCTAATTCTTATGATAGCCAAAAAATAAAATTTCTATATTTGATTTTCCACTCTAACAGAGCTCTTAGGAAAAAAAATGGAAAATGCCGTTAGTAACATGAGTGCATATAAGTGCTCTTTTTTTAAATATTGAAGATCTTTATCGGATTTTTACACGGATTCCGGATTCAATTTATAAAAGGTTTGCTGATTTGATCTGATTTTTCAAACTATGCCTGCAGGTAACCCGTCATCAAAATTTGGCCAGATTCGGAAATCTTTGGCATGTAATAACGCGACAAAAAACCAACTCAAACATCTTAGAACAATTAAAGATAAACTGTGGACACGTGAATTTCTTGGATCCGATTTGATTTTCCCAATCCACATTTGAGAGAACGTTACATCAATGTCAATATACATGTATACCAAGGATCCCACCAAAGTTAGATCCAAATTGAAATAATGTGACTTGCACCCGCTGAGATTTAATCATCACTTTCATAATAGTTTTGCTGCACATTTTGAGCAGAGTAGAGGAGCCGAAATTGTTGAAATTCTGTGAGATACCGTAACAAGGCCGCCTTATTTTGCAGAGGGAAGAAAAAGCGTCAAATGTACGAAGCACTTTGCAATGTCACCACTTTAAAGCACAACCAGCCAACGTGACAGCGCTGCAAAGCCACATCATGATATACACTGCTGCACCAGCACCGCCACGTTAGACTATTATCATCACCTGCACCTGCACCTGTGACAGATGAATGTATATTTTTGGCGTAGACGATAATGCAGTGACTGAAATCCCCCTCTGTCCCTTGTTCCCGGCTCTCTTATTATAGAGCCAGTTGAGAAGGCTTCTTTCACTCATCGACGACGGACCTTAAAGCTTGAAGCTCCGATTTGCTGTTGTTGATCGCCGTTTGTTTTCTAAGATAGTTTTGGGTTTTACACTTTGACATGCTTTGTAGCCATGCTCTTTTGTCACGGGTTTCCGTGCCTTATACATGCATCGTTCTCTCAGGTAATCAGTCGCCTTTTTTAATAATGGCTTTTATTCGATTTGCTTTGCTTTGCCTTTGTTAAGGGTCGTAAAAGCCTGTTATTTGCCAAGCAGCCTGTGGGTCTGTCTGTTATTCGCTCCTGAAAATATCTGGTGCGTTGCTGAGGCTATTCATGATATGAGGTTCTGAAATGGGTTGTAATGTGTTTCCTGGTGCAGGTTACGATTGGTTTCAGTTTCTCCTTGAAACGTTGAATATGTTTCATGGACGTCTGAAACAACGACGATTTTTTCTTTTCGAGTGGTTGCAGTTGTTGGTAAATTCATGGTTATGTAATTACTGATACTCGGAATGATTTCATTACCGTCAGGTTTCTGTAATGGCTTCATTGGGATGGTAACAGATTCGGGGTGCAATGCTTTTCTAACCAGTAACAGGAGATTTCACATAAGAAAATTGGATATTCCAAACAAATTGAGACATACTTGCATACTCTGTAATCTGGAAAGAAAATGCTGAAATCTTACCCTAGTTTTGTACATTTTTGGGTTTTACATGCTATTTAAAATAATAGATAATAAAGATTTGATTGTTTTAAAAAATTTATGTTTGGAGGACTACTGAATAAAAGCGTTTAAAAAGAGAGCGTTGTAACTGAGTTAATTTTACTTTGAAGAAAGTAGCCTTAATTAGAGTTGATAATAAAATCAGCAAACAAAAAATGATCGAAGATAATACACAGAAATTGCAAATAATTATCTAGCTTGTGATGGTTAAAAAACATTTAAGGTAGCTAACCATATTTTCTTAAACTAAGGTTACATACCACATTGACCACTAGTTGAGTTCAATTTTATAAACTAAAACTGACAAGGTTCGAACTGAAACGTGAGACTTCCTTCATACTTTTAATTAACACGTTATAATCTATAATAAAGAGTAAAAAATAAATAGTTTATTATAAATTAATTTATGATTGTATTTTTTTTAATTATAAAAATAATCATATAACAAACTAAGGTTCTTTAATATCGACTTGCCTTGGTCATTGGCGCTTAATATAAGTAAACAAAAACCCGGGCCTTTTCTGTTAAAGACAGATACTCAGGGTGTCAATATGTCCTTTTTTCTATTGAAAAACAAAGAAACATGAAGCCTGTAACTTTTCTGTCAAGATATGAAGCCTGTAACTTTTCTGTCAAGATATTAAGCGGTTAACATGTTTAATGTTTTTTTTATATCTTAAATAACAAAAAACATTGTTTTTGAAACTAAACTGATTTTTTTCACTTTTGTTAGGTTTAAAACAAAGCAGTTTTAAAATTCCTTGTTCAAAACCTGTTAAACATTTCGATATGTTCATGTTCCTTTTATCTCAGAAAACAAAAAACATTTTTGCATAGGTTGCTTGAGACCCTGTTGGATCTAATACAAAGCAGTTTCAGAATCCAAATTTTTTGTACAGAGCCTCTTTTTAGTGAAGACAGATGTTAAGCATGTTGACATGTTCCATTTCTCTTTTATCATTTAAATAAAGGACAAAAACATTTCACTTACGTGTCCAGGACAAAGCAGTTTCAACATTCCAACTCTTTTCACATCCTTGCTTTCTGTTATCACTAATAAATTTTGGACACAGGAGTGCCGGAATTCTTTTCGCTAGCCCGTACGTTTTATCTTTAAAACAAAAACATTTTCATTGAAACTCAAATGAACTTTTACTTACAGAGACCCTTTCTTTTCATTTTATAAAAAGAAAAAATAAAGATTTTCTTTTAAATTCAACTGAATTCCTTTTACAGATTCCATTTGATATATATGAATCAGATATATGATATGATGTTTTCATGCTAAAACTTTTACTACTAAATTAATACCTTATGATATGATGTTTTCATGCTAAAACTTTTACTACTAAATTAATACCTTATGATATGATGTTTTCATGCTAAAACTTTTACTACTAAATTAATACCTTATTTAAGTTTTAATTAGTAACTTATTAATTGATATCCTAAAGAGTGTTCACATCAGCTATAATTTCATTGGTTACTTTTACTTCATAATAATTTAAAATTTCAAGAACTGGATTCCATATATGGATCATCATTTGGAGTAATGGTAATGTACTTATTTCTCAACTTCGAAGACTTGGGTTTGAGTTTATTTAACAATGTTAGGCTTTCACTCATGTAGCAACCCTTCTACAAGTTACTTGGCAAAATTATGAGCCTTTTTTTAAATTAGATTCCAAATAATATCCTTATTAATTAAACAAATTACCCATAATATTATGGTAAAATTTCTAATGCATGTGAGCATTATCTATAACCATTACATTATAATTTCTTTGGACATTTTTAACATACTAAAGGCCATGCTAGTTAGAAGTGGAGAAAAAAAGAAGATGGAAGCCATTTTAACATAGCCACAATGAAGGAGTGGCTAGAGTGTAAGGTATGGTAGCATAGTTACAAGTAATTTTCTCTTGTATAGAAACCTTAAGGAGGGCAAAATTTTAGCTAAATTATCTATTGAGACAAGAATGGAAGTATAACAAAGAACTATTCACTCTATAAATAGTAATTTTAGAAACCCATAAGAACCAAACATAAGGGGGAAAAATTCTGAATAGTTGCATAGTTGGAGATGTAGAGAATGAAAATGTAGATAAATGGAACTTGACATATTTCAAAGACCAAGATTTAGGGAAATAAAAATACAAAAAGATAAATGCAATAATTTAAAGGGGGGAAAGATTTCTAGAGAATTTAACTAAAAAATGAGAGTGAAAAAAGGCAAACACAATATTGCCTTCTTCAAATTCAGTTATCAAGGGTTTTAAAAAATACATTATAGATATTAGAATATTGTTGATTATATATGTGATAAGGTAATTGCCATGTATTAAATTAGCCTTCATGATAGTTAAAGTAAATGTCACAACTTACTAATTATCACATTTTCTAAAAAACATTGAAATTGAAAATAAATTTAATTACATCTAGACTACATGGATCCATCCAAAAAATTAGGTCATATATAATACATTAATAGTATTAAAATCTAAGTTTAATAGATATATAGAATTTGAGTATAACGATTGAAAATAACGATTAGTGTAAATAATTCATACAAACTTTTACTGTGGTTTGCTTATTAAAGATTTATTTTTCCACAACACTTAATATTATTTGGAATTGATTTGGTTTTGTGCTAGAAAGATTAACTATGGAACTCATTTTCTTATTAAGACAAATCATGAAGAAATTTAGTTATACAACAAAAAAATTGTACATGATTTTCATTGATTTGGAAAATGCTTATAATAGAACATCTTAAGAGATTATTTAGTGAACTTTAAAGATGAAAGATATCCTAATCAAATATATCAATGCTACTTGGCATGTATGATGGAGCCACAACTAGAGTTTCATACTCTATAAAGAAATTATTAACTTTCTTATGAGGTAGGCCTTCACTCAAGGTTTTCATTAATACCTTATTTATTTGTAATTATTATGGATGAGATATTTAAATAAATATATTTTTCAAATGATATTATATTAGCAAATCAATGTAAGAAATACTTTTCTATTAAATTAAAGAGTTAGAGAAGAAACTTAAAATCATAAATATCCAGGATTAGTTGAAATAAAATAAATTACATCTAGTATAACTTTAGTACAATAGAGAGCAATATGAAGATTAAAATTAACATAAAGTAAGCAATTCAAATACTTGGAATCATTTGTATAAATCATCATTATCATCCAAACCTTATCTCAATATGAGTTCTTGTATACTATTTGCTTCTATTAAATGTCAAATAAGTATTAATATCCACATCTTAGATGTCTTTCTCTATGCATGTAAACCAAGTATGTTTTGGTCTACCTCTTTATTAGTTTCCCCTAACATTAATAAAGCAATCTCTTCTTACAAGATCATTATATAATCTTCTTAACACATAATCAAACCATCTAAGATAGCTTTCCTTAATTTTTTTATCTATAGGAGGTACTCTAAAAACTTCTCCTAATAAGAGAGTTTTTAATTTGATCTTTCTTAGTCATAACTAACATTCATCATAGTGTATGCATTTCTACCATATTCATGAATTACTCTTGATAATTTTTTGATACTCCAACATTTCACAGTATAAAGGATCATATGTTTTATAGCAATTTTGTAGAACTTACCTTTCAACCTAACAAGATTCTTCTATCACAAAGTACACCACTACCTTCCCACCATTTCCTCTATCATGCTTTAGTTTTCATATCATTTTGGCTGACAGGCCAACTATGAATGATAGATAATTAACGTTAAATAATATTCTATACATAATGCTCAAGGAAATTTTATTGCCAAGGCTAAATAATATTATATCTATAACACTCCAAAAAAGCATGTAGGTAATGCTAAATCATATTCCATCTATAACACAATCAAATTTGCTACAAGCTTTTATGTTTGTCTTTGTATTCTAATACACAAGGAATGAAATTCAGAAAGGCAAGAGCTATAAGGTGGATAAAGGCAAATCTACTTTGATTTTCTCCACCGCCGATATTCCTTGGCATCGTTATGTTATTTTTTTTTATCTAATTCTTATTTCTATATTTTGAATTTTGCTCCTATATCAAGCTTGTACTAAAAATAAATTACCTTATCTCCTTTATTTTTGGATTTAATTTTGTAACCTAAGCAATATATAAGGAGCTCTAAGGGAGCATACTTGAAATATGAACTACCAATGTATAAGTTGCAATCCACATCTATGATCCTCCTCCATTGTATTCATTAATTCTCTTTATGCTTCAATTTTGAAGCTATGTTGCTACTAATGGTCTAAGAACTCTAAGGTCTTTCACCTTGAAGATTTCTCTAAGGTAATTTTTTGTCTTGCTAATTTTTGCATTATTCTTCATTTTATCTTAAAAATTTATTAGTATTGTGTGCGAGAGTGTGGGAACAAAAATCTGTATTGGAGCCAAGTTACATGTAAAATAGTTTTTTCTTTGTCTAAGTATTTGTAATAGGAATGATAACCAACTCTTTAACCAAAATTGAGATTGAAAAAATCAACAAATATAACTATGAACTATGAAAGGTCAAGATGGAGGTTCTTTTGATTCAAAAATTTTAGCACAATGCAACCTCAGGGATGAAGCCAAAGAAAGTTTTTAATGAAGAATAGAAAAAATTGAACTTAAAAGCAATAAGTATTATTCATTTATATCTATCATATTTTGTATTACTTAATGTTTCTAATGTTTCTTTTATTAAGGATTTGTGGAGTAAGCTACAAGCTTTATACCAAACAAAATCCTTAACAAATAAGTTATTTTTAAAGAAGCAATTATATGAATGGAAAATGGTTGAAGGCATAGCTATTGCAAAGTGTTTGAATACCTTCAAGACGCTAGTTCATCAATTGTAATCTATTGAGTTGAAAATGAACAAGGAAGATTGGTGCATCACATTTCTCAACATGCTTCTAGATTCATGGAAGACATTTGTTATGGTTGTAAGTAATACATCTACCAACTTTATTATTGGTAATATTATCAGTCATTTGTTATTTGAAAGAGCAAGGAGAAAGACTTCTACTCCTCAAAATGATGTATTATGTATCAAAAATGATGTAATGCCAAAGTTTGTTAAGAGGCCTTAATTTAAGAATAAGCCTCAAAAATTTGTAAAGAGGACACTTAAATGTTGGAATTGTGGTAAAGTTAGTTATGTAAAGAAAGATTGTAAAGCCCTTCCAAAAAAGGGCAAAGAGTGTAATATATCAAAAAGTGATAAAGCCCCTCCTACTCAAGAGGGAGATTTGTATGTTGTTTCTTCTTCTGATAATGTGGACTTAGGTACATCTCATCACTACACTTCACATATTAATTGGTTTAGTGACTATGCATATATTTTGATCTTCGAATGATAAGATTAAGTAATGATGGTTTGTGCAAAGTTGTAGGTTATGGAAATGTAAAGATTTAGTTTAATGATGGAGTAGTTAAATCAATTTTCAATACACATCATGATCCAACACTTACTACCATTTTTTTATTTGTAAGTGAATTAGATGATGTAGACCTAACTATTATCTTTGGAGATGGAAAATTTTCAATAATGTATGGTTCATCTTCTTTTCTTTCTAGAGTTAAAACAAGCAAGTTGTTTAAATTAGAAGTTAAGACATTAAAAAAATTTAAGCACATTTGTAGTTATTAATTTAAATTTAAGTATTGATTTATGGCATAAAAAATGGGACACCTTAGTGAAAAAGAACGTAAGAAACTCTACAAGCAAGGTAAATTTAAGTTTTCAAAAGATTCCTTATATTTCTACCATCATTGTTTACATGGTAAATAAAGGTATCATAGTTTTTAGAAAAGTAATGACAAATCTCTTCAAATATTAGAATTAATACATAGTGATGTATGTGAACCAGTTAAAAATATTAAAAAAAGTTCTTTTGAAGGTGCCATATGTTATGTTTCTCTTGGAAAATTTTAAAAATTCAAAGCTCTTGTTGAGAATTATTGAGAGAAAAAATCAAAATTCTAAGAACTAACAATGGTTGTGAGTTTTGCTCAAATGAATTTAATGCTTTCTCCAGAGAACAAGGCATTCAAAGACAAAAGACCATTCCAAGGACTCTTGAACAAAATGGATTAGTCGAATGCTTCAATTGAACATTGATGGAATGTGGCAAATGTATGCTCAATGAATCTAATCTTGACAAGCATTTTTTGGATGAAGCTATAATGACTGTATGTTATCTTATCAAAAGGTCTTTATCAACACTTAATGAAAAAATTGTAGAAAAGGTTTGAATTAGTAGATCTATGAATTTAAATTATTTAAAGATCTTTGATTGTAAAGCCTATGTACATGTTCCAAAATTTGATAGGTCCAAATTAGACTCTAAGTCTATCAAATGTATTTTTCTTGGCTATGAACATAGTATCAAAGATTATAAGTTGTATAACCTAGAAACTAAAAGGTTTATTATAGTCAATATGTTATCTTTAGAGAAAAATATGGATCTATGAAGGAGGAATCTTCAAATGCTAAAACTTGTTTAAATCATGTAACTCCTATATATGTACATATTGAAATTAATAATGAAATTTCTGAGGGTTATCCTAGCGAACAAGATGGTGATAGCATGGTATACAAGGAGGGACAATATGAAGAACAGGAAAATAGTTTTAGTGAAGATGAGCTATTAAGACATTCAATACAATAAGAAGATTACCATCACATCTAGAGGAATACATATAGACATTGCGTTGATGGGGATGTGTTAATGCATTTAACTACATTGATAGGGATGCATTGATGAGGATGCATCAATTGGGCTGCATCAACGAATCTAAGATCCATTACTCGTAAATGCATCATGTTATTTTTCATCCATACATATGTGACAATGCATCTAAGATACGTTAACGGGGATGTGTTGATAGGGCTACATTAATAGAGATGCATTGATGCATGCCCATCGACGTAGCCCATCACAAGATTCATCATACCCCCATGACTAGCTAAAATTTTATCCTCAAATGAACAAAAGTAGGATCAAGCTTCTTACAAAATTTGGAAGGTATGGAATCACAGACAAATAGACTAGACTAATTAACCCTAAGTGCCTAATTGTATGGAATTACAATAATTACAAAAATGGATGTTCAGGAGAAAAAAATTGAACACCCTTACAAAATTGGATAGCTAGAATCCTCAGATGATCAAAGACAAAGAGAAGATCAAACAATGCTAGGAGGTGAATGCTCTAGGATGCTAAAGGACCTTCTCCAACCTCTGGTACATGTGGCAATGATGGTTGAGGCTAACGTGGTGGTTGCAATTATCCTACTATAGATGCTACTTCTAGTGGAAGGTGAAAGACATTCAACAATGCCTTCATCTTCTCCTCCTTACTCCATGGGTTGTACATAGTCCACACAGCATCACCAATATGGGCTAGTATAGAAATGCCCCATGGATAGGCCATTGTTGGGAACATTCCTTAACATTGCTAGGGATATAAAAACTAGATGCGTCAAGGTGGAAAACATATGTTTTTAAAGCAAATGGCTAAGGAATAAGGAACTTAACCATCCCAACCAAGAAGCATGCAAGTGGATCCTATCCATAGTAGGTCCATGCCCTGAATTCCCTTGCATGCCCTTAAACCAAGGAGTCCATGGGCACCAAGGATGATTAATGTTTATGGATTGTTATAAATCAAATCATCAAAGAAACCATCAAAGAATGAAGACTATCTCAAAATGAACCAATTGATACAATCATGAGAAGAGGTAGTGAGGTGGTACATGGAAAGAATAGCTGGATGAGAGAGAGAGTATGAAATAGAGTTCTGCATTGTGGTCACATGAAGGCCCTTGTAAAGGATGTGATCAACATGACGTAAGAGCTTGCTCCCTTAGTCCAAATCAAGATCATCTACTTCCAGTGACTTTGAATTAGCACATTAGATCATTTCACCCTCCAAGGTACATGAATATCCCCACAAACCACTCACCATTCCAAAGAAAGATGAAAAGAGGAGCAGAAAGTAAAAAGGGTCTTAGTTAGAGGGGTGTCTTTAGGCATGGGTAACATGTCATTCTTGCCCCATAACCAGTGCTTGTATCCCATTATTGTGTTTAAGGGATGTGCTTGGAATTCCAATTATTTTTTTTATTTTTTTCTTGTATTTTTTTATTTTTATTTTTTACCAATGGAAACCACACCATGCAAAGACATTGGTTCTTTTTTATTGGTCAATGTAGGAATGGTTGGGAATCCATGGAAATACTTATGTAACCCTAGATGGCAGGTAGGTACAAAAGTGAAAAATCCCTTTGAACCCACACCCTTGTTGATCCACTTAATTCATTCCAAGTTTGAAAAGTACCAACATCACAAATTCATTATAAGTTTTTATTAAGAAGGGACCTCATATTTTTAAAATGAGGAAAAACTATAGAGTTGTGTGGAATGATGGATGGCATGAATTCACTACTTGATATCATGAAAATAATCAATGTTCCATTAATTAACATCAAAATTCTAAGATGAAATCTAGTCATTTGATATCAAGTAAATAATATAAGTCATAAACCTCCATCAAGCAACAACTGTAGCTGGCATGAAAGTCCTGATGGCAATAAAGAATAAAGAAGAACATAAGAAAATTTCAAATAAAGAAAAATATATAAAAAACCATAAAATACTCAAGAAAATGAAAAACATATTTAAAATGATGTAAAAAAATGAAAATGCACTTATTAGTTCTTGATTTAGGATGGACCATCTCCATCATGACTAAGCTCATGGATGAGATAAGTGGGTTGAATGTTTCCATGCATTTTTTGAACAATTTTGTATTCTCATGTTCAAGCCACTAGGTGTCTTTTGGTTTAGTGGCTATTGTGTAGACTTAGTTTTGCATACACCCTTATTCCTTAAGTTTGTTATGTGTTGGTATAGGGATCATATTGACACTTTGAACTATTGGCCCGCAATTGCATCCTTTATCATTATTAGCAATGCATGGATTTTTCTATCTCTCCATAATGATAGGTTCATCTTTTACGTTTTGTGTTTGAGTGGTGATGGTTGTTGGCTTTTGCATATGATTAGAAGACATTATTTTTGTGAGGAAGGATGTTGCACCAAATTGGCCTTGTGCTATTTTTGATGAGCCAATAGGTCTATGAGTTTTGTGCACATGTGAGGAAACTATCCTAAATAAAGGAAGGTGATGAATGAAAAAGTTACAACCTACTTAGAAAACATATAGGAGAGCATAATGCAAAAAGGATCAAGTGATCAAAACAAGAAGAGGAAAAATACCATAGAAACAAGTAGGAACATTTATTAGCAAAAATAGCTATAGTAAAAGGGGTTATAGACTCAACCAAAGAAGAGGATGATTGATGTGACATCTGCCAATATAAACATCTAAAGGGATGTTGCCCAATTATGTATGCTTGGATGTAGGAATTCCTTGCCATTCATCATTGGTGTTGTTTCTAGAGATGGAACTAGTGTGGCATCTAGATTGTTAGGCATTGACTACAGGTTGTTGTCTTCCCACTTAGACTAGTGGTAGCTTGGTTACGTATGGTTTAGTCCAAAGTGAGGCATATGATTTGTATAGATTTTATAATTTATTTTAATTATTATAAGTGGACAATAAAGTAATTAATTGTATACTGATCTAAATAACTATTTAATGCCCTAGGCAATTTCCTAACATAAGCATCCAGTTGCATCTTCCATACGCATCCTAAACTCGTTATGATGCTAATAGCTTACTAAGTGTTAAGCTACTAGGTAAACCAAGTGATAACACTACTGGGATTACCAAGCGTTAATGGTATGTTCAAGATGGTCGTACTTATGTATATTTAATTAACTATCCTAGGGGAGATGAGTGTCCATTCCCAAGTTGCTATACACATCCTGAACTCACATATCCACAAATAGGATTACTAATCATTATGCTATTGGACAAACTAAGCAATAATGCTAATGAGATTACCATGCAAACACATGTTTATGGTTGAAACTAGTTGCACTCATTCTAATGATTTATTAATGTGCATGGAAATGTAAATATTAACTAAGTACATGAAAAGTAAATTACATGAAATAAAATCTATTCTATTCTTAAGTGCTACAAGGAGTTCCAAGAACCTCATCTTTCTTGTTGGCACATCAAAGTGTTTAGTTACTTTGATGTTCAAATAAGGATTTATACAATCCTTAAAGTCCTATTGTAGGCACTTAAAAAATTTTCTAACTTTTGCAGAAACAAACTACAAGATTTTGGCTACACTATTGACTGTACAATATCAAATATGCAGTAGGTGCTTGTGTATTTATAGGCAAATATAGGCATTACATTGATGGAGATGCATTAACACATTTAGCTATGTCAATGGGGATGTGTCAACAAGGATGCATTGCCTATAAATACATCACCTTATTTTCATCCACACATATGTAATGACACATCTAAGATGTGTCGATAGGGATGTGTTGACACATGTCTATTGTTGTAGCCCATCACAAGATTCATCAAATGGCTTGCAATTTCATGTTTAACTACTTATATACTTTGCTATGTTTATTCATAGATTATGACATGATCTTTTACAATGCTTATGCATTGTATAGTTGAATAAAGGACATTCTTGTTTCTCATTAGATATCTTCCTTCATTTACTTTATTTGGGCTTTTTATTAATGAACTTGAAGAGTGGATGCATAAAGTACTAATTTAATTTGCAATTACAATTAGAAGTAGTGTTGTCATACTCTTTACATTGATGATATTGTCTTAGTCTTAAATTGAATGGAAGGATTGCAACACATACTTAATATTTTTATGACTTTTGTAAATGAAGTTAATGTTAAAATACTAAAATCATTCTTTGTGGCATATGAAATAAGATGTATAATTTTACTATAGGGAATGTTTTGATTCTTCTTTATCAAATAAATATTGGAAACACAAGGTTTGGGGTCCTACCTTATTAAATAAATATTAGAAAAAAATAGAAGAAACATGAAGCTTACACTAAGGAGGAAATTATTTGTTTGTTGATTTTTTACTTATAGTCAATGAGACTTCTTGGATGTCTTAAACTAGTTTCATAATTTCTTTTATACAATTTATACAAATGATTTTTTAAATTTTTAACTCATTGTCTATTAGAATTAAGCATGTGACTTGGAGTTACTAAGCTAACAACAGTATGCTTAATAGGTAAAATATACATTCTTTATCTTTATTCTAAGGACACAAATGGGTGAAATAAATAGTACTTAAAAATCTATTTGAATACTACAAGAAAAGCCTCAAGGAGAATTATTTATTTGCTACTTGTTGATGCATAAATTTTGGATGCACCAACACCTAGGGAAAAAATCATTTGAGGAGACTATTGCCTAGGGTGCCTCTCGTATGGGTATGAAAACCTAGGAATAATCTTAACTAAAGAGGGCTATGTGGCCTTTTGAAAATAATAAAAAAATGTGAATTTTAATTAAAATGAGTGTCTCAAATTAAAGAATACAAAAGGTAATCAAAATAAATTTTCCTTCCTTCTTGGCTATTGCTACCATTTGTCGTCGATCTATTGTAGATTCTGCTATAGCCAATACTACCTATAACCACTAGAGGAGGGAGAGAGAGAGAAGAGGTTGGATAAAGGGGTTCACTGATGCATCTCTGATGCATAGACAGAACATGCCCCATCACTAGCATCTGTATGAGAGAGGGAAATTTGTCCTTATTTGGAGAACCTTGCCACGGATGCATCTCTCGTAAATAATAGAACAAAACTATAGAACCTGCACCTACAACTGTTGCTATCAACTACTACAACATCATAGTAGAGAAAGAGAAAAAAAACAAGCTACCAAATCCTACTATCATGTGCTGGTAGAGGCATTGTTGTCTCTAGTCCTACATTTTCCACCATCACAAGTCTACCATGAAAAGGAAAAAGAAAATCACCGCCTCTTGGTTTCTTGCTAAAATTGTTGACTATCATCCGCATAGCTCTACCATGGCTACCTGATGAGACGCGGTTTGCGTCGGCCGCGATATCGCGTCCGACGCGATATCGCATCCCCCGCGATATCGCGTACGTGATATCGCGTCCTTCCCTGCGATATCGCGTACGCGATATCGCAGCCAGCCGCAATTCCTATAAATAAGAGGCAGCTCTCCCTCATTTCCATCCCAGTTTTAGGTAGCGAAGCTCTGGCAGTTTGATCCCTCCAGAGTTAGAATTTTCCCGTGTCTACCCACAGTGTGGTGAATGTGATTGTACGGTGTCTTTATTGGAGTGTGCCGTACTTGGACACGCACATGACCGGCAATAAAGATCGAGATTACTTCATCATTGCAGCATTCACTTAGTTTATTTATTGTTATTTATTTAATGTTATTTATTGCTTTCATAACGCGGTGGAGGTACGACTTGACTACGAGCATCTACGGGTGTGTACGGCTAGTTAAGGAATCGGTTACTTATCGCGATTAGTCTCTCAACCCTTAAACTCCTAGAAGCGGAACGAGTTCGACTTGATTACGAGCATTTAAGTGTGACTGCTTGGTAGCCCAGTGGTGTCGCTAGGGGGATCTACGCTTGGTAACCCAGTGGCGTATTTGGGGTCTGCGCTTGGTAATCCCAGTGGCGTACCTAGGCCTCTGCTTGGTAGTCCCAGTGGCAGTCGTGCACGAAGTCCAAGATGTGTACGGTTGATCAAGGAATTGGTTGCTCGTCGCACTTAGGCTAGATTAGATTTTCTTACCTTTTCCTCTTAGCTTAGAATTAGTTAATATTATTTTCCACTGCCTTCAGGAGTAGCATTAGATTAGAACACATCATACATCTCATCTAGACTAAACCATACGTGACATATGCAAAACTAGTCTAGATGGGAAGACAGTGAACTGCGACCTAAGGCTAACTATCTAGATACCACAACTAGTCCATCCGCGGAGTTCGACCGGATCGTGCGTGCGACGCTCGTTTCGTATGGTTGAGTGTAGGGGTACCTCGCCACTCATCATTGGCGCCGTTGCCGGGGATGGTGCTAGTTATCTAGATCAGTTAAATCATACAAGGTCGCTGTAAAGAACTTAATGATATATCTCTTAAAAAGAAGAATTATAAAAAGTCACATAAATTCGCACACAACAATGTCTCTCCGACAAGACGATAATAACGTCACACTTAGTGAGGATGTTCATTGGTGAACCAATGAGCTATATGACGATGAAGATTGGAGTATACAACCTGAAGTGGGAGTTCCCTTTAAGAATGAACAGAAACAACTTCATCGTAACAAACGAAATCTTAACTTACATAATGACGATGAACCCCCACTAGCCACTACAAGCTTCACGCAAATACAAGAGGCTGTTCGAATCTCACGTAGGCATCGTAAAGAGAGCCGACTACCCAGGCTCGATTTAAATAACTTTCCTAAATTTTCAGGAGGCTATTTCTCAGATCCGCATCAACATTTACTAGCCTTCTACGATGACTGCACATGGAATAACATTGATAACAGTTGGCAAAAATTAAAGCTCTTTCCGATGACACTCGTTGATCAAGCTAAAGTATGGTATAGATCGTTAAAACCAAATTCGATACAACACTGTTCAACAATGGTAGAAGTTTTTAATGAAAGATATCAAACCTACGCTAGAGTGTCAGCCTTGAGGAAACAAATCCAAGGATGGAAACAAGAAAAACATGAACCCTTGGACATGGCCTTAGAACGATATTATTCACTGTTGAACAACTGTCCAAGCCATGGGTTTTCCGAGGAAAGGCTAATGTACCATATCATTGACGGGCTCCGTAATGAAACCCAAGGGACCTTAGGAACGTATGCCTAAGGTCAATTATACAACCTACGAACCCATCAAATCGAAGAGCTTATTAAGCGGGTAGCAAAAGAAGAAGGAGAAATAGCTACATGGGAGAGTGTTGAAAAACATTAACGGGACCAAAATATTAACTCAACAAAGGTCCATGATCATAACAAGGAGAGATCAACAAATTCCAAGGTGGAAACATCACCTTTGCCAATACAACAATTGTTAGAAGAAGTCGCAACAAAGATCAATAAGATGTTGGAATGGATGAATCAAAAGAGTGAAGAATTTGTCAACATCATTGGAGATAGAGTTTTCACAACCCAAGAAGCGGGGCGAAACCATAGACATTCGGAAAAAAGAAATGAAGGGAATAAGCGCTCAATTGCCAATCATACATATGAATGCAACATATGCCTGTACGATCATCCCAAAGGCCAATGCCCAATATTGGTACATATCCATGAGCATTGGGGAAACACGTTACATCCAGAGTTCGTACAGAGATACTGTGTT
>MNCI01025134.1:65758-85157 GCA_015680685.1 Gnetum montanum | reverse complement strand
CCTTTTCCTCTTAGCTTAGAATTAGTTAATATTATTTTCCACTGCGTTCAGGAGTAGCATTAGATTATAACACATCATACACCTCATCTAGACTAAACCATACGTGACATATGCAAAACTAGTCTAGATGGGAAGACAGCGAACTGCGACCTAAGGCTAACTATCTAGATACCACAACTAGTCCATCCGCGGAGTTCGACCGGATCGCGCGTGCGACGCTCGTTTCGTATGGTTGAGTGTAGGGGTACCTCGCCACTCATCACTACCTGTCACTAGTCTGTTACTAAGAATAAAGAAATAGGATTGCAAAACCCACTTCCTGCACCCATCGTTCGCATGCGTTAGTTATTCCATTCTCATCCCAAGAAAAATAAGAGAAGAGAGAGAGAGAGAGAAAACCATCATCTACTAGTTTCTCAACCCTTGGAAACCCCTCTACCCATCTACATGTGCCTCAATAGAGAAAGACATAGCTATTTAAGAAGAGAGCCTGATTTGTTAAGGAGGTCCTCGCTTCCCCCTCCTGACATCAACTTCATTCTCTACTTTATAACTATTTGCTAGTGACGTTTCACCTCTCCGCATGTTTGTCCACCTTCCCACACATCGGTCCACCTCCTCAAATATCAGTTCACCTTCCTACACATTGGTCCACTTTCCTGCATGTTAACATTGCTTAGTGAAATGGTATATGATTTTATAAGATAGTTTTGTTGATCATGGCCCCATGCAATAACATGGGCGAGGTTGGCCACAACACTTAACCCCCAAACAACAAATTGCATGCAAGTGCAAAGAGCAACAAAAATCACGAAATCTTAAAAGAAAAATTTCAGAAAAATAAATATAAAATTGAATAATAAAACCACTTGATCCAAGTTAGGACTTAGGTAAGAATTGCCAAAATCAGAAATTTGAAAATGGGACTAGGAAATGAGGGTTATAAAAAAAAGATTTCGGTAACAATAATTTTTAAAAAATAGGAAGCATAAAAAAAAGGTAGAAAATAAAGGGTCTAAAGACAAAGGTTTTAAAAAAATAACAAGTTCTAAGACAGGATTGAAAAATGAAATAGCCATAAGAAAATGGCAAGAAGAGCTAATAAACAAAAAGGCAGGTTCATGACCTTCTTTTAGCGCCAAAAAGGTGTTGATATATAAATTTTGGATGTACCAACACCTGGGGAAAAACTTGCTTGAGGAGATTATTGCCTAGAGCACCTCCCGTATGTGTATGGAAACTTAAGAATAGTCTCAGTTGGAAAAGGCTATGTGGCCTTTTGAAAATAATAAGAAAATGAGAATTTTAATTGGAATGAGTGTCTCAAATTCAAAAATACAAAAGGCAACCAAAATAATTTTTCTATGCTTACTAGTTACTACCACCATTCACTGCAAGTCTGTTGCAGACGTTGCCATAGCCAACATTGTCGATAGCCACCAAAGGAGGGAGAGAGAGAGAGAGAGAATGGGACACCAGATCCCACTATCATGTGCCAGTAGATGCATTGTTGTCTCCAATCCTATGTCTACTACTATCACAGGTCTACTGTGAAAAGGGAAAAGAAAACTACCACCTCTTGGTTTTCTACTAAGATTATTTATCATCGTTCATGTAGCTCTGCCACTATTAACTGTCACCTATTTGTTGTGAAGAATAAAGAAGTAGAACTATAGAACTTGCCTGCTACACCCACTATTCATGCACATCAATTGCATCATTGTTGCCCTAAGAAAAACAAGAATATAGAGAAAAAAAACTACCATCCACTAGTTTCTCAACCCCTAGAGACCCCTGACCATTTGCATGTGCCTCAATGGAGAGAGACATAGTTGTTTGAGAAGAGAGCCTAATTTGTTAGGGAGGCCCTTGCTCCCCCCACTCCTAATGTCAACTTCGTTCTCTGCTTTATAACTACTTGCTAGTGACATTTCACCTTTGTGCACATCGGTCCACATTTTCACATGTTGGTCCACCTCCTCACACATGTCAATCCACCTTCTTACACATTAATATTGTTTGGTGAAACAATATATGATTTTACAAGATAGTTTTGTTGATCATGGCCTTGTGTGATAGAATGGGCGAGGTTGGCCACAACACTGCTATCCCTTACCATTTGTCATATACAATTAGCAAAGCATGAATGAGATCTTGTTCTCAGAAATAGTAACTAACTCAAAATTTCTTATGAAAAATGAATATGTTAATTGAATAGTATAAATAACATTGAAGATGATTACCACATTTTCATGCAATATTTATACATTTAAGCACATTAAACAAAGATGGAATATTATAATTGCAAATTTGATTGATTTGTTTCTTCTTAGTAATTTTCTTAATATTGTTATCAAAATTCATAGCATGCATATTTCTTCCATCCAATTGATAAAAAAAAATAACTTTATAAAATTTCAGTTTCAGTTTTAAAAAGAAGAAAGAATCAATCTTCAGTCACTTGTATATGAATGTGGAAAAGCCTTTTGTATGAATATTAAACATTTGCTATTTTTTTTATTGTGAAAGTGATTCAATTTGATCACGTGGAAAAATAACCACCATTTTTATATTGCATGTCATAAAGCTTGATATGTCTGCATATAAGGGTATAGGCAATGTACAAGAAGATACAGGCACGTGACTCAGTCATTGTCCATATTTTTCTTCCCATAATTGTAAACCTTTGCTTTTCAAAGATATTCCAGTGGTGATACTGCAGGAACAGGGCTTCGGCAACATCAAGAGGACTATAACTATTAGTGTTTGATAAAAAACCTTACCAGTTACAGCACGAATCATTTTTACTATTTGTTAATCCTAGGTGATTTGAAGTAAAACACAATTATATTAATTCCAGGTGATTCGAACTCATGAAATGCATAATTTCCAAAACATCCTTTAAGCAATTCCCTTCCATGAAAGAAATCACTTAAAAAATTATCTAAAATCAAAGACTCCTAAATAATAGGATTCATCGTTTTGAAAAGAAACATTCATCGTCAAACATCCTTCATTTTGTTAAAACAGGTAACTTATAATTCTGGAAAGCTGAGACTTTCAACAGATTTACTGCCACCAAATAAGCGAATGTAATTTATTGTTGGAGTTATGTACATTGGCATCCATGATTGGGAAGTGTTGGAGTTATGTACATTGGCATCCATGATTGGGAAGTATTGGTAGGAGTGGCTGTATTGGTGGGAGTAGGTGCTGTTATAGCAGCAAAATGGGTGCGTTAACGATCATTGCTATCGGAGCCAGTCTTTTGTTTCCAAAAAAACTTTGTTGTTCTCTTGCACGAGCGTGGTGCCTACGATGGCGACGATCACCCAAGCTCTGTCTGCCAAATCTGCCACCACCTGCAACCTAAACACACAATATGTTGCATTGTTGGTGACGACTGCGGAGTTGGGCAGGTAGAAAGAGAAACTCAGGTTGACTCTTTACGAGGGTGATAGGGCTGTGAAGGGAATAAGGTGGCAGTATTTATGGTGTCTCTGAACCTGCGGTGCCTCAGAGCACTGCAATGGCCAGACACTGTAAGGATCAGTCTCACTATTGTCCATTAAAGTGTTGACTGTGGCTTCTCCGTCATCAGAGCTCTCACTCGTGATGGAGAGTTAAGAAGTAAACAATATTTTACAGCAACCTTCACCACCGTACCCGTTTTTAGGCATTGAAGTTGCATTTTTTAAAAACACATTTTTTAGGGATTGATTATATTGCATCTTATATACAATCGTTATTGCTATTTTAGTCATTGTTTTACATTAAAAATATATAATCTTTAGGAAAGATTATAATTTTTGGTTAAAAATGATTAAGGGCTTTCATGCATCCTTTTCTTGAACCTCATGTGGACTGGAGCATCATTATCATTATTATTTTTACTCCTTTATTTACTTATTATTATTTTCTCTCATGACCGTAATTTGTTATTCTAGGATGTATAAATATTTAATGTAATTTATTCATCTGGGATGTATTATTATTTGACCTCTTAGCCAAGTAGAAGAATCTTGATGTTCTTTAACAATCTTGATTGTATAAAATGATGCTCATGTCCCTTGGTCTTATGGGTTCATTGGAAAGAGAAGTTTTTTTTTTTTCCCCAATTTTTGGATCATTGCCCTTGATTATGACAAGTCAACATTGTTTATATAATGTGATATCAAGATTAGCAATGTTTCCCTTATATTTATGATACCATGTTGTGTAGGATCTTAGCTGTAATATTTATCTATATACATGCACATTGATATTTATATTTCTTTTGCATTGTCTTTAAATGCAGTCATGACCTCCAAATAAATTATTGTTAACTTTAAAAATAGGGAAAAGCTTGATGGTGATAATTATGACATTTGGCATTGAAAGATCCAATATATCTTAGATGAACAAGAGGTGGAAGAGACCCTCTTTCATCTTATGGAGGAACTTGTAGAGGGTACAAACACTCAACATTGCAAAGAGATCAAGACATATCAAAGTTGACTAAAAAAGGATCATGCTGGTCACATCACATTGCTGAGCAACATGCAAAATTACATCATTTGTGAATTTGATCAATATCCAACTGTACATGCCATGTGGGAAAATCTCAAAGCAAGGTTTGATGCTACCTCTACCACAAAACTAAAGAGTCTAGGTCTCAAGTTTAGTAGTTATCAAAATCATCCTAATTAAACTATGAAATAGCACCTTAGGATAATATCAAACATGATTTGAGAGTTGAAAGTTGCCAAAAATAGTTTCACAAATAAACAACAAGTATAAGCAGTTATCTGCTCACTCCTAGACTCTTGGAAACATATGTGGGTAAACATGATGCACAATGAGAATGTGAAAATATTTGGGATATTACATGCCATTTGAAACTTGAGGAGGAGCACTTAACAACTACTAAAACCTATAATGTGTATGATGTTGAATCCAACACCCATAAATCCAATAGAAATTGGAGGAAAAGGGATTGTGGCAGGTCCTCTCAACAAGAACCTCCATCAAAGAAGGCTAAGGTAGATAAAAGAAAGAGGAAAACTAGAAGGCAAGAAAGACAAGTCTAAGATGACTTGTTACAATTGTGATAAGCAAGGACACTTTTCTTGTGAGTGTGCTGAGCCTAAGAAGGACCAAATAAAAAAAAGGGAGGGAAAGCGAATTACCAAGAAGTTTAATGACTAATGAAGCCTAGAAAATGGCTCCAAACATGCAAAAGGGAGAGCTTAAGGGCCAAACAAGGCTTGGAGCAAGGTGTTAGTTCCCCAAACGCATTACCAAGTGGCCAACACTTCAAAGTACAAAGTGTGAAGCTTTTATCAATTGATCACCATTTCAATGCCATATCATAGTCATGATGTCCACATATGATACTTATTATTTATCCTCATGACCATTTCCCCATAGCAAATGATAGCCCTTAACATACCTTTATTCCACCATCATCACAAACACTCTTTAGCATAGTTTGACACTACTAGATCAGACATGAAGAGGGAACATTGGTGATGGACTTGTAGTGGTATTTTGTATTCTTTATTGATGTCCCTCAAGTTAATCCTCCAAACATCAACAAAGAGGGGCCAATGAAAAACCATCAAAAATTCATGTTTCAAATCCCATTTTTCAAGTTGACGCAAAACTTTATTGTAAATGTGAAATATGTGTCCATAAGCTACAATCTATCACACGAGCTACAATCTATCATACTTTAGCTTTTTTGGGATTAAAAAGTGCCTCAAAAGTTGTTATTGCCTCACTTCCCAAGTAGAAAAAGGTATTCCATGTCTATATTTGGGCTTGGGAAGGTTGAAAACACCTTGGGAATAGCTAAAATAAGCATTTCCATGGGTTTTTATAGGGGTATAGCCCCAACTACTCTGGAGCCATCAATTCTAACTGGTGCATAGTAGACATGATGCTATAGTAGATGGAAAGTTCTAGTCCACTCCAGAAGATGAAAATGGTGAGCGTAGTCACCACCAAGACCTAGTAGAAGTGCAGCACTAGAATTTTTAGAATTTTCATTTTTCCAATAGTGGCCAATGTAGTCATCCCAAGTCTTCAATGGCCAGTGTAGACAACATTTTCCACCAAGCACAACTTTTTCCAATGAGCTCCACCATTTTCACAGTATCCAACTCTCTCCATATTTTTTACCAATTTTTGGCATTCCCAACAACCTTAGTGTAGTCCACAAAAGCCAGCCTAGTCACAAAAGTCTATTTACTATTTATAGTAAACTAATGGGTTTTGTGGCTATAGTATATTCCAAACTTACTATAAATGGCAATATGTTGAGAATAGATGACCGTTGCCATATGCAAATTGACACCAATCTATTAGAAATCATGATAGTGGTACATAGATCCAAAAATATCCAAATCTACCTTACAAAAATCCAATGTCAACACTTCATCTTGTTTCAAACCTTCACATAAGCAATAGCATTTTTGGCACTTTCACAACCACCATAGCCCATTGCAACCTTGTAGCACCTTTTTGTCAGCAATACTAGTACTACGCTAGGCATAGATACTTCCATGTATTTCCATTGTGTTGAAAGTGAAGCACCATTTCTATAATCACATTACTAATCTTGGTGAAAGCTGGCGAGAAGTTGCTGAAAATGAGAGTTGGGAAGAATCTAGATCATGGAATTGACATGGAACACGACTTGACTTCTTCAATGAACTTCAGTCTCTTACAAGCAACTTCTTGTGCTTTGGCACAAAATCTATACTTTGTAAACCTTATTTTGTATTTTTCATTTCAGTAAAGTTATAGTTAATGTTTTGAAAATTTTAGATTACTTTTTCATTTTTGTGCCTGTTTTCTTTCTAGATTTGCAATCCAACTTCATTTCTATTTACATTTACATTTACATTCTCATTTTTTGTTTTCAATTTTATCCACGTTTATATTTTCATTGTCATTTCCATTAACACTTTCCTAAGTTTCTAGATGATCGATTAGACTATCCAAGGCAACTTGAATCCTGTTTCTGGAGGCCCTTGGGATTTGAGGTTAAAACTATTCCTATGCTTGGATTTTTTTTTTTCCATTCCAACAATTGAAATTTCCAGCTCCAACAGGGAATAACAACATCATATTATAATGGACTCCATAATAAGATAAGATAGACTCTTGAAGTCTATACCTAAGAGAGATTATCTAAAATGAAAGCCCATCAAATTCAAAGGCTCATTGATCAAATGGAAAGAGAAGAAGGAAAACTCTAACAAAAAGACTATATAAAGAAGTATAACAAGGAGACCTCTATCTACAAAAAGAAGATTCATGTTTGTGAACTTGATGAAGGAGCATAACTAAAGAAGGTAGTATAGAGAAAGATCTTGCTAATCTAGAAATCTATTACTAAAATTTTAGCTAAGGTTAATAATATGTGAAACTCCATAGACAAAAAGTTCCAAATAGCAGTTAAGATCATGGTGGAGAAAGTAGAGCCAAGAACAAACATAAAAGAAAGAGAAGAGATGCAAGGAATGACTATTACCAACACAAAGGAAAAGTAACTATAGGTAAGAAGTTTGCAAACTTTAAATCTAATGATGATGGTTATGAAATTTACTAATATGAACATTCAAAGTATTATTATCAAGTTAGGTCAAATCTTTATAAGTCTAGGGCTTATATCTTACATTCAAATTTTATCAAACGTTAGATATCCAAGAGGTTGCCTTATCCTCAGGGAAACTATATGTTTTCCTATCACTAGCAACAATATTATCCAAGTCAAGATCCAACTCAACCTTAAGAATATTACTAGCATTAGTAGAACTCTTAGTCATGGGGAATGTCACAACCAAGGTAGCAATATTTCTGTAGGAAACCTAATCCAAATGGGTAATATGTTCAACAACCTATATCTTCTAGTGGATCTACCACATATACTTATACTCACCATTATTATCTTCCAAAGTATCATAGGTCTATTGATCCACATGTTGAATCTCCTTCCACCTATGTTCTTCATCCTCTATAATACTCTCAACCTTACATCTCAAATCCTTTGTCATCTACTATTCTAATGTAAGAAGAACTTCTTCTATAATCTTAACAATGAAATGTCACAAGAGTAGTGAATGGAAACTTAAATAGATCCAAGCATAGGTCTTAAAGAAGCGTATTATTTAGGCCATCTAGTCCACCTAATCCTTCATAGGCATCCATGATTGCAAACTACACATAAAAAACCTTCTAGATAACATATGACTTACCTTCAATTCAAAGTACTTCAAATGTACAAACTATCATGAAATTTCAAATATAAAAGATTAGGATATGGATTTATAATTTAGACATGTAGAGACATGAAATTCTTTAAAATAAAAGAATAAATTAGATAAAAGTGACATGAAATTAGAGTACATGTAGATCAAATTATGAATTCTCCTACTTAAATTTGTTATTCAAATGCTTAGATATAGGTGAGAATTGCTCAAAAATTTCTTACATAGGAATTTCAAGATATATGATAGATGTTATGAAGTATTCATGAATCTTCATTACAATGAAATAAATTTAATCATAAACTTCTAAATCTAACTATTTCATTATGATAAACATAAAATTCATTATAGATTTAGAAGAAAACTACATAAATAAATTATATGTGGATATTCAACATCCAAAACTAGTGTAAGCACTTCTACAAACACATTATAATGAGCTTCTTGAGACATAAATAAAATTAAAGGATACTTTAGAAAACATTCTTTATAGAAATTAAAGCTACATTATAATTAAAGTATTCAAATACACATTCTTCTTTAAAAGTTTTGTGAGAGTGTTTATGAGAAGTTAGTTAAGAAACACGATAGAATGAAGAAGGGCTTTAAAGAAATAGAGAAAGAAGCTTAAAAGAAGAAAGAAGAGTGTAACACTCATGATTGCAAGACTACTTAATTGCTTCTTTCAAGTGGTCTATTTATAATTAAGGCCAATGCCTTTGTTTATAGATTGTATAGGATTGGGTCTCATCGTTTTCAAAAGTTTTCTTTTAATTTTACTTTTGTTAAAATTTTTATGATTCTAAAATTTCTTCCTAATAAATACATCATGGAAGTGATTTTAAAAAGATATAGATAAAATTTGGGCATTACCCCAAAAGCTATGAGACCCTCCTTCAATGATAAATTATGGAGATGTCTTCTTAAAATGCTTTATGTTAATCCTTGCCTTAATGCTTCTTATCTTAATCTTTAATCAATGCCTCAAGATTGATGTTAATGTTGTTATTCATATAGCTTCCATATCTAATTCTTTAAGATTAATATCTCTACCTCCTTTTAAGTTTTAATGCTTGGATCTTGGGATAATAATTGATTGATTTTATTATCATTACTACTCTTCTTCTAATGGTTGATCCTTTAATTATGGCTTGAATCTTGTGACATTTGGAACTTGATTTTGAATCTCTTAAAGTCAAATACTTGAAGATATGAAATTTGATTATTTTATCCATCATTAAACCTTTCTTGAGATAAGAGGTGGATCCTTGAGTGAGGAGAGAAGTTGAGTAATATATTGATTCTTTAAATTACTAAGACATTTCTTATGTTATTTGTGGTTTTCTTCATTTCTTTTTATTTATCCTATTTGTTACATAGATATTAACTATTTTTTATTATTAGCTTGACTTCCTTTTTAAGTGTATTTTGTGAGAATCATTTTAGGAGAAATTTTATCTTATGTTTAATGACCCTCATTTTTTAATGTTAAAATTAGCATTCTTATCTATGTGTGAGTGTGTTTTTTTATGTTTATATATGATGAATTTCATTGTACATATTGTATGGCAAGATAGTGTGTATTGTGGAATTGTAATTATGATATATTTATTTTATTAATGCTTATATGACGAATAGATATTGCACTAACATGGTTGAAAATTTTTGGCAAGCTTTCATGGAAGTTGGCATGGCTTGGGTATCTTCAATAATTATAGCTACATATGTGTGTATGCTATGTGTTATGTGTGAATAATTAATTAATTGTATTTTTGGTATTTTTATTAGCTTAGATATGTGAGAAAGTAGATTATGGCCTTTCTATAAATTAATTTTAATAGGTTGAGTATATTGATATTTCATTAATTTGATTTTCTAAATAGGAGAGCATAGCTTTTTAGTATATTTTATTTAATTCATTTTATTAATAGAAATTTTACATGAGATAAATGAGGTATGGATTAGCTTTTTCTTGGATTTTCTTAAGAAATGGTCAGTTTTGCATATATTAGAACCAATGAAATTTTTGTTATAAAAATCCTACAAATCTATTCTATTGGGTACTATAGGAATGCATCAATTTAAAATGGAAGTGTAAATAAATTAGAGTCTCGTGGTGGTAGAATTGTGCTTGTGAAATCATGTATTATACACTATTTTATTCATGTTCACAAGTTTATGCATTGTTGTTTGTGTATTGGTATTCTTAATTTTTGTGCATCATTGTCATGTGATGATTCTTAACATTATCTCTTATAATTCTATTTTAGTAGGTATTGTGCTATGTCAATGGGATTGTGGGCTTTTTTGAAATTTATGTTATGATCATATACTATTTTGGAAATGGGTCTTGCTTTGTACAAACAACAATGTATAATTTCTGTGCACTATTTTCAAGGTTTGGATATAACTTATGCACTATGATGATTTCTCAGGAATAATGTTTTTGTGTTGATTCTATATTTCTTATATTTAAGGTACAGGTATTGTACACTTGGCTTGTTATTTGATGTTATTATGCTCATCTTGTTAATAAATTTAATGGGTTTTGTATGTTCGTTGAGATTCTAAGTTTTCCACAAGTTTTGATAGTTTGAGGCTTTTCTTCCTTGTATCTTATTTTTGAAATTTGAATGTTTTTCTTATGGTTGGCAACTCATACTTGGTCATTGCAATGTCATGAACTTGTGGACATGATTGCTTGCTAATTTAGAATTGTTTGAGTATCATCTAGTGTCAACTTTAGCTAAATTGTATTTCCCTTATTTTCATGAGTTTATCATGGTTCATGGCATGATTGCCAACACTAACAATGGGTCATGATCAAGTCATGGTCATAGACCATGATTCGTGGTGTGACTACCAACACTATCTATGAGTCATGGTCATAGACCATGAGTTGTGGTGTAACTACCATCATTGAACATTGGTTGTGGTCATAGACTATGGATAATGATTACGTTGTGATTCAAAAGAAATCCAAAAATGCAAATATAAGTCTTTATTGTGTATAAAAATGTATTTTTAAGTAACCATGATTTAACCACAAGTTGTGGAGAAGTCAAAGTTTAAGGTATTTTATCATTTTTAATTCATTTTGATATTGACATTATTTTTAGACTAACTAGGACTCATGGTAGAGGTTGTGGTCTAGACCATAGGTTATGGTGAGGACATGATCAACCATTTTTGCCATTTTATGTTTTTTCTTCCATTTGAACCATGGTAGGTGAGTTTTGGGTCTCGATTCATGTTTAAGAGATATTCTAGATTATGTTGGATGACTATCAAATGTTTGATATAATTGTTTGGAATCCATAGGTGGGTTTTGTCATGTGAGATCTACCACATGGTTATTTTCCACTATCAAACATTCCTTGTTTATTTTGTATGATTGTATGAGAATATGTCTAAAAGGAGGTAGCACCAAGTTGTATGATTAGTTGGTGATGGGCACCCTGGATGGTCTAGTCTTATCTCCACATTGAGATGCATTTATAAGGCTTTTGTTATTGGCCCCATCATATAGGAGAGGGGGAGTATTCCATTCTCAGTTGGTGCTTTGTACCTTTAAAATGTTAGAGGTGTTGCTAGGAAACTCTAACATTGGTAGTTGAAAAACAATAAGTGTTTCCACTAGGATAGTTAAGACTAAAATAAATCCATGTGCATGGTAGTGGCTTAATGGTAATCAGTAATGATAAATAATGATAGAATAATAATTTTTTGGCTAAGTCTACATGTCTATGATTTCATATGTTATAATAAGTGTGGTGCATGCTAGTCTCCTTGTCTATGTGATTGATTGGTTAACAAAGTGAAGATGATGGTTGATTGCTATGAACCATTGGCTAATGTAGTTTATGATATCTCATGTTGTATGTGTTGTATGGTACTAACTTGTGCCTGCAAATCAAAGTGCCCTTGCCTAGTTCTTATCTATGAACACTTTTTCTAAAATGATTAGGAGGAAGTACCAAGGTTTCTCACTTAGTTTTTACTAATCTCCATTCTTATTATAAGTCATTGAGGCTAGGAGGAGAAGAAGGACCATGTGATGCTAGATGGTAATTTATACATTTTTTTAGCTTATTTATATTTCCAAAAGTACATTAATATTTGATATTTTCATGCTTTAGGGTTATGAACATGTGCTAGGTAGATTTTATGTGTGCTCATTATGATTAGATGGATATTTTTACACTAGACATGTTATATATTTCCTATCTTATTAAGAAAGTGATATGGATTTTACTGGATGCCTTATGAAACTTGTGTATGCATGTTGGATATTCCCAATTTATACAATTGGCATTAACTTTATATCATATCATGATCATGTTTTCAAGTCATTGTCTTTTGCTCATGATATTTTATTAATCCTTTCGCTATTCCTTTTACACTTTGCTAGCATATTTCATAAGACTCTTCTCTTACAATAACCTAGGTTTTTAAGGTTTTTGACTTAATGTCATACTCTCTTGTCTAGGGACAGGTAGAAGAGTATTATATTATAACTTCCTTCAATCATTTAGCACCTCTTTTGGGCCTTTTGGCCATTTCTTGGCTATTTTTGCCTCCATGGCCTCTCTCCTCTTTGGGCTTTCTTTTGTGCCTCTTACAACTATAAGGTATACCTTCTTCATGTTACACTTACATGTCTCTTTAGACATTTTGATTTTTTCAAGAATATCCTCTTTGAGTCTTGAAGGACTTAGCCATTATGTGGATTTCATTTTTTTATTTAGTGTGTAAATCTGACACATGGACATTTTCCATGGGAAAATAAGGGAAAAAATGAAAGTCTTATGTTTTCAAAAATGGTTAAATCTATGGCAACACATCAGCTATAGTAGTTATTACTTATTATTCTATGTAATAAATCCATAAATTACAAGCATGATGAGGATCCAAACTAGCTGAACCTACTTAATAAAATCGTGAGTTTTAGCTTCATGATTTGATCATGCCTAACTAATATTTTATACTGTTTTAGGTGAACAATCTGTAGTAGAGACCATGTTTACATAAAGCCTTTTTGGATGGAAAATGTAGAGAATAGTGCCACCGTAGTGCTTAGGTGGTATAGAATGAGCTATAGTATGAAAAATGAACAATCTTTCCTAAATCTTGTTTCTAATGGGTAGCATTCTTGAATCATGGGAATTGTTGTTATCCAAGGAAAGTTCACATTTTTATGGGATGGATCCATGTACCTCATCAACGCTAATGTTTACATCCTCTCTTACTTCTACTCCCACCATCATCCTATTTTTGTTATTACAACTATGCTTTATTATATTAGGTTTATGAAAAATATTAAATGATTATTAATTTGTAAGGTAAAAATAATTACAATAGATTTTGAATTAAATAGTTCACAAGGCATTGCTACACATGAAATTCACACTTTACTTATAATAATGAAAAAGGTACTTCACAAACGTTATACTTGCCACATCAATGCCATCCATTTTGATTGGTTCTAACATGTTTTGAGACTTGGACTTATGGACTTTGGCAATTGAAAAATGCTTAAGAATAACATATAGAATGAGGCTATTTAGAAAATCCCAAAATATGCAAAAGAGATGAGTTTGTATTATTTATGAATTTATATAATATCTACCATAAATGCAATATCTTAACAAGAATAATGATATAAGTATAAGTATGGTTTCTTTCGCAAGGTATTTTTATGATAATTTCTGATATGGTTTCATATTTTGGCAGGAACTGAAAAACCTTTTTGATCGGGTATTTTTCAGGTATTCGCGGAATGGGTTCTCATTTCTAGTACATTAAGAGAACGCGTATCTTCAGCATATAGATTTAACCGAACCAATAAACAATGAACGCCTTTTTGAGCAGTAAAAAATGCCTATATTTTCAATTTTTTTATATCCTTTGCTTTCATTTTCAATTGTTTCTTCATCGTTTTTCACCCTGATTTTCTAAAACCGCTTGCTCAGAGTTAACGCAGCAGAAAGGTCAAATGTAGTGCAGGCCAGACAACGTCGTTGTTCTTTATGGCCATTTGATGAAAATTCCTAACGCTATTGCTTGAGTAGTTGTTGATGTGATTAGCAACAAGAAGGCTCCTTCACATAAAACGGCAAGCGTCTCACTTTAAAAAGTTCTAGCGATGGGCAAGATAATGGGATTGCAGCAATTCTCCAAACAATGGGTACCCATTGAGAGGATAAGGCCCATCACTTCATCACAACCCCACAATCCATATTACAATCCAATGGTATCGAAGGTAACTTCTTTAGTTAACAGTTTTCGTTATAATGAAGATTTCAAGTTTGTCTCAAATTATAAAATTTATTAAGTGTTTCTTGATTTATTATGTCTTTTCCTCGGAGATTTCCAGCCATCATGGAGAGTGAGGGTTATATCGATATATCATGCATATAGATATGCGATTTTGTTGAATTACACTGCTGTATTTGTTTTTTAATTTTTATCTTTTTACCCGCAAACGCTGAAATTTTTTTCTATGCATTAAAAGAATTTGCAATTTGGCGTTTAAATAGTGTGAGTTCAGAAAGAGATCTGTGTTTGCAATTAAAGATTTTTTTATTACCTTCAACATGTTTTTTAGAAAATAGAATTATTTGTGCAGAAAGCAATGTGTGAATACTGTACATGCAGCCGTCGCTACCATAGATTGAGCAATCTGCATTAATGGCAAGATCTGTGGTAAATTGCAAAGCAATATTGAAGGCGACACAAAATCGGATCAGCTATTTGATTCGATTGTAAATATTGGTGATTTTAATCTGATCAGTCTATTTCAATTTTTCCAATCCAATTTATAAAAAGGTTGCCGATTTACTGATTCAATCTGATTTTTCAAATTATGTCAACTGCTAACCCGTCATCAAAATGTGGCCACATTCGGGAATCTCTGGCACATCATAACGCGACAAAAAACCAACCAATCAAACATCTCAGAACAATTAAAGATAGATTGTAGATACCTGAATTTCCTGGATCCTATTTGATTTTCCCAATCCACATTCCAAAGAACGTTACATCAACGTCAATATGCATGTATACCAAGGATCCCACCAAAGAACGTTATATCAACGTCAATATGCATGTATACCATGGATCCCACCAAAGTGGGATTCAAATTCAAATAATTTTATGCAAATTGAAATAAAGTCAGATCCACATTCGGGAGAACGTTACATCAACGTTAATATGCAGCACGTCACCACCCACTCCAACTTTAAAGCTGTACTGCAACGCGGCAGACCTAACGAGCACATGTGGTATGTAGCACGAGCTGAGACTTAATCATCACTTTCATAATAGTTTTTGCAGCACATTGCGAGCAGAGTAGAGGAGCAGAAATTGTTGAAATTCTGTGAGATACCGTAACAAGGCCGCCTTATTTTGCAGACGGAAGAAAAGGAGTCAAATGTACGAAGCACTTTAAACGTGACAGCGCTGCAAAGCACTCACTTTCCAATTTTGGCTTTGAAGGCTTCTAGGATAGTTTTGCGTTTTACGCTTTGGCATGCTTTGTTATTTTACTTTTGAAGAAAGCAGCCATCATTAGAGTTAATTAAACGAGCAAAGAAAAAAATATTTCAGGTAGCATAAAAATATTGGAGAGGAAACTCAAAATAGTCCAAGCTCAGAACCAACACTTGGCTACACTTGGCTGTGGAGGTTGCTGAATTAAGAGCCCACCTCACCAATCCCACATTTCTCAAGCCTGCATTGACACATGATGAAGCTTTTCAATAGCTTTAAGATAGGCTCAAATAGGTTGAGAATGCAAAAAAGATAGCCATATTTGACAAGTTCATGGCCAATGCTAGGACATACACCATTCAAAAGAACTTGGTCCAGACACATCATGAGAATGAAATCCTAATTGTAGAGAATCATTGCCTATGGAATGTTGATGTGTAGATACAACAGCTGTAAGAATTTATCCATCAATAGTAGGAGGCACAGCTAGCCAAAGTGAACACTGAACTAAGAAGATTGGTATCCAAAAGTAGAAATCTCGCCATGGAGGAAGTCTAAGCCCATTGCCAAAAATATGCGATAGAGATAGTCACTTGGAAGAATAAGGATCTTAGATTTGAGAGTGTCAAGAACCATTACAAAGATCAAGTTAGTATATAGAAAGAAATTAATGAAAACCACATCTAGATAGTGAATGCAAAGTCAATGAGGCCCTCCAGCACCTCAAGAAAGGAGATGATATCTAGCAGCCTATCTTTGATGAGATTAATGACTACAACAAGGCAGAGATCTACATGAAAGAATTCCAGATCAAGGAGATGATAGAGTACATGAAGCTTGTCAATCTCCATTATCCAAATCTAGTAATGTTGACTACTGAATGGCTATAGTTAGAGTTGGAGAAGCAAGTGGCTAGCTTGTACTTTCTGTATAATGTAGAGTTCAAAACCCATAAGGAGACAAAACAAAAGCTTAAGATTGATAATGCTAAACTCGAGGATCTCAAGGCGCAACTCACCAATCAAAGATCCATTGATAAGAACCTAGCCAAAAGGATGAATGACTACTAGGAACACAAAATTTTTGTTGCCTAGTGTGTTAACATGAAGAAGCTGTTCTTGACAATGCCCTATCCTTGGGATGTTCCCACTCTAGCCCACATTTGAGATGCTACATAGATCATGAACTATCCTAGGGAAAAGGAGAAGAATATGGAGGTAGTGTTGAATGCCTTTTATCTTTCACCAAATGTTGCAACTACTACTAGACAACCACAACAGCCTCAACCACTATGTGTGCTTGAAGTAGAAGAAGGTCCTTTGGAGCCTCTAGAGCCTCCACCACCTAGAACCATTTGTTCTTCTCCAACATCTTCACACCATCTAAGGAATTGTTTCTATTAATTTTATCCTGGTGTTCAATTTTGTAATCATTGTAAAATTGTACATACTAGGTACTTCATTTTTTTTCTTTAATTGTGTAGGTATTCTATTTGTTTTGTGTGTCAATAATCCCATACCTTTCCAAAATTTGTAAAGAACTCAATGATGATTTTTTATTCAACCATGGGGGGTATGATGAGTTGTTTGGTTGGTTGCATCAATAAGATGTTGTTGATGCAACCTTGTCAATATGATCCCATCAACACAAGGTTTGAGTTGTTGATGCATACTTGTCAACGAGGCTCCTTATTTTTCCTATAAATATGCACTTAATAGCCTCATTTATGGTAATAAGTCTCATATTTGTAATGAAGCTCTTGTAGTTTTATCATTCATAAGTTAAAATATTTTTCTAGGTACCCATACTAGGAGTCAAATAGTATACAAATATTTATTTGAATATTGTTGTACCTAAGCATGACAATGTGTGTGGCAATAAAGATGAGCTTTTTAATAAACCTTGTAAAACTTTCAAATAGATTAGTTATTTTCTTTATGCATTTAATATTTTAAAAAATTTACTTTAATGTTTAAAGTAATTAATTAACCTAAACTAAGCTAAATTAAATAGCAATTAATGAAGCACATAAGTATGACCACTTCGAGCATACCATTGGTGCTTGGTAATCCCAGTAACACTTAACATTTGGTAACTTAGTAGCATTAAACATGTTTAAGATATATATGGCAAGTGGGAATGGATACTTATGTTAAGATTAGTTAAATGTTAGCTAGTTAGATTAAATTAGCAATTAAATATCTCTCATTCTTTATTCTTTGTTCTTAAGAAACTTAGAACATAAAATGATAAAAATGATAAAAATCATATGCCTCAATTGCACTTAATCATACTTTTACATTTCATAAGTGTAATTGAGAAGACAATGATAAAAATAGTTACTTTCACTTTCTAGAAACCAATGTACTTAAAAGGCTATAAGTCCACGAAATTTGACTAGATCACATGTGAACACTTAGTAATTCGTATGGTTGGATATAGGGTCTACTCATTGTTCATCAATCTTGCATACCAATTCTATCACATCCCCATTCTCAAATGATGTGGTTTCCTAATGAAGATGGTGTCTCTTCAAAAAAAAAAAAAAATGTTATTGTTATCTTAATAAGACTTGAAAGGGTAGTTGTAATTAAGACCCAAAAGGACATGTTGTAATAATGGATGTGTCTCTTGAGGTAACCTTTGAGGGTTTGAGCTAAGACATTTATACCCAAGGTTAGAGGCCGTGCCATCATGGAGTTGCAGAGCCTAGAGAGGCGAGTAATAAGAGCCAGGTGAAGTAGGACAAGAAGGGAGCTAGCCATCCCTTCTAGTTAGGTTATAGGCCTAACCATGGTGGCAGTGCTGGATTGCCTCTAAGGGATAGATGCCAAAGGAAGAAAACCCCAAGGAACTCTCTCACAGCACTCTCTAAATACACCTTTCCATATAAATAAAGCATTCTTTTATTTTTTTTTTTTTTTTTTTGCATTTTTCCTATTATTTCCTTTATACATAATGTTGAATATCACTTATATTTTGCATTGGTATATTTTCTTTATACGCATAATGTCTAATATATCGTATATTTGATGTTTGCTATGACATCCGGGAAAAAAATGTCACAATTGGTATCAGAGCAAACCACAACCCAAGGACCATTTAGAATCATGGGCCAACATGAACTTGATGATAAACCTTGAAGCCACAACAAAAGCCATTGAGCTGAATTGATCTTGTTTTGTTGAAATTCACTATTTAAGTAATCTAGAAGATTCCAAGTTAGTATATATCAACCTAGAAATGTTAGTTGAACAAAATAGGCTAGTTTGGTCTTTTTAATGCCTAAAAAATCAACTTTATTTTTTAACCCTAAAACTATATCCAATCTGTAGTACTCATTTAGAAGATTTCAACCGTCTCAATCAAACTTATAGTTTGAGAGATATTGATGTTTAAAGTTTCTCGTTATATGTGCATTAAAATAATATTAAATTATTAATTTATTCTTTAAACAAAAAAGAAATTATCAAAATTTTTCAACCCTGGATTGTCATTTACACATACCAAACCCTTACCCTGTCATTGGCCGAACCACCACCATGTCAAACGTGAAGATAATAAAACAATAATAATAAGTTAAAAAAATAAAAAAAGACTTGTTAAGCGGAAAGTTGTAGGTTCAAACCCCAACTCTCTACTTTAACAAATAT
>MNCI01025134.1:29221-65725 GCA_015680685.1 Gnetum montanum | reverse complement strand
ATATACAAACAGAATTTAAAAAATATATATAATATAATTATATAAAAAAAAGAAAAAAAAATTTGGCTGTGCGTGTGGCCAAGCTGCTGGCAGACCGCGGCCAACCTTGGCCAGCCACAGCCAGCTGCAGGGCCACGGCTGACAAGATCTGGCCCTTGCAGTTAGCCCCCGAGGGGCAAACAAAACAAAATCACATCGCGCTGTCGTCCACTGTCATTTTGCACTGCGCATGCTTCCACTGCCACCACTACTCCGCTCTGCGTCGCGCTCTGCCAACTTACCATCCTGTGTTGCCTGCCTTCTGTCGTAGCACCGTCCTGCCACTGCAACTGCAACTTCCATGCTTAAAACCTGCGCCATTTTTCTGCATTTTTGCTGCACAAACCCTCGCCATGACATAATTATCCGTCGTCAATTGATGGAAAAATTTGAAATTTTCTTCCGAAAAATTAAAATTTTTTGGCATTAAACGGTTAGTTTAAATTAGGGATTTGCAAAAATAATTTTCAAAATTAAAATTTTGCATAATGATAGCAACAGACATAAAAATTTCATAATTAAGTAAGATTGTTTTGGAGTAGAACTCGGATAGAGCTTGGGAAGTTTTGTTTTTCACACTAAAGGTATTAAACTCCCAAAGTTATAACTTTTGATTTTGGAGGCCTTTTTCAGTGAACGAAGAGTCATTTTCTATAGTTTTCAACCTTCCGAGCTCAATGGTGTAGTCAAACACATCCCAAAGAACCTCAAAAATTAGTTTTTATTTCTTGCCCGATATAGCACCTTAGATCCTTGAAAGTTTAATTTTGGTATCAGTGAAGCATTCCATGTCTATTTTTAATAGTCATTTCTAACATTTTTCACCATTCTAAACTCAATGGTGAAGTTAGATTTATCATCTAAGCACCTTATAATTCAATGATATTATAAATTCAACATTTTAGGCTTCAAGGTTTACAGATAGCCTTAAGATTACTATTGCATGTTATTAGTTACACTATCGAAGTCAATGTTCTTAAAGGAGCTAGACAAGTTATCAAAAATAATATAGTTAAATATGATTAAAATTAGATAATATTAGTAAGGTAATGTAATTATATATTACTAAAATTATATAATATAGTTACATATTACTAAAGTTATATGATGTCATTAACTATTACTAAAATTAAATAATATAAAAATAGATAATATAGTTATTCAATTGATGTAGTTGATTATTACTTAATGAATAGTTGATGTATTAGATGGAGAATTAGTTTAAGAAATAAAACAATCTTCAAGCATCAAGAAAAGGGTATATTAATCCATCCTATAATCAAAAAATAGGATAAAATAATATGGAGACACAAAATCTTGTTTCAACAAGGAGTATGATACTCATAAAGAGAAATCATCTAGACAAGAATCCAAGAATAGGAATGAAAGTTGCAACATACAATGTGCTTGCAAGATCTCTAGTGAGTAAGAAACAATATCCGCTATGTCCATCATAGGCCTTGGATTGGCACGAATATCGATACTCACATATCTTAGCAGAATTAAAACATTTGAATGTTGATGTCCTATGCTTACAAGAAGTCTTACCATGTGAATTTCTATATCAGTTTTAACCAAATTTGGAAAAGATGGGATACAAAGGTATTTGTAAGAAAAAAGGTTCTTATGGAAATTCTTATTTTGAGTTGTATAGATTAGTATGTTATAGAAAGTACAACATGGATGGTTGTAAAATCTTTTATAAAGAAGTCAAGTTTGAATGAAGTTTAGAAAATATGATTTTTAAAATTTCAGAACTTCAAGAGATGGAAAACAAAGAACAATCAAGATTTCGGAAAAATCACATAGCCCTAGCAGTGATTCTAAAAGTTCATTTATTAGGAAGATGTGTATGCATGGTTAACACACATTTAATTGCCAAACCAACATGTTCAGATATTAGACCTTGTCAAGGAGCATACTTGATTAAGCAAATAGAAGAAAGTTTGAAGAAGAAGTTATTCCTAAGTTGTACTGATCCAATTTCATTTATTCTTTGTGGAGACTTCAATGCCAAAGTTGGAAGTAGTGTTTACCAATTTCTAAAATATGGATCTAGAAAGGAATCTTTGGAAGATGAACCTAACTTGAAGAAGATGTTTCCATCAATTCATCATGCAATTCCATTAGCTAGTGCAATTCTGCTTACTTTGAATCTTCAGTAGATAATTCAAATTCTAGAATTCAAGAACAGATGATGTTGATGGATAACAGTCATAAAGAACCACAATTTACAAATTATTCTGCAATGATTAATGAAGATCGGTCAACAACATTCCTCATTGGGACTTTGGATTATATTTGGTATGATACTTGATTCTTTCAAGTTACCAAGTTACTAGAGTTGATTTCTAAAGAAGAAGAGAAGAATCAAAATCAAGCCTTGCGATCACGAACAAGACTATTTGATCACATACCACTTATGGTAGAATTACAGTTACTCCCATCAATTCATAAGGTTGATTAAGATTAAGAAGTGTTGCGCTCTTACTTTTATTTGATGATCTTATTATTATATTCATTGTTCAATTTATATTTCAATTAAATTAATAAAATATCTAAGGAAATGCAAGTTGGGAATAAAGAAGTTGCCTTGTCTTCACTTGAATAACCAAATATGAGTTGCACATTGTGTGACCCTAGTTAGAACTAGTGATTGGTAGTTGGTAGATCTTTAATTCACTTCTTATCATTATCATGGAAAATGAAGTAAGTATCAAGAAAGTAATATTTAATTTTTCATATATTTTTCTCACATATATCTTATTTGCAGAATAAGTAAGAAACAACTTTAAGTTCAAAGAAGGAATCAAATTATTGGAGCATAGGATCATGAAAGAAAACATTGGAGCTAGAAGAAGACAAAGAACATGGATTCGTTTGAGGATGAACAAAACCTAAGGGGGTTAGATTATCACATCTCCATTCTCAAATGATGTGGTTGCCTAATGAAGATGGTGTTTCTTCATAAAAAATGTTATTATTATCTTAACAAGACTCAAAAGGGCATGTTGTAATAATGGACGTGTCTCTTGAGATAACCTTTGAGGATTTGACCTAAGGCATTTACACTTGGAGTTAGAGGTCGTGCCAGCATGGAGTTGTAGAGCCTGGAGAGGCGAGTAACAGGAGCTAGGTGAAGTGGGACAAGAAGGGGATTGGCCATTCTTTTTGGCCAGGTTATAGGCCTAACTAGGGTGGCAGTGTTGGATTGCCTTTAAAGGATAGATGCCAAAGAAAGAAAACCCCAAGGAACTCTCTTAGAGCACTCTCCAGATACACTTTTCCATATCAATAAAGCATTCTTTTATTTTCTTTTCCTACATTTTTCCTATTATTTCCTTTATACATAATGTTGAATATCACTTATATTTTGCATTGGTATATTTTTTTTGTATGCATAATGTCTAATATATTGTATATTTGATGCTTGCCACAACATTCGAGGACAGGATGTCACAAATTCATCACTATTTGTTTAGGACTAGTAGAAGACATTGTGACCACCATTAGTAGGTGGTCATAATCTACTAATTTCCAAGTAATCCATGTAGATAATTGTAAGGGGGACTTTTAAATCATCATGGGAAGAGCTTAACTAAGCATAATTAATGTTAATGTAGGAATCAAAGATTCGTCCTTGAAATTTTCAAGAATAATAAACATGAAACAATAGAGAAGAAGAGGATCCCATGCATCATGTATAGTGACATAAGATGTAACCACATGCATAAAATATGAGCTATCAGAAGTAGAACTATTACAACATCCAAATTATGTGTTGAACCAGTAAATGTACAAAGGTACTTGTACGTAACAATCACAAAGTAAGATGACACTAAATGATTGACTTCAGAAGAGAGCTAGGATTCTATGATATGTATGGAACTAGAAAAGCCTTCACCAGTCAATACATTGACTTAATGAATAAAATGAAGCATCTTAAACATCAACTTTCTCATGAAAACAACCAACAAGATGTAGATATGGATTAGGAAAAATTGGATATTCTAAAAATTTCTCAACCAAAGCCTCTTTAAATAAAAATATTATCCTGATTGATTAAATACATATTTCTAAAACTGAAAAATTAGAAATTGTAAATGTCCAACTCATGAAAGAACATAAGAAAAAGTTAGTAAAGATTACAAAAAAATGGTCAACAACCTTTGTTGAGCCATATGATGAAATAACAAGTATCAATCCATGCATATGCCAGCATAGGATCTACACAAACCTTGTCATCAAGCTTAAAAGATAGCCATAGAGAAGGTTGAATTCCAAAGTTAAACAAGTCATCAAGAAAAGAGGTAGAACATCTTTTTAAAGTTGGATTCATATACCCTGTTGCAAATAGTGAGTGAGTGAGCTCCCTCATTATTATATCAAAGAAAGAGAGGTAATGGAGGATCTACATAGATTTTTGTCTATTAAACAATACCACATTAAAGGAGCATTTCTTGTTATCATTTTTTGACCAAGTTTTGAACACCGTTATAGGTCATAGGCATTACAACTTTCAAGATGACTATATTGGATACAATTAGACCCATAATACTAGGTCAAGATAAAATTTATAAGACCTTAAGGCATGTTTTGCATATAAGAAGATGCCCTTTGGCGTTCGTAATATACCTGTAATCTTCCAATGCCTCATTCTAAGAATCTTTTAGTAGAAGAATGTCAATGATATTGAAATCTCTATATATGAATTCTCCACTTATGAGTCTAATTTTAAGCAAGCATTGGAGCATCTAAAGTTGGTATTAAAATAATGTATTGAAAAAATCTTAAAATTAAGTAGTAGAAGATCCATATGATGGTCTAGAAGCATTTTTTTCTTGGGTACCAAATTTCAAAAAAAAAAAAGAAACTTAGAAATAAATCTAGAAAAGATAAAGATGATATAAGAACTTATATAACAACCATAAATACTCAAAGATATTCAATCATTCCTTGAACACATAGGCTACTACAAGAGATTTATTGAGAGTTTGTCCAAGATCGCCAAATTATTGGTAAGACTAATGAAGAAAGTTACACCATTTGAGTAGACCAAAAAATTCAATCATAAATTTTAACTGCTAAAGTAAATATTTGTAGAAATCCAAATCCTACTTGCCCCTAATTAGTCCAAGAGATTCCACATTATGATCAATGCATCCAACATTACCTTGAAATTAGTACTCACACAACACAATTAGATGGTTAGAAACATTCATACTACATTCTATTATGGAAGTAGAAGTAATGTAGATGCATAGCTAAACTACACCATGGTAGAGAAGAAACTAATGACTATGGTGTACACCTTAGAGAATTCAAGGACTATGTACTTGGATACCCAATTTTTGGGCACACAAATCACAATACAATATGCTTCCTCATGAGTAAATTAGCAATTAGTTTCTATATCATACAGTGACTAGTGATTTTGCAAGAGCTTAATCTTACAATGATAGATAGAAAAGAAACTGAGAATGTTGTGACCAATCACTTTTCTTGTTTAAGATGGAACAACAAGACTAAAGGAGATTCTCTTTCAATTTAGTTTCTTGATGAGATACTTTTTTCAAAGGTAATAATGGCAATAATAAGTGTACCTACAACATGACATGTAGAGTTTCACTCATACCTACTCAAACAAGAGGTCCCTACTAAATGAAACATAACAAAAAAGAAACTCTTCCTTCAACAAGTCAAGAACTACATGAACAAAGAGGGCAACCTCTATAAAAGCTATGTATATAGATTGGTATGATGCTATGTACTTAATGAAGATCAACTTAATATTTTCAAAGACACTAATAAAGAACCTTATGGAAGCCACTATGCATAAAGGAGAATGACCATCACAATCCTTATGCCAAGGTATTTTGTACCTATGATCTTCAAGGATTTACATTAATTAACTAGCCCCTGTGAGTGATTCCAAAGAGATTAAGGAATGACTATTAGGTTGGAAGGTCCATAAAACTAGAACCAAACATTTGAACTCTTTGATCTTTAACAAATTATTTTCATGAGTCACATTACATCCATGTCAAATGGAAAATCCTATATTATAGTTATAGTTGCTATTGTATTAAATGAGTAGAGGCTACAATAGTAATGGATTGTACATCCATGATCACAGTGAGGGTTTTTCAAAAAGATGTGGTAAATAGGTTTGGTGTACCTAGGGTACTTATTTTTTATAACAAGACTCATTTTATAGGTGTTAATTTTAAGAAACTTATGAGATGCTTTGGGGTAAAACATAAACTAATAGCATATCACCCCCAAGAAAATGGTCAAACTGTGGCAACAAATAGGAAAATTACATGGATCCCCATTAAGACCATTAGTAGATATTGAAGACATTGGAGCAAAAAACTTAACAATGCCTTTGGTCTTACTACTCAACTTTGAAACTTCTCATATGCTACTCCCTTTGTGAGTTAGCATATGGTAAGCTATCAAAACTTCCCATCTAGGTAGAGTTACATAAACTTAATACAACCTATGATATTAATCTCAATATTAGTCTAAAATAAAAAGAATGTCTTATGAACCCTAACATGCTAGAAAAAAATAGAAGAGCATCCCTTATGATGAATGAAGTACACAAGGCATATACCAAACAATGTCATGACACTAAGATATAATAAGTAAACTTTCAACTATGAGAAAATATTCTTTATTAGAACCTCACACATGTACCTCAACAAACAAAATTTCAAACATTATGGAAAGGGTCCTATATTATCCAAAAATTTACTTCTATAATTTTCTAAACAAACTAATTTTAGCCAACATGTAAAAGGTTCAATTATTTAAGAATTTCTAAACAGCTAAAAAATCTAATGACACCTTAACCAATGGCTAAGCCCACTTTATTTTCCATATCTCTACCTTACAACTTAGTCATGGTCCAGATACCCATTTGATTTTATATAATTTAAGGACCTTTTTAAATATTTTTTTGTTTTATAATTTCTTTTCATTTTCTTAGTTCTTCATATGTTATCTATTTTTTTTAATTTTTATTTTTCTTTTATAATCTTTCGTTTCTTTGAATCATTTTATATTTCAAATCCTTTATGTCAATTTTCCATTTTTTTTCTTTCATAAGGATTGTCATTTATGTATAGGCCAACTTTGTTATTTGGAATATATTTTATCCTATTAAGGTAATTGGGTAAGTAATTATGTAAAGTAATGGGACCATGTCAACCATCCCTTTAGTTTCTATAAATATGATATCTTCATTATAGAAGCATTACTATTCTTCTTACATCAAAACTAAAATTAACTCATGATCTTTATGCCTTGAGGAAAAGGGAAAGGACTAAGATAGAAGGAAAAAAAGTGTGACATCAAGGAGGCTTGCGGATGCTTTGCACTTTCTATATGGATCTTACTACTCCATATATTTATATTATTACTCATGTTTTAACCTTGATGGAATCATGTTCTCAAATAAGTGTTCTCTTAAAGTGTCATTGGAATGACATGTTACCCATATTTGAAGGTAGCCCTCTAATAAGAGAAGCACAATCATGAATTAGTTAATTCATGAAAAAAAAAACTAAGTTCTAGAGTATGACTAGAAAGACATATTACCCATACTTTAAGGTAAGCTACTTCTAGGAATCCTAAAGGTCTTTTGAACTAATCTCTTTATATCACAGGAAAGATATGTTATCCATGTCTAAAGGTAATTCTTTAATGGGAGTAGCACCAGCTACATGGCTTGAACTACATTTTACTCATGCCTAAATGTAAACCTCTAATTAATGGTAAAGTTTCATTAAATTTTAATGTTAAGTAATTAATTAATAAAAATTACTTATTTTTCCTTTTTGAGTAATGATGTTTTCATTTGGTTATGATGGTCCCATGGTTTTAAGTTTAGAATGATACAATGCAATTCACTGGTCAAGATATAGACTTAGTCTGAAACTTCGATTGATAGGTATGATGGTCATTTTAATCACATTCAACAAAGGACCTACTATGAACTTGGTGAAACATTTCACATCCCTATTGATGAATCATCATTGTGTCATGTTGATGGGCCCTTGTTGACATGGCCTTATTGATGAGGCCACATTGACATAGTGTTTGCTACGTCTATGGGGCCTCGTTGACGTAGCTCTTAAATAAAGTCTATAAATATGTGCTTGTTAGCCATGTTTATAGCATGTCTTGTAATAGTTGTAGTAGAGCTCTTATAGTTTTATCATTTAAGAGCTAGAATATTTCTCTGAGTGCCCACAATAGCAGTCAGAAAGTGTACAAATCTTTATTTGAGCACTATTGTACCTAAGCATACCAGTGTGAATATAAATAAAGATAAGCCTTTTGATCAAACTTTGCAACACTTGGAATAGATTAATGATTCATTTATGCATTTATTACTTTCATTAATTATGTAATTAATTAACCTCAATTATATTTTCAAATGACTAGTTATTTAATTAAGCTATATAGATTAAATGCATAAGTACGACCACTTTGAGTGTAAACATGTATTCACTTGGTAATCCCAGTAGTGTTATTGTTTGGTTTGCCTAGTAGCATAGTGCTTGATAATCCTAGTAGTGGATACGTGGGTTCAAGACGTGTATAGAGAGTAGGACTGATTGCTTATGTTAGGAATTGTTAGAGATTAGTTAATTAGTTAAATCAAATTAGTTATTAAATTACTTCATTTGTTTATTTTAAGCACTAGGAACATAAAATATAAAATAATAAAAATCATATGCCTCGATTACACTTAACCATACCTTGTGCATCACAAGTGTAATTGGGAAGATAAGAAATGACTGTTAGGGAAAAGTTCACTTCCTAGAATACTAGTGTCTCAAAAGACATAGGGTCTACGAAATCTTACTAAATCACGCATGAATGCTTCTCGATTTGCATGGTTGGGCATAGAGGTACCTCAATCAGTCATCATTGGCACCATTGCTAGGGACTCTTTTTGTTTGAAACATGTGCTATATAGGTTTAGTGAACATCATTAACATTACTGGATGAACCCTAAGGTCAAAATCATTCTCAAAAGTAATATAATCACATAAGCACATTGATATTTTATTTGTATTACAAAATGTCTTCTTCTCATAGGTGTGATGATACTAAACCACCAATCCCTCAAGAATGTAAGGTAGTGTATACTCATCTAGATGAGTATGTGCCTGACTTCACCTTCATCCTAAATCAAGATGAACAATTGCACTGGCATAATATGGAAGGCAACATTGTAATGTCTCCCAATCGATCTTTACTCATGATGCTACTTCAAACTCTTAAGAAGTTGGGCATCTAAGATCTTTAAGAGGAGTACATTATGCATGATTATAACTACCAAGACTACCATCCCACTGAAACACAATGTAGAAGAGATCAACACCAGGAGAAGCATCATGATTTTGTAAAGGAAAAATCGCTTGTTCCTGCTTAAACAAGATGAATGAGGACCCTCCCTTTGGGGGCTTTCAACATGAAAAATTTTCCACCACTTGTTACTGGTGATGGGGGGTGTGATCATGAATTTATAGTCCACTATCAACAAGCCTAGTTTAGGTAAAGATGGTAGTTAAGACAAAGGCTTGAACAAGCGTTAAGATGATAAGAAAATTGATGAACATGGTCACAAAAACCAAAGGGAAGTTAATAGATACCATGGTGGTGGTAGTCCTGCTTGCTCTTCACCCTCTTCATCTACATCTTTTTCTTTCTCTTCTAATTCTAACAAATGCCACAAAAAGAACAACCATGATGGAGGTGAATAGCTGGACAATAATGATGATTGCCAGGTCCATAATGAATGAAGGGGTAATAGAGGACATCATCAATGACAATGAAATAATGATGATGATAAACCTTTTCTAGAAACTCAAAGCATGTTAAATATTGTAGAGGCTATAAAAATTCCAACTAGGCATGTGAAAGATAGTTGGATTAGATGACTTTATATGAACAATATTCCCAGATTTGAAGGGGGATATAATTCTAATCCATAGAGACATCTTCAAGCTTTTCATGATGCCTATGCCTTACAAAATATCAAAAATAATTGGTAGAAACTAAATCTATTTCCTAGGACACTCATCAAGGAAGCCAAAAGCTACTACTGATCCTTGGAACTAGAATCTATCAACCAGTAGAGTTCAATGCTCAAACTAATTAATCATAAGTATCAGATGTACTCCAAAGTGTCTAATCTAAGAAGCCTAGATCCAAGGATGGAAGCAAGGAAACCATGAATCCTTGGATGCCACCATGGGAAAATACTATTCTCTTGTACATCGATGCCATGGTCATGGTTATTCTTAGTGGGAATAACTTCACCATATCATAGATGGACTTATATCAGAAACAAGGAGAACTCTGGGGGTTTATGCCCAAGGAGACTATCATAACTTCAAGCCCATCAGATTCAAGGTCTAATTGAGTAGGTAGCAAAAGAAGAAGGAGAGTTTAGGAAATATGAAAGTGCAAAGGAATACAATAGGAATCCTTCCATTAGGAAAAGGAAGGTTCAATTTTATGACAATGAAGAAGAATCACCACTTAATGAGGTAGTAAATAGAAAGAGCTTGCTGATCCAAAAATCTATGTCTAAAAATGCAACTAAGGTGGATACAATGTGGGATTCATTGGATGAAAAATTCCAAACTACTCTAAAAATCACTGAAGAATCATGATAGCAAAGTAGTAATCATAACCATAGGAGCCAAAAATAAGCTAAACATGCCTAACAAAGGGTTAAAGGAAAGATTATTGTAATAGATGAAGTTGTAGAAACCGAGTCAAATGATGATGGTGGGTGTGACATTTGCCAATATAAACATCCTAAGGGATGTTGCCATATTGATTCATAGTTATAGGAATCTGGGATGTATGTGCTAAATCCATGATGAGCAAGAAGGAAAGCACCCAAAAGGTTGCCTTATGGTTAAGACAATCCTAGGAAATTCCATTAGCAATAATAATATTATCCAAGTGGAAGTCCATCACAACCATAGGAACAATAGCAACCATGATAGCAACCATAGTGATGGGGGATGCCACCACCAAGGTAGCAGTACCCTTACAGGCAAGCAGATCCATATGGATATTATGTTTAGAAACCTTTGTCTTCATGTGACTCTTTTAGTCATGTTTCTCCTTTTCAACTTGACTACCATCCTTCTAAATACTATAGAACTCATTCTCCACATTCCAGGAGAGATGCCACATTTTATCCTTATCCTCCTCCTATTTCTAAATATATTCCTTAACCCTCAATGCAACTACCGCCTGCTCCATCTATGCAAGATGAACTTCTAGCCCAGCCGTAGTAATGTAATGCTACTAGGGCCATTAATCTACAACCAGTTCATCAACCAAGGGGTTCAAAAGTCCATTCTTGTAAAAGACCATTCTTCTAACCCAACAGCCCTACTAAGCCCTCACAGACTTAGATGACTAATCACCCTAATCCTACTTCATCCTCTACAAACCATTTCATCAAGTCCCCTTCAAACAAAATGTCAACCAAAATATATACTATTATGCTCACCCATGCTATAACTGATTGGATTTAGGCTGGAAACCTTCCTAAGAAATTAGCTAATCCTAGGAGTCCTCTTCTCTATCTATAGATTACTAGGAATGAACCATGTAAGGCTCTTCTTAATTTAGGTTCTGGTATAAACTTGATTTTTAATGAGATGTATACTACTTTGAACCTACCACCTCTCAAGAAGAGCAATATCATATTGGAATTAGCAAACCAATCCATCACTATTCCATTGGGAATAGTTGAAGACATTGTCACTACTGTCTGTGGATGGTCTTATCCTTCCAATTTCCTAGTAATTGAGGTTAAAAAATGTAAGGAGGACTTTCCAATAATTATGGAAAAGGCATGATTAATCACTATTGATGCAAGAATAGACATCAGAGATCTTTCCTTGGAGATATCAAAGGAAAATGCATTTGGAAAGATTAAGAAGAGACAATTTCTATGCATCGCGTATAGTGATACAAGGTGTAATCGCATGCAAAAACTCTAATCTATGAAACGATCATCTATTTCTATATGCAAGTGGTGTGCACATGAGGAAAATATTCAAAAGTGTTTGTACATAGCAGCCACAAAACAAGAGGGTACCCAGTGGCTAACCGTTAATTTTGACAGCAACACAATGTGCATGGAACCTACTAAGAGCCTAACATGTGCTTATGTTTTAGGCATGAATGAACTAGAGAAAGTTCATCACTAACTCTATGATGATAAAAATAATCATACCAATTGGGAAGAGTTGGAGATCTTTGAGAATTTTAAACAATAGTTCCTAGAGTTGAAAACTCTACCCACCAACCAAGAATATGCATTCTTAAAAAATGGTAAGCTATTCATACTTAATGCCAAACTTGCTCCTAAGTAGAAAAAAGTTTATTGAATGTGGTTAATAAATAGCCAACAACCTTTGCTTGGTCATATCCTAAACTCCCTAGAATTGTTCCACGGATATGCTTTGCATTTACACTGATTTGTCCATGAAGCCAAGGAGGCAACCACAATAGTGGTTGAACCCAAAATTGAAGCAAATCATCAAAGAGGAGATTAAGAAACTCCTAAATGTAGGGTTCATCTACCCCATTGTAGATAGGGAGTGGGTCAATCCACTTGTCATAGTGCCAAAGAGAGGTGGTAAATAACAAGTTTGTATTGACTTCAAGCTGTCAAACATGGCAACATTCAAAGATCATTTTCCATTGTCATTCATTGATCAAGTGTTAAAAACCATATCTAGGCATTGCTATTATATTTTTTTGGATGGTTATAGTGGCTATCACCAAATTTAGATTGCACTAGAAGATTAGGCCAAAGCAACATTCACAAGTCTCTGGGGGACCTTTTCATATCGCAAGATGTTTTTTGGCTTGTGCAATGCTCCTACCACTTTTCAACACATGGTCTTAGGTATCTTTTAGTAGCAAATAGGTAGAAGAGTGGAAGTCTTCATGGATGAATTCTAAACTTATGATGCTACATTTGAGCAAGCCTTGGACCACCTTTAGCAAATACTAAAAAGATATGTGAAAATAAATTTGTGGCTCAATTGGCAAAAGAGCCATCTCATGGTCCAAGAGGGAATTGTATTGGGGCACCAAATTTTGCAAGAAAGGATTTAGGTAGACCTGAAAAAGATAAGGATCATCTAAGGAATCACCTATCAGCCAAAAACTATCAAAGATGTTTGGTCATTCCTTGAACACACTGGTTACTATTAATGATTCATAGAGAATTTCTCTGAGATTGTGAAATCATTGGACAAGCTAAATCTCTTCATCTAGACCAAGGAATGTGAAAATGCATTCTAGAGCCTCAAATTAAAGCTCATAGAGACTCCAATTCTACTAGCACCTGACTAGTCTAGACTATTCCATATAATTATAAATGCATTTGACTATACCTTCAGAGCTATGCTTATGTAGTTAGATAATAAGAAATGTTCATATTACATCCACTACGTAAGTTCAAGCATGATGGATGCACAATTGAATTACACCACCACAAAAAAGGAACTAATGATGGTGTATGCTCTTAAAAATTTTAGGCACTATGTGCTTGGATATAAAGTGTTTATGCATACTAATAACAGTGCCATCTGCTTCCTCATGAATAAGCCAACGGTAAGCACCCATGTTATATTGTGGCTAGTGATCTTGTAAGAATTCAATCTTACAATGGTAGATTGAAAGGGGATTGAGAATGTGATGTGACTTTAAGGGAACTCAATACTCTTTGTACTCTTCTACTTGCTTGGGTACATGAGTGTTTTCATAGACTTCTAACTGTTTCATATCTACCAATAATAGGAAGTTAAATAAAGTCTTTCCAGTATGTGGTTTCCATCCAAAAATAAAAAAATAAAAAAAATGAAAACAAACAAAACAAAATAAAACATGATGGAAATTCAAAGCACACACCTTAGACAAGTAAATAGGCTACAAGCACTGGTTATGGGACTAGAAAGACATGTTACCCATGCCTAAAGGTCCCCTTTAACTAAGGCCCTCTCTCTCACTTCCTACTTCTCTTTTCTTCTCTTTATGGAATGGTGGTTGTTCTGTGGAAGTACTCTTGTGTCTTGAGGGGATGGATCAATCTTGAAGTGATGATGCAAAGTCACTAAAAGTGGTTGGTTTTGGTCTAGACTAAGGATGGATATTCTCAAGTCATTTAAATGCAACTTCACAAAGGACTTCTTATGACATCAATTCAAAATTCCATTCCACCTTCTCCATCATCCATCTATGTTGTTCATAACTCACCTTGCTGCCAATGTCCATGTTCTTAATTTGGTGTATTTGTCTGATGTACTTAAATTCTTTAGTAGAATCTTCCAAGTTTTGGTCATTAACTTTCATCAACCATTAATCGCCTATGGGGCCCATGAACTCCTTAGGTTGAGGTTATGTAAGAGCAAACAAGGCATGTGCCTAATATGGTAAGGACCCACTTGCATATCTCTTCATTGGGTTCATTAAGCACCTTATCCTTAGGCAATCTTGCAATCAAAATCTTTCGTGTATCCATCTTCTACATCAAAATTTTCACATTTTCTTACAAATGTCAAGGGAGTTTTTCAAATTTTCAAAGCCCAGAACCTTCCATAGCCCATAACTTCCTATCTATTTATTCAAATCACTTCATTCTTTCACCTTGTAGCTACTAGAGCTAAGCATTTAGTCATGGGGGTCACAAATATGCTATTTTTGATAGAAACGTTTTCTCCATTTTTCCAACTCCCACAAAGTTTTAACTAAGAAATCAACATTTGAACACCAAATAATAGAAGTTAAATCTTTCCAACGAGCTCTGGTGACACTTATAATGAAAATTAATTAATAAAATAAGAATAAAATAATCAATTTTCCATGGTCCAACCTAATCCAAGTATAACTAACTAATGAGATAAGGTACTTAAATATTCAAAGTTACATGTTATAATGGCTAATCCATGGATGTGTCGTGACCACAAATGGCATCAAAGGAGAAGCACACGCAAGAAGGAGAACCATCTTAACAAAGGAAGAAATGGCCAAGAATGGAAATGGACCAAGAATAAGCCTAGGAAGAACCACTTGCAATCCATGTCGTGATTCCTTTTAGGGAAGAGGATGAGGTGGAATCTATTTGTTAGATTCTAGAACTAGCACAAGCAATAAGACATTTCCACCTAAATGGGACACCAACTTAGCAAAAAAACCTTGAGGTAACCATGATAGAAGCCTTCCTAAATCAAATTAGATCAAGGTATGTCCAAAAACTAATGTTGTAGGAGTTAAACTTTGGCACTTTCGTGGAGCAAGAACCTAAAGAAGTATAGGACCAACTAATGACCTCTCCTATGTGGTCAATTATTACTTCCACTAGGAAGTGGTGCATGGGAGAGATATTCTTATTCTAGAATAATAGGTAGGCTAGTTCAACAATTAAAATCAAGGACATCTCAGTGTCCTACTCAGTGAAAGCCATTACTAAAGTACTTGGGTTACGAAAAATAGGCATAAATCTTGCTAAGATTCCAAAGTAGGTGGACCCTAGCATCAAAAAGAAATGGATGCAATAGTACTATGATGTTGACCACAAAGAGTTTGGTGCACTCACACTGGCAAAAAGGATCCACTATAAGATTATGGCCTTCTACCTAAATCCAACAATGAGGCCCAATAGGATCACTGCCTTTTCTACTTGTGCGTGCATTGCTCTAACTAGGAGATTCCTTATTAATCATTCATAGCTGATCTATCTAAAGATGAAGAAGCAATTTTTAAAAAATGAACATGGAAGAAAGGCTCTCCACTTTCCATGCCTCATTAGAATACTATGTTAGAGGGAAAGGATAGTCCATTATACAAATGATGTTATTAGACATGCTCCAACCACTAATTAGGCAAAGATGATGAAAGATAAGACACCTACAACAACCATTCATGAAGAGGAGTAGCAACCACCACCTTCACTTGCTACTGAAATAACTATGCTAGACGTTGTTGCAACAACCCAATAGTTGTGTGAATACCAAGAATGACTCTTGAGCGAACAAGGGCAATGAGCAAGCATGAGTGGTTGGGACCCATCTATGTACTAGCCAGTGATAAGTCATCTAAACAAGGTGGCCCAAATAGTCAACTTTATGGGAGGAGGTGGATGCATTTTCTCAGCCCAACAAACATAGTTGTCCATGAGGTCAAATCCTAGTGCTAGAGAGGTCATGGTATCTCTCAAAAAATAGTAGCCACTTCTAGAAATTTCTAGGAATGTCATGACCTTCTTAGCACAATTGGAGGAAGGCGAGGATTCAACAATGCAAATGATGCAACACCAAGGGTAGGAGATAGTAGCAGAGGTGGTTGCTGATAGAATTATCAAAATAGTTAATGTACTTATGGCATCTTTACCATACGCCACTATATTCAAAGATGTGCAAATGTTCACAGGGATCATAAGTAGCAGATTAAGCATAACATAGTATGAAGAACTGCTGGATGGACTAGTGGGAACTAGGTAATCACTTCTAAATGCCTTTGATCTTTTAGATAGTGTTACTGAAACCCAGTCAGAGCTACTAGAGGTAAGCAGAAAAACCATCATCTTGGAAGGCTAACTCAAAATAGCCAAGAAGCTGAAAAAATTCTTGGCTTCTAAAGTTTCTAAATTAAGAGCCTAAATTACCAATCCTGCATTTCTCAACCCTACATTGATAAAAGATGAAGCTCTTGAATAGCTTCATACTAGACTAAAATGGGTTGAGGGTGTGATGGAGACAATGGTGTTCTATCGATCCTTCACAAAGGCTACCTAGCACAAAATTTAAAAGGCCTTGGATCTAATCCACTAAGAAAATGTGTAATTAACTGTAGAAAACCATTGCTTGCAAAATGCTAATGAGCATAAATAATAGTTGATCAACTTTATCCATAAATAGCATGAGCAACTAGCCAAAGTGAACATAGAGCTAAGAAGATTGGCAACTAAAAAAAGAAACCATTCCATAGAGGAGGTTCAAGCCCATCACCAGAAGACTACAATAAAGGTAGCCACCTAGAAATTAGAGTCCCTTATATTTGAGAGAGTCAAGGATCATTATAGGGATCACATCGGTTTACAAAAAGAAGTTAATGAAAATCACATCTAGTTGGCAAAGGTAAAAGTAAATGAAACCCTCCAACAACTCTAGCAAGGAGGAGAAGTTTGGCAACCTATTGTTGATGGAATAGTTGCCTACAATAAGGCAGAAATTTGCATGAAGGAGTTGCAGATCGAGGAGATGATAGAATACATGGAGCTTGCAAGTCTCCAATATGCAAATCTAGCTATGTTGATTGTTGTATGATTACAATAAAAACTAGAGAAGTGGATAGCTCATACTCATTGTACAAGGCTAAGTTCAAGCATCACAAGGACACTAAGAAAAAGCTTGTGATGGCAAATGTATAACTCAAGATTTTCAAGGGAAAATACACTAACCAAAGATCTATAGCCAAGAACTTGGACAACACAATGAATGACTACTAGAAGCTACAAAATGTAGTTATGTCATTCAATTTCAAACGTAAACAATTTATTGCCTAGTTTGTCAATGTTAAGGAATTCTTCCCAGTAATGTCCTATTTGTGGGATATCCCTATTCTAGCACATTGGTGATGCCATGTGGACTATGAACAATCCCTAGAGTAAGGAGGAGAAGATGAAGGCATTACTAGATGTCTTTCACCTTCCACTAAAGGTTGTAATGACAGTAGAATAGCCATATCCACCTTAGCCACCACATGTGCTCGAAGTTGGTAAAGGTCCTTTAGAACCTCAAGAACCTCCACTACCTAGGGTGGTCTAATATTCATAATTTTCTTTATAACATTAGAGGATTTGATACCCTATTTTAAGTAGTCATGTCCTGATGTTTAATTTTGTATCATGAATACCACAATTTTTTGTAATGTTTTTGATTTGTACACTTAGGCACTTAGTTTTGTCAATTTAGTTTATTATGTCAAAAGTTAGTCAATAATCCTATACCTTCCCAATTTTGTAAAGGAACTTAAGAATAAGTTTTTATTCAATAATGGGGGTATGATGAATCATCATTGTGTCATGTCAATGGGGCCCCATTGATGTGGCCTCATTAATAGGGCCTTGTCAACGTGGCCCTGCCTACATGATGTTGCCTCATCGACCAAGTTGCATCAATGTAACATTTGCTACATCTATGGGGCCTCATCGACATAGTTCTTGGATAAAATCTATAAATATGTGCTCATCAGTCATGTTTATAGCATGTCTTGTAATAGTTGTAGTAGAGCTCTTGCAGTTTTATCATTTGAGAGTTAGAATATTTCTTTGAATGCTTGCAACAAGAGACAAAAAGTGTCCAAATCTTTATTTGATCACTGTTGTACTTGAACATACCAGTGTGAATAGTAATAAAGATGGGCCTTTTGATCAAACCTTGCAACACTTGGAATAAATTAATGATTCATTTACTCATTTATCATTTTCATTAATTATGTAATTAATTAAGCTAAATTAGATTTCAAGTGACTAGTTAATTAATTAAGCTAAATAGATCAAATGCATAAGTATGACCACTTCGAGCATAAACATGTATTTGCTTGGTAATCTTAGTAGAATTATTGCCTAGTTCACTTAGTACCATAGCACTTGGTAATCCGAATAGTGGATATGTAGATTTAGAACATGTATGGAAAGTGGAACCGGATGCTTATGTCAGGACTAGTTAGAGATTAGTTAATTAGCTAAATCAAATTAGTTATTAAATTACTTCATTTCTCTATTTTAAGCACTAGGAACATAAAATAATAAAAATCATATGCCTCAAGTACACTTAACCATACCTTGTACATCACAAGTATAATTGGGAAGACAACGAGTGACTATTGGGTCAAAGTTCACTTCCTAGAAGGCTAGTGTACCGGAAGACATTGAGTCCATGGAATTCAATACGATTGTGCATGAACACTTCATGATTCATATGGTTGGGCATATGGGTACCTCGAACACTCATCATTTATCTCTATTATTTTTTATTATTTCATTATTCACCTCACTATTATATGTAATTATTTTCCTACTGAGTTTATTTAGTATAGAGAAGAATTCTAAAGATAGTAGTTGTGTAGGTGTGGCATATAAATTTAATCAACATTTAATATCTAATGAGCCTATGAACACCTTTTAAGATGGATATACAAAGGAATCAATGGAAGAAGCCTACTTTGAGGAGGATTCACTTGTATAACTTTTGGACATATCTTCTATACACTACCTCCACATTTCCAAAAATTTAAGCTACAACTCCAAAATTAAATGCATCATAATTTTTTATTTATCTTCTTAAGAACATCTCATGTCATTACCCAATTTATAGTCTAAGCTTCATCAACCTTATAAATTTCTACTTAAGCCTTTTTATATTTCCCTCATAACTGGATCCTTTCTATAGCTCTCATTCAATTCCTATATTGCTTTAAATTTCATAAAACTAAGGAAAAAAATAAAAAGAAAATTCATGACCTAGGCTACATTAACATTGTTGTATCAATGAATTTATCTTCATTGATGAATGGACATCAACACAATATATAACCACTATATATATGTGTGCTGTGTTAGCCATTTTCTATCATTTTTGCCCAAATAAGAGAAGGTTTTTTGTTGTTTTGACAACCTAAGGAATTCTAAGAGTAATATCTGATGAACTATAATCCCAATTTCATTCATTCAAAAGCCTATAGACTTACAGAGTTACATTCTTTGTCATGGGAAGAAGAAATCAATAATTTCCAACACTTCAAAAATCCTAAGTTTTTAAATACTTAAGATAACAACACTAAAATTATTGAAATTATAGTAAATTAATATATTAATAACTACCTTAGGACCTTGAAATGATAAAATATAGTCATCTAGGTGTGATAATACTATATTTTTAGCAACATAAGTCAATCAAGGATGATCAAAGATGTTAACACTCATATTTAAAGCTATTAAAGGCTAATCAATGATCATACAAGTGATTGCAAATGGTGTAAAGATAAGGCCCACAAGTGGAAGTAGCCTCAGAAAGAAATGAAAATCATCTAAGAGATGGAAAAGGATAGTAGCAATAGCCATACATGTGATTAGATCTCTTCATGAGGAAGTAGAAAGAAAATTTGTTCGTTAGATTTTTACTATAGAAACTAGGCAATCTAGGTAGCATAAAGTGCCTAGACCAAGGATAAATTCAAAATTTACTCTCATGGAGGCCTGCCTAAGAAATACCTAAACTAAGAAGATATAGAGTTCGGTTCCTCTAGAAAAAAAAATGTTGGCCTATTTCTAAAGTTTTTACCATAAGAAGTAAGAAACCAATTGCAAGCATCACCTCTTTGACTGAAAATTTCCACTAGAGGAGAATGATATCTTGATGAAATTTATCTCTTCTGGAATAATCATCAAGAGGATACCATTGTTAAAATCAATTTCCTAATATAGAGGCAAAAGTTGTGAAGGTATTCACTAAGTCCAATGTAGAGAGCAAAAAGAAGTGGACCAACAATGCTATGAAATTGTCCATAAGAAGTATGACACTCTTATAAAGGATAAAATGATTTATTTCAAGATAGTGATATACCATCTCAATCCAATGGTATGGCCTAATAAGATGACATTATTTTCTACTAAGAAGAATTAGAAGAATACCTTAAGTACTAGCAAGAGTAACTAGACAAGGTGAACCATGATGTTAGGAGATTGGAAATAGAAAATAGAATTCTTTTAACATAGAAGATGCATGAAATTAGGCAAAAATTAATAATTAAAATCACTATTTCAAATAATGATTTCCTTAAGTATTAAAAAGTTGAAAATCATTACAGGGACTAAGTTGACATGCTAAAAGAAATGAATGAAAAGGTGATCAAACTTGCTAAAGTAAAGATGAATGATATCCTTTAGCAACTCCAACAACTAGGTTATGCATGAAAATATGTCTTCAATAAACTCAATGAGTACAAAAAATCAGAAATTCACATGATGAAGTTGCAAATCAAGGAGATGATAAAGTATATGAATTTTTTCAATCTCTCATATATTAATCTAGCAATGTTACTACTAGGAGACCTTTGTCAAAGTTGGAAAAGTAGGTGGCTAAATCATGCCTATTATATAAGTGCAAGTTAAGCTCCATAAGGAATCCAAAGCAAGCTTAGAAATTACCAATGAGTAACTTGAGGTTTTAAAAGCCAAATTTGAAGATCAAATCTTAGCCTTAGAGAACTTGAACAAAAGGATTATAGATTATGAAGAGCTAAAACATATAGTCATGATGTTCAATGTGAAATATAAACAATTTTCTACCTAGGTTATCAACATCAAATAGATGTTTCCTACTTTGTCTTGCTCCTAGAATGTTCCAATACCAACAACTCTAGGCAATTTTGTTGGATAATTAGTGATCCTAGGAGTAAAGAAGAGAAGATGAAGATACTCCTTGAAGTGTTTTAGCTATCAAAAGTAGTAGCAGTAGCAACAGGGTAGCCACACCCATTACCAAGGCTTGAGGAGCCATCACAAGAGTTGTAAGAACCACCACTTGCTAGCACTAGTTAGGGCATATGCCTTAGAACAATTTTGTACATATTGGCTTGAGTCAATTTGTTCATAATATATTCAAATTTTGTCTAATATCATACTCTAATCACTCAAATGAATTTTTACTATGTAGGACTCTAGTCAATCAGCCAATTAATCTCATACTTCCCTAATTTTATAAATAACTTGATCCCAGTTTTTGGAACTTGAGGATAAGTTTTTAGTTAGTCATGGAGGTATGATGAATATCATTTTAGTTTGTCACAATAATGTAGTTGCATCAATATAGCTCAAGCTTTATCAATGTATTAGCATTGGCACAAGCCTTATAAATACCTATATAAATGCATGTACCTACTATATTTATGGCATCTTTGGATGATTGTATAACTATACTCTTGCAACTTTCTCTTATGAAAATTAGAATATTTCTCTCACCCAGTACCTACAATGTAAATTACATAAATTGTATAGAGTTTCATTCAAGTGTTTATTGTACCTAGACACACTTGCATGAGAAAAATGAAATCAAGATTTATTATGTTCATTGCAACACTAGGCCTAGCACTTTAATTTTTTTTTCAATTTACTTTAATTGTTCCTTTATATTCTATGTAATTAGTTAAATACTTTATTTCATTTTACTTAGTAAATTTTCATGAATATAATCAATTTTAAGTATAAACGTATCAACACTTGGCAATCCTATTAGTGAATCACTTGGTACACCCAACAATGGAACACTTGGTAACTTAGTAGCATTAGCACATGTTTAAGATGTGGATGGAAAGTCAAGAATAGATGTTCTATGCTAAGCTAGATTAGATTTATTTTCCACAATTTGGATAATTAATTTTATATTTTAATTTTTTAATAATAAAAATCCAATCATACTTAACCATACAACTTGAGCCTACACAAGTATCATTAGGAAAATAATGATCAACATCTTAGCACTTGCTATTTAAGACATCTATCTAGTCTGATTTATATGGTTGGACATAGGATTACTGCATCACTTATCAAATAGAAATGAACTTATAATATCAATTTAACGATGAAATATCATAAGTGATATGACTTAGGTTAGGATAGGATCCTAAATGTTTCATGAATAATGTGTTATATAATCATATATGCATAATAAAAAATAAAATAAGTAAGATCAAATATTCATAGTAACATAACTAACAAAAGAAAAACTTCCATGGATAATTAGATTTCTACATTTAATCATTAAGTATATAAAAGATCTATAATTGAGAGTATATATTAATAACAAAGAAAGGATACTGATGAGCGGCGAGGTACCCCTATCGCCAACCATATGAATCACAAAGCATTCATGGGTGATTTGGTCAAATTCTATGCACTTTGTAGTTTCCAATGCACTAGTCCTCTAGGAAGTAAATATTTCCTTAAGGTCAATCATTATCTTCCCAATTACACTTGTGATGTACATTGGTATGGTTAAGTATAATTGAGGCATCTATTTTTTATCATTTTGTATTTTAATGATTTTGGTGCTTAAGGAGAAATAAAGTGGTTAGACTAACTAATTTAATTTAACTAATTCACTAATGTCTAACTAGTCCTAACATAAGTATCTAGTATCACTTTCTGTACATGCCTTGAACCCACATATCCACTATTAGGTGACCAAGTGTTACACTACTAGGCATACCAAGCAATAGCATTGCTAGGATTACCAAATGAATACATGTTACACTTGAACTAGTCATACTTATGTATTTAATCCATCTTGCTTAAATGCTTCATTAACTTAATTACTAAAAATATTTAATAAATAACTGAAAAAATTAAATAAATAATTAAAAACATTAAATGCATAAATAAAATATTTAATCTATCCAAAGTGTTGCAAGGTTTATCAGAAAGATTTTCTTTATTGCTGCACACACTATCGTGCTTAGGTACAATAATGCTCGAATAAAGATCTATACACTCAATGACTCTTGCTGCGAGCACTTGAGAGAAAAATTCTAATTTTCAAATGGAAAAACTACAAGAGCTTCATTGCAACTACAATCTCTCCTACCATGAATGTGGCTAGTGAATGCGTATTTATAGTTGACTATAGATACTATGTTGACAGGGCCATGTCAATACATGATATGATGCATCAACTAGGCCTCGTCGATGAGGCCCAAATGACACGGTCGCATCGATGTGCTTTCATTAATGCAGCCGATAGAATTGCAACTCATCATACACCCATGACTAAATAAAAAATTTTCCTTGAGTTATTTTATAATATGGGAAAGGTATGGGATTATTCACTATCCTTTCAAAAATAAAACAAATAGACTAACTTGACAAAAAATGAAATGCTTGGGTGTACGGATCAACACATTACAAAAATGGAGGTGTTCAAGACAAAAAATTGAACACCTTGACATAACTCTTCAAAACTGGATAGCACATTCCATAATTGCATAAATTTTGATGGAGAAGATCATATGGTTCTAGGAAATCGTGGTTCTTGAGGTTCTAAGTGACCTTCACTGGCTTCATGCATGGGCAGTAGTTGAGGTGGCTGTGACTATCCTGTTGTTGCTGCAACTTTAGGTAGAAGGTAGAAAGCATCTAGCAGTTCTTTCATTTTCTCCTCCTTACTTTTGGGATCATGTACTATCCACATTGCTTTGCTAATGTAGGTTGGAATGGGCACATCCTAGGGACACAAGATTGCTAGAAGTGGTTTCTTAGCATTGATGAACTAGGTAGTGAACTATTTGCATTCAATTTTGAATGCCTTGACTATGTCCTTCAGCTCCTAGTAGTCATTCATTCATTTGGCTAGGTTCTCAGTGATTTATCTTTGATCTCTAGACCATGCTTTGAGAACTTTGAGTTCAATATTTGTAGTCCCAAGCTTCTGCTTGGTGTCTTTGTGGTGCTTGAACTTAGCCTCATATAATAAATATGAGCTATCCACTTGTTTCTCCAACTCTAACTCTGGTCATCTAGTGATCAACATTTCCAGGTTTGCATATCAAAGATTGGCCAACTTCATATACTATGTCATATCTTCTATTTGCAACTCCTTCAAGTGGATCTCCACTTTGTTGTAGGCATTGATCCCATCAATGATAGGTTGTCAAACTTCTCTTCCTTGTTGGAGTTGTTGGAGGGCTTCATTCATTATTTCCTTTGCCATCTGAATTTGTTTCTCATTGACTTCTTTTTGCAAGCCAACCTAGTCTTTATAGTGATTCTTCACTTTTTCAAAATTAAGAGCTTTGTTCTTCTAGGTGCTGATTTCAATGGTAGACTTCTGGCACAATGCATGCACTTCCTTCATTAATAAATTCCTATTCTCTACTTCCAATCTTATCAATTTGGTGTTCACCCTGGCAAGGTACTCTTGTTGTTAATGAATAAATTCTTGCATTTATTTCTTCTAGGCATCAACATTTCATATGTGATAATTTTGTGCAGTCAAAGCCTCATTCTCTTGCCACATCTGTGTCAAGTCCTTCTGAATTGAATACATTTTTGTTTTAGCTATGGACTAGTTGAAGATGTTCATAACTACCTCCTCGTCAACCTTCTGGAATTGTTCTTGAAGCTATTAGAAAGCTTCATCTCTTATTGTTGTTAGGCTAAGGATCACAGGGTCAACAAGTCAATCACGTGGTTCGACAACCTCCATGGCCAAGCATTGATTTTGTTCTTGAGCCATTTCAAGTTGCCCCTCCAAAATAATGCATTTGCCCTTTGCATTTAGCAACTCCAACTAGGTTGCAATAATGTCTTCTAGAAAATGGAAGATATTTGGAATCGGTTGCTTGGTTTCCACCAGTCGTTCCAACAACTCTTTATGTTGGGATGTGTTTAGCTTTCTGCTAACCATGGCTATGGATAGCTACACATCTTGAAGTGCATATACATCTAGTACAAACATCACAAGTGTATTCAATGCTTCAGTGACACGATTAGCAACAACTTCAACTACTTTTTCTTACCCTTGGTGTTGCATCACCAAGATAGTTTCCCCTTCACCTTCCTCCAAATGCACCAAGAAAGTAATGGCATTTCTAGAGATTTCTAGAAATAAATAGTGTTGCAATAAAAACACCATCACCTCTTGAGCATTCGAATCCAACCTCATAGGAAACTGCATTCGTTGGACAAAGAAGATTATACCATCCCTCTTCATCTGGCTAACTATTCAAGACATCTCATTAAAGTGACTCATCAATAGTCAGTATACAGATGGATCTTCCACACTCATTCTTGCAGATTTCTCTTATTCACTCAAGAGCTGCTCTTGGATTTTGGGTAGATGCTCAATGGCTGTGCAAGCCTCTAGCATTGTTTCTTTAGGAGGCAGTGGTGGTATTTGCTCCTCTACTTGAGTTTTCATTAACGTGTTCTCTTTCATGATCTCTGATCACGAGGCCAAAGGAGTATGCCTGAGTGTATCATTTAAGTCGTGAACGATTCTTGCCCTTTTGCATAGTTTTTAGATGAGGCATGGAAAGGGTAGGGTCTTCCCTCCACGTTCATTTTCCTTGAAGCACTTTTTAATCTCCAAGTAGAGTAGTTATGGAAGGTTGACGGGAAATTTCTTGCTTAGAGTAATGTAGGCCTAAGCAGAGAAGGCTATCACCTTGCTTGGCCTCACTATTGGATTGAGGTGATAGGCCACAGTTTTGAAATAAATGCACTCCACTAGTGTGAGCACGCCATACTCCTTACGGTCAACCCCATAGCATCATTGGGTTCACTCCTTCTTGACCTCAGGTCACCTTGCATTAATAGCTTTTCCAATTGTATTTCGGTGTCAAGCAACCTAAGTGCCTATGTAATAACTTCTGTCGAATAGGACACTTGAATTTCCTTGATCTTGATAGTGGATCCTAGATTTCTATTACTCTAGAAGAGATATGTTTCTCCCATGTACCACTCCCCACTAGATGTGATGATTGGGCACATGGGAGAAGTTTGTAGTTGAGTCTTGATGCCTGTTGGAGCTTTTTCTAAGAATGGCCCAAAGTTGATCTCTTGGAGGATTGATCGTTGAATTTCTCAGGACCTAATGATGTCAAGGTAGGATTGAGTCAAGGTGATCTTAAGCCTTGGCATGGGTCTAGGCACTTCTCCTCACTATGATTGTTCTATAGGCATTTCTTCTTCTAGAATCCATTGGAAAGATTCCACTTCGAGCTCCTCACAAAGAGTTCTGGTTGCATGGGTTGCTTCTGGTGGTTCTTGGACTTATTTTTATTGGTCCCTTTCAATTCTAGGACATTTCTCTCATGGTTGAGAGGGTTCTCCTTCTTTGGGGGGTGCTTTGATTTTAGTATCATCTGTAATCACAATGAGACCATGGGTTATTGATCATTATGTAACATGCAACAATTGGGATACCTTTATCTCTTAAGGGTAGTTACAGTTTGGCTAAGTTATGATTATGGCTGATTTAATTACTCCCATTATTAGTTATTCATGTATTATTATTAATAAATCATCTCAAAGGTTTTTAAAGGGTTAACTCTCTAAGAAATTGATGTTTGTATATTGTTAAGGTTGTTAACCCTTTGGGGAAGTTAGAAAAATTTTCATTAAAAACCTTAAGGTTTGCAACCCCCACAATAAAGAGCTTACCTCTAGTAAGTGTAGGGTCAAAGAACGGAGTGATTTGAATTAATGGTTGGAACGTCAAGGACTCTAGAAGGTTTTGGGTTCTGAAAAATTGCAAAAAATCTTTGTGTGTTATGAGCAAGTGACAAAAAATTTCTAAGTGCATGATGGTATACATATGATTTTTATGCTACATCAATGAGGCCTAGTTAATTAGGCCTCATCAATGACGAGGGATACATTGTTGAGGCCTCAACGATGTAGCCTTTGACCACTATAGATGATCATTGATTTCGGTTAAACTTGCAAAATATGAAGAGTTTTTGAATAAAATTGGGATCAAATGAAAGCTTAAAAGGCCAAGAATAGTATAAAAACATGAGAAGAGGGTGTTGGAGCTCATAAATTTTAAAAAATGGAGAAAAATGATTTGGTAGATGAATGAAATAAAATGTTAAGGAGCACTGAGCGAAATACACAATGGAATATGCAAAAGATAGGATTGTAGCGATGTCAAAGGTAAGAAACCTTAACTAATCAAGACAAAAGATATGTAAGTGGATCCTCCCCATGGCAGCCTCATGCAATTTTTTCCCTTACATAACCTCAACTAAGGAGTCCATGGGTCCCACAGTCAATTTAAGGATCATAAAAAGTTAAAGACCAACTAGAAGGAATCTACTCAAGAATTCCAACACATTAGACCAAGACATAGAGAATAACATAGAACCTAGTAGTGAGGTGAGTTATGATAGCATGAATGAATGACAAAGAAGGTGGAATGAAGTTCTAAATTGAGGTCATAAGAAGTCCCTTGTGATATCTATGGTTAAAATAACCTGGGAAGATCCATCCTTAGTCTAGACCAAAACCATCCACTTTCAGAGACTTCAAATTACCACTCTAAGACCAATCCACTCACTTGAGATAGAAGAGTTCTTCCACAAAATAACCACCATTCCATAAGAAGAAGAAAAGAGAGAAGTAGGAAGTGAGAGAGGGCCTTAGTTAGAGGGGACCTTCAGGCATAGATACAGGTCTTTCTAGTTCCATAATTAATGCTTGTAGCCCATTTATCTATCCAAGGGGTGTGCTTTGAATTCCCATAATTTTTTTGAAATGGGAACCACACTAGGTGAGGACTTATTCATGTCTAAGGCGTGTGCTTTGAATTTCCATAATTTTTTTCGGATGGAAACCACATCATGCAAAGACTTTATTTGACTTGCTATCACTGGTTGGTATGGAATGGTAAGAAGTTTGTGAAAAACACTTAAGCACATAAGCAAGTAGAAGATTACAAAGAGTATTAAGTCCCCTTGAGGTCACACCCTTTACAAACCTTTGGATCCTTCTTAATTCCAGGACTACTGAGGTCATTGATTGATTAAAAGTTTCTTTAATGGAAGTGACCTCAAATTCCTAGAATAAGGAAAACCATAGAGTTTATTAGATGGGCGGATGATTTGGACTCACTGCCTATTCCATAAAAAATAAACCATGTCAAAGTCATCAAACATCATAATTCAAAAATAGAAACTAGACATTGACAATCACAACATTAAGCATAAACCATTATTAGTAACCAACAACAACGACATTTTTTCCTATGACAATAAAGCAATTTTATTAGCAGAAATGAAAAAATATTACACGTGGATAAAATAAAACAAAGTAAAATATATAAGAAAGTGTAAAATAATCAAGAAAGGTTCAAAGGTATGAATGATGGTGTAAAATTAGAAGAATTTAAAAATTCAAAAATTTGTAAAATAAATAACTTTGGAAAAATCAAAAACATGAAAAAAAGGTAGAAAAATTGAGAAGCCATGTGGACTATTAGCATCAATGGCCATCTCCTCCACCACTGAGTTAGAAGGAGGAGATCCAAAAAATGGAACGTGGTTGTCCATTCGTTGAGGCAGTAGTTGCACTGGCCTATCTTGGTTCAAGGTAAGGCTTTACTTGTTCGATGTTGACCAGCTACTTTTTATTGAAGCTTTCAGGTTTGTAGATTATCATGGCCTCATAGGGAAAGGTTTGATCAATTAGGTAAGGTTCCTCCCACAATGTTTGGAATTTTTCCCTTTGGGGTACATGTGTAGGGTTCCAATAGAGGAACTTATCTCGTAGTTGAAGTTTTACCTTTCATATTCTAAGGTTATGATGTTGCTTGCTAAATGCCTTGTTCACCTCATTCAAGGATATGACCACTAATCAATTTTCATTTAGCACATTTAGGTTAATTAATCTTTCTTTCTATGATAGACTCAGGTCAAGATCCAAACCACAGGCTGTTGAGAATGTACAAAGCCTGGATTGAATCAGGAGCATTGGAAATTTTCTGTACACAAACTCGTAGGGAGAATAGCCAATAGGAAGTTTCCATGTTGAATGATAAGCCCAAAGAGGATCGTTAAGTTTTGCACTCCAATCTTTTCTATATTTACTAATGGTCCACGTTAGTATTTTTTTGATCTCTTGGTTGGTTACCTCTTGTTGACCATTGGCTTGGGGATGGTAAGGTGTTGTTAATTTATGTTCTACCCCTAAGCATTGCATTAAATTTCTAAAAGTGATACTTGTAAAATTATTTCCATTATTAGAAATTAGTGAATGTGGCACCCCAAACCTATTTACAATAATTTGTTGTATAAATCTGGTAGCAGTGGATGATGTACAATCAGTAATAGCTACTACTTCTGCCCATTTTGTGTAATAGTTAACTGCTACTATAATATATGCCTTTCCATTAGAAATGGGTGTGATGGGACCCATGAATTCAACATCCCATATGTCGAAAGGTTCTAGTTGTTAAATCCACTATTGAGGATCTTCCATGCAAGTAGTCATCCCTCCATCTCATTGATAATTCTTACAAAATTAGATAGATTGATGGACATCCTTAAAGATTGTAGGCCAATAGTATCTTGCCATCAATATTTTTATGGCTATGCATCTCCCTACATAGTGGCCTCTACAAGCTCCTTCATGAGCATCTTGGAGAACGTACAATTGATCTTCGTCAAGGACATACCAATGAATCAAGCTATCAACACACACCTTGTAGAGGTGCTCATTAATTTCCATGAAGTATTTGGCCCAATGAAAAAATTGTAGCTTCTTTCTAAAACCCAAATTTTGTGGCATCTCCTAAGTGAGAAGATAGGTGAGGATGCCATTGTACCATGTTGTTGCTATGGGCATTTGTTCAATTATTACTTCTATAAAGAGAAGTTTGTTTGAAAATTGATCAAATTCATTTGGAAACTGATCAAAGAGTGGGCTCTCCTCCTCTTTATTATCACATCTTAAGTAAGAAGATGGTTAGCAATGACATTCTTGGTCCCTTTAAGATCTACCATTATGAGATCAAATTCCTACAAGATCACGAGCCACCATATGATACAAGGGCTCACCATTCGCTTGTTCATGAGGAAGCAAATTGCATTGTGGTCCATTAGCACAAATACTTTGTAACCAAGCACATAGTACCTAAGCTTTTCAAGAGCATACACCACTACCATTAGTTCTTTCTTCATTGTGATGTAATTCAATTGTGCTCCCATAATGCTTCAACTTGCACAATGGATGTAGTATGGTCATTTCTTGTTGTCCATCTGCATGAGCACTACTTCCAAGGCATAGTTAGATGCATCTATCATGATATGGAAATGTCTGGACTAATCTAGTGCTCATAGGATTGGTATTTCTATGAGTTTCTCTTTTAACTATTGCAATGCATGTTCACATTTCTTAGTCTAAATAAAAGGTGCATCTTTCTTTGTATGCTCTACTAATGTCTTTGCAATCTTAGAGAAATTCTCTATGAATCATCAGTAGTAACCAGTGTGTCCAAGAAATGATTGAACATCTTTAATGATCTCTGGTTGGCATGTTATTCCTTGGATGAACATTATCGTTTTTGGGTCTACATCAATCCCTTTTTGTAAAATTTGGTGCCCTAGCATAATGCCTTCTTAGACCATGAGATGTCTCTTTTTCCAATTGAGCCATAAGTTTGTTTCAACACATCTCTTCAACACTTGCTCGAGGTGGTCCAAGGCTTGCTCAAATGTAGCTCCATAGGTGAAAAAGTCATCCATGAAGACTTCAACACCACTACTAATCTACTATTGGAAGATACTAAGGTCCAAGCATTAAAATTTTCTAGGGTCATTACATAGACTAAATGGCATCTTACAATATGCAAAAGTCCCCCAAGGACTCATGAATGTTATCTTGGCCTAATCTTCTAATGTGTTTGGATTTGTTTATAGCCACTATAACCATCCAAGAAGCTATAATAACAATGCCTAGATATGGTTTCCACACTTGATCCACAAATGGCAAATAAAAATGATCTTTAAATGTTTCCATATTCAACTACCTAAAGTGGATGCAGACCTGCCATTTTCCATCCTTCTTTGGTACAATCACGAGTGGACTAACCCACTCACTATCCACGATTAGATAGATGAACCCCACCTTGAGGAGTTGCTCTATTTCCTTCTTAATGATTTGCTTCAATTTGCTGTTTAGCTACCTTTATAGCTGCCTTCTAGGCTTCATGGCTAGGTTAATGTAGATGTAATACTGGCATATCCTTGAATCAATTCTTGTTAGCTCAGGATATAACCAAGCAAGGGTTGTTGGCCATTTGTTAACCACCTTCAACAACTTTTCTTTTTGTTTAGGAGCAAGTTTGGCATTAATTATGATCGATTTACCATTGTTTAAAAATGCATATTCCATGCCAACCAGTAAATGTTTTAGTTCTAGAGGCTTCTACTTGAAGTTATCAAGGATTTCCAACTCTCCCTAATAGGTATCATCATCTTTGTTAGAGAGTTGGGAATGAAATTATTCAATTTTGTTCATGCCTTCAACATAAGCACTTGTTAGGCTCTCAGTTGGTTTCATGCATAATGTGTTGCTATTTGAGTCAACTATTAGCCACTAGGTACCCTCCTTTTTTGTGGTTGCTATGTGCAGACACCTTTGAATATTGATTGCTTGTGCACATTAATTTCATTCCTTAATATATGTACTTTTGATAAACCAAATATTTTGCATGCCATTACATCCATTGTCACTATACGTGATACATGGAATACACTTCTTCTCTATCTTGTCCAATTCATTTTCCTTGGATATTTTTAAAGATATATCCCTTATGCCCATATTTGCATCGACCATGCTTAACCAAGCTCTTCCCATAATGATTGGAAAGTCACTTTTACAGTTGTCCACCTTGATTACTAGAAAATTAGTAGGATAGGATCACCCATAAACTATAATTACAATGTCGTCGACTAATCCTAGAGGAACAGTAATTGACTAATTTACTAATTCTAGATGAATGTTGCTCTTCTTGAGAGGTGGTAGGTTCCAGGCCTTGTACATGTCATGGGAGATGAGATTAACTCCAAAATTAGTGTCAAGAAGAGCCTTGCATCACTCTTGTCCAAAAATCTGTTGGTAAATGAGTGGACTTCTTAGGTCAAATATTTTTTTAGGAAGATTGCTAGCCTTGATCCAATCGAAAATAACATGAGTTATCCTCACAATGCATATTTGAGATGGCACCTAGTTTGAAGGGCACTTGAAGGTATTTGATGCAGAGGATGAGGGTGTTGGAGATGTAGGATAATCAGTTGGATTAGATTGTGAGGTTTGGATAGGACTATTGGGTTGAAAGAAAGATCTTTTCCTTAATTGATTATTTAGACCACTTGGCTAGAAAGTTGGTTGTGAATGTACAACCCTCGTAGCATTTCGTTGTTGTGGCTATGAAGAAACCTCACCCTACATGGATGGAGTGGGAGGTAACTAGGTTGAAGGCAGAGGTGTATGTATAGAGGGATGTGAAGGATGGTATGGATATGGGTTTTCCCCTTGAATAGGTGGTGAATGTGTTTGATGGTACTTTGGAGGGTAATAGTGATCCAAAAATGGAGTGTGACTTGCAAAACTTCTTGGGGAGATAGGTTGGTGAACATAGTACCCATATGGATCTGGTTGCCTATAAGGGTACTACTACCTTGGTGGTGGCATTCCCCATGATTATGATTAGTACCACTATTGGTATTGTTCATACAGTTGTGGAGGGGTTCCACTTGGGTAGTAAGCTTGTTGTTGTTGGTGGAACTTCCTTGGATTACCTTGAAGATACAACAATCATCTAGGTGCTTGCCTATGTGCGAGTCAAGGATTCAATGCATACATCCCAAACTCTTGTAAGTGTGAAGNGTGCCTTATAGAACACATAAAATGAATGGTAGAGACTCAAAATTTTCCCTATGACACTCATTAAGAAAGCTAAAAGTTGGTACTGGTCCCTGGAGATAGAATCCATCTACCAATGGAGTACCATGTTAGAGCTATTTAATGATAAATATCAGACGTACTCTAGAGTGTCTAATTTAAGAAGGCAAATCCAAGGCTGGAAATAGGGAACACACAAGCCCTTAGATGTTGCCATGGAAAAATACTATTCACTCTTACACTAATACCCTAGCCATGATTATTCTCAGAGGGAACAACTTTACTACATCATAGATGGGCTCAAAGTGGAAACAAGAAGAACCCTTGGGGTGTATGCCTAAGGAAGATTATCTAAATTAAGAGCTCATTAGATCCAAGGGTAAATTGAGTAGGTAGCAAAAGAAGAAGGTGAGCTATGTGAAAGGGAAAGTTCTGAATAGTATAATAGGGATCCTTCCATCAAGAAATGGGAGGCNAGCTTTCTTAATGAGTGTCATAGGGAAAATTTTGAGTCTCTACCATTCATTTTATGTGTTCTATAAGGCACAGGAATCATGAAAAGCTTATAAATGTGTCTACGGATCAGAATTGTATCCCCCCTCAAATCTTGGGATATTATTCATATCTAGGTGCTTGATCCAACTATCTTGCACATGCTTGGTTGGAATTCTAACTACCTCTTCAATATTGAGAATACTTTAAGTCACCAACAAAGATTCATCATCATCATTGCATCGTTGATGCTGATGATGGTTTTAACCACCCCCTTCATTTTTGGCGGCCTTCATGATCATTATTATCTCGTTGATTACCTTCATCATGATTATTTCGATGGTGGCTTTTGTGAGAACTAAAAAATAAAAAAGAATGCTCAGAATCAAATGAAGAAGATGAAGAAGAAGATGGACTACCATCGCCACCATGGTATCTACCACCACTTGTTTGCTTAATATGATCACCATCCTTAGATCCCTTGCTATTGTGATGTTTGCTCGAGTCCCTACCTTGACTATCACTTTTTCCTGAACCTAGTTTATGAATAGTGGATCATAGGTTCAAGTTTACACCTTCATCACCAATATCAGGGGGTGGAGAATCTTCATGTTGAGAACCTTCAAAGGAAGGATCCTCATTGTCATTTTGATCTAGTAGGAACAACAGATTAGTATAATGTTTTCACTTTGTAGCCTTGTGGAGGTTCTCCTGACGTTGATCGCACTTGTGTTTTGTTTCAGTGGAATATTAGTTTCAAGTGTCATAACCATCCACAACGTACTCGTGAAGATTTACAATGCCCAACTTTTTAAGGGTTTGGAATAACATTTCAAGCACAAATCAATCGGGGGCCAAGATGATGCTGCCCTCCATATCACACCATCATAGTTGTTCATCCTAATGTAGGATGAAGGTGAAGTTTAGTATATACTCATTTAGATGAGTATATACCACTTTGCACTCTTGTGGGATCGACTATTTAACATCTTCATGCTTGTGAGAAGAAGAAGAAATTTTGCAATATGAAACAAAATAGAATGATTAGTGTGCTTTTATAATTCTATGTACAATAGGAATGATATCAACCTTGAGGTTCATACAAAGATATTAATGGTATTCACTTAAGCTTAAATATTGCATGTTTCAAAAAATAAAGTCCTTGACAATGATGCCAATGATGAGTAATGAGGTACCCCTATACCCAATCATATGAATCACAAAGCATTCACATGCGATCTAGTTGAATTCCGTGGACTTTGTAGTTTTTGGTGCACTAGTCCTCTAGGAAGTGAATCTTGCCTTTAGGTCAATCATTGTCTTCCCAATTACACTTGTTTTGTACATTGGTATGGTTAAGTGTAATTAAGACATCTCTTTTTTATCATTTTGTATTTTTATAGTTTTGGTGCTTAAGGAGAAATAAAGTGATTTAATTTAACTAATTAACTAATGTCTAACTAGTCCTAACATAAGCATCCAATCCCACTTTCCATACACGTCTTGAACCCATGTATCCACTACTAGGTGACCAAACATTACACTACTGGGCATACCAAGCAATAATGCTACTAGGATTACCAAGTCAATACGTGTTACGCTCGAAGTGGTCATATTTATTTGTTTAATTTATCTTACTTAATTGCTCTATTAACTTGATTACTAAAAATATTTAATAAATAATTGAAAACAGTAAATGCATAAATAAGATATTTAATCTATCCAAAGTGTTGCAAGGTTTATCATATAGCTTGTCTTTATTACCACACACACTATCATGCTCAGGTATAACAATGCTTGAATAAAGATCCGTACACTCAATGACTCTTGCTACAGGCACTCAGGAGAAAAATTCTAACTTTCAAATGGAAAAATTGCAAGAGCTTTAGTGCAACTACAATCTCTCTTGCCATAAATGTGGCTGGTGGATGCATATTTATAGTTGATACAAATACTACATCAATGAGGCCATGTCAACACATGATATGATGTGTCAACTAAGCCTCATTGATGAGGCCTAGACAACAAGGCCACATCGACAAGGTCTCATAACCGCAACTAACAAAACTACGAATCATCAAATACAAGCTACTTTAATAATTATGTTGTATACACTTTATCATGGAAGTAGATTTATTTTATTATTTAACTCATAGAATGTAAGAAACTTATTGAAACATATTTAACAACTTTAAATTAAATAATTGAACCTATATGTAATGTTAGTTCATGAGATGAACTTTAACATTTTTTTTATTACTTGTTCTCATGCAAATTGATAATTACTAGCTATATACTTATTATTATATATATCTATATTTCAAGCAAAAGGATCTTTGTCTTTTATAAAAAAAAAATATTTCTACGACTAGACAACTACTCCTCACCTCCTCTCTTGTATTATGATTGATTTATATTCTTTACCATGATTGAGAAGTGCCCTCTTAATT
>MNCI01025132.1:903189-923315 GCA_015680685.1 Gnetum montanum | reverse complement strand
CTTAGTCCCTTACTCGAACTCTTGACTTTTTTCCTTCTCAGAGTTAAAATGATTTCTGAGTGCCCACAGTAGAAGTCATTAAGTAAAAGGATCCTTATTCGAGCATTGTGTACCTAAGCACACCTTGTGGCCGGAAATAAAGATGAACTTTGTGATAAACCTTGCAGCATTCAGAATAGCTTATTTAATGTTATTTACAGTTATTTAATGCTTTCCTTAGTTAATTAATGTTCTCTCTCTCACCTTGTTAACTCTCCCAAGTAAGCACACTCAGTACGACCACTTCGAGCATGCGTGCAACACTTGGTAACCCAATAACGATTAATGTTTGGTAATCCTAGTAGTGTTGCACTAGTTCAGGATGTGGACGACAAGTGAGAACGGATGTTGGTGTTAGGACTAGTTAGAGCATAGTCGATTAGTTAATTTAAATTGGTTACTTAAGTAGTTCACTTCTCCCTTTGTAGCACCAAGACATAAAACATAAAAATATATAAAAATTAGATACGTCAAGTTTACTTAATCATACAATTGTGCTATATAAGTAAGCTTGGGAAGACAACGATTGACTAACCCGTCTGGGTTTTGTAAAGGTGCATAAGCACTTAGTCCTTGGAATTCGACTAGATCATGCCTGTATGCTCATATTCATATGGTTGAGCGTAGGGATACCTTGCTGCTCATCAATATGCCTCACTGCAAGCTAAACCATACACTTAGACTCTACTAGCTTGAAGTGGGAAGACAACGATTGTGAGCTTAACTTAATTACTAGCATATCAACATTAACCATCCATGAATTATGATCAGGTTGTGTGTGAACACTTGTAACTTGTATGATTGGGTGTTGGATTGCTCCACTGCTCATCAATGTGAGTTCAAGATGTGTATAGCTAATTCAATATATATGCTCATCACTTAGGCTAATGTAAACTTTACTTCATTTTCTTTGATTAATTAGTTATTTTTATATTATTTTCTAACAGCCTAACAACATCAAGCATCATATGCCTCAACTACACTTAACCACATGAATTGTGAGGGGTATGAGTTACAATTATCATGTTGTTAGTTATTTATATTAATAAAATGAAATAGTGTTGTTTTAATTACAAGTGTTGTAATTCATGTGAAAAGCATCTTTCATAAAAAAAGTGTAGTAATGATGGGCATGTCTCTTGAGAGTAATCTTAGATTTGACTTGAGCTATTTATATCAATGAGTTATGCTAACATAGAATTATGAAGCTAGCAATAGCAACGAGAGTAGGAGGGAACATGACATATAGTATTGGATTACCTTTAAGAGATAAATTTTAAAGACAAACATGACCCAAATAACACTTATTCATTCCATAACCACATATAGTAAAACTAAAACTAAAATTTGATTATGTCCATAGTGTAATGGCGTTACCCTAAGGAGTGCTATTTGGCACTACCCTTAAGCCCCCAAAGTTATGAACTGTTCCAAAGTAAACTCAATATGTACTATGTCTCAATGGACTTAAGAACCTAAGAGCATAACATAAGTACATAGCACATGTTGGTCAAAGCTTAGGAACATAGTAAGTTTTCCTTAGATGTTCATATAAGAGATGGACCAATGAGATGCATAGACACACATGATCACAAAAAACACTAGAATTAACATAGGAGACTTCATTCCTTAAAAAAGCTAAGTTGAACTACTATGCTACATGCATATAACTATAAATTGTCACTCTATAGAGAAGGGGTGGTGCCTATGTTGAAGGCCAAAGTTCATGTTGCCAACATATCGTTGTGATGCAGTACATAAAGGACTAGGGCCATGTAGTTCTCCGAGAAGGAATTATTATCAAGATAGCATGGGATTCAAGTACATTTCCATACTCCTTTTGGTCCTTGTTTTAGAATTGAAGCAGCCTTTGAACCACCAACAAGGCATACCCTCAATACTCTCTCTTGCTTGAGAGAAACAATGTCCTTGAAGTTGAAGTCTTTATTAATTCATTTCTGAAACATGAAGAGCAAAGTGAATATTAAGAGTATTGAACAACTCAAAGTCCATTTAATATGTATAAACAAGAATATTCAATCGTTAGGATTATTAGTTGTAAAACATGAATGTTGAACTCAACTTAACATCTAACCAAGATTTAGATATGCTTGTACAACCTAGGTTAATAAAGAGAAGACTTGCACTTTTACATGCAAACAAGACCAACCTTTCAACTTTGAGCAAAGACTCACTTAAAATGAGAATTACCCTGCCATCTATTGTAATGATATAAGTGTGTAGAAATTTGGAGGCACTCATTCTTCCATCCCCAAACTTGTTCTTTCTACTCAAAGCCATGATAGAACTTTGTACTTCCTACTCAAAGCCACATATAGAAATTTATGATTCATAGTCAAAATCATAATAAAAAATGTATGCCTCCTACTAAGAGTCATCATAAAAATGTGTACTTCCTACTTGAACTCACAATGGAAACTATTGGCTTCCAACTTAGAGTTTGTGATTCCTACTTAAAGTCATAACAAGAGCATGTGCTTCCTACTTGAAGTTACTTCACCTCTATCTCATCTCACTTTTTTTTTTATTTTTTTATTTTTTAGAATTTTTTGATTTCTTTCTTATTGTTCATCAAGTGATGCTCTTTCTTATTGTTCATCCTTGTTTATAATCATAAATGGAGCATTAGATTCATGTCCATGTGCATTTAAGCAATGGCTCTCCTCCTAACCTCTTCCACCATTGATGAGCGGCAAACCCCTTACACCCAGCCATCTGAATCACAAACGTTCATGCATGATATGGTTGAATTCCATATGGGAATAGTTGTGGCATCTAGATCATTATGTCTTGATCAAAGTTTGTTGTCTTTCCACTTGGACTAGTGGTAGCTTTGTCACGTATGGTTTAGTCCAAAGTGAAGCATATGATAATTGATGTTATTGCGGCCTTATGTTACTTCTAACGATAATAGAGAAATTAATTATTTAATCTAATTAACAACGAAGAGTAAAGTCTAAACTAGCCTACGTGAGATGAGTATCTGTTCCTAACCTTTCATACATGCCTTGGACTTTGTGCAACTACCACTAGGATTACCAAGCATATCATTACTAGGCATACTAATCAATAACACTACTGGGTTACCAAGTAATTACACCTAAGTGCTCACGATTAGTCATACTCATTCCGCTTAATGACGGAAACAATAAAAATAAATAAATGATAAAAATTAACTAAGAAAAATAGTAAGCATTTAAGTAATTAACAATAATAAAGCTAAGTGAATGTTGTAAATGATGGAAGTAATCTCGATCTTTATTGTTGAGCATGTAATGTGTCCAAGTATGTCACATTCGAATAAGGATGTCATACAATCACTTAACATCACACTACAAGCATGCACTGGAAACAAACTAACAAAATTTCATTAATTTTGAACTACATATCTATTTCCTTCTCTATGTCTATATATCAAAACCATGCACCCAAGTGTTGTATTTATAGGCTAGCACAGATGAGGTGATATTGGATCCCTGACATTAAAGGTTGTGCCCTAATATTGGATACTCGATAACACAGCTCTGATATTGGAGCCTTATCAAACCATGACTTATCATACCTCCATGATTGAATGAAAACTCATCCTCGAGTTAAACAAACTTAGAAACAAGTTCTTTACAAAATATTGGGAAGGTATGGGATTATTGACTGACTCTAATAGACACACAAATTGACTCTTTCATGCCACAGTGGTGTTTTACAAAAAATGGACATGACATGACAAAACAAAAATATTGTAGAAGTTATGTAGTTCTCATAGGTGCTGGCTCTTCCATTGGCTACTTCCCTTTGTCATCAAGCTTATGGAATTTGTAATGATTTAGGAGTGCATGGAACTTCTCCTTCTTCGTTCTTGGGTCATGCATCATCCAGATTGATGATCCAATGTGTGCTGGAGCTAGTACATCCCACAAACATGAAAGCTACGAGAACATTTGATTAGCTTTCATATGCCATGTTGTGAAACCCTCATGAGCATCTTGGACAACACACAGTTGATCAGCATCAAGGACACACCACCAAACTAGGCCATCAACGCATAATTTATAGAGGTTCCATTGATCTCCATGAAGTATTTCACTTGGAGAAGAAACTATTGTTTCTTATTGTGGTCCAAATCTTGTGGCATCTCTTGAGTGAGAAGATAGGTGAGAATGCCATCATACCATTTAGGCTCAATGGGCAATTGTTCAATTATATCCACAGCAAAGAGGAGTTCATCAAGAAACTAATCAAACATTGGGTTTTCCTCCTCTTTGCTATCCCATTGTAACTAAGACAATTGATCAACAACCACATTCTCAATTTCTTGTCGATATATCATTGTAAGATTGAACTCTTGCAAGCTCACCAACCATCATATGACATGAGGTCTCACCATTGGCTTGTTCATGAGGAAGCAAATGTCACTATGGTCAATGTGCACAAACACCTTATATCCAAGCACATAATGCCTAAAACGTTTTAAAGCATACACCCTGGCCATTAGTTCTTTCTTTCTTATGGTGTAATTAAGTTGTGCACCTGCAATGGTTCAACTTGTGTAGTGGATGTAATATGGATGTTTCTTGTCATCCAACAGTGTAAGCACAGTCCCCAAGGCATAATTTGATGCATCTGTCATGACATGAAATGGTTTGAACCAGTCTAGTGCTTGTAGAATTAGAGTTTCTACAAGTTTCTCCTTCAACTATTAAAATGCATTTTCATATTCCTTGGTCCAAACAAATGGAGCATCTTTCTTTGTTAGCTTGACCAATAGTTTTGCAATTTTATAGAAATTCTCTATCAATCTTTGATAGTTACCAATGTATCCGAGGAGTGACCTGACATCTTTTATAGTTTTTTGTTGACTAGTCATTTCTTTGATGACCCTTATCTTCTTAGGGTCTACCTCAATCCCTGCTTGAGAAATTCTGTGCCCCAATACAATGCCCTCCTTGACCATCAAATGGATCTTCTGCCAATTGAGCCAAAGATTCATCTCCACACACCTTTTAAGCACTTACTCAAGGTGATCCAAGCCTTTCTCAAATGTGGCATCATAGGTGGAGAAGTCATCCATAAAGACTTCTACCTCACAACCAATTTGTTGTTGAAAAATGCTCAAGACCAAGCGTTGGAATGTTGCAAGAGCATTGCATAGGCAAAAGGCATCTTTTGATATGCAAAAATCCCCTAGGGGCTTGTGAATGTTATTTGGGCCTAATCCTTTAGCACGATTTGGATTTGGTTATAGCCACTATAATCATCTAGGAAGCTATAATAGCAATGCCCAAAAATAGTGTTCAACACTTGATCCACAAATGGTAATGAAAAGTGATCTTTGAATGTTACAATATTCAATAGTTGAAAATCAATGTAGACCTAAAACTTGCCACCTTTCTTTAGCATAATCATGAGTGGGCTAACCCACTCATTATTGGCTAATCATGAGTGCCACCTTTCCTCTTTGACGATCTGCTTCAATTTGGGGTTCAACCACTATTGTAGCTGGCTCTTTGGCTGCATGGCTAGATAAATGTAGATACGATGCTGCCATATCCTAGGATTAATCCTTGTGAGTTTAGTATGACTAAGCAAAGTTTGTTGGCCACTTGTTGACCACCTTCAACAACATCTATTTCTATTCAAGAGCAAGATTGGCATTGATGATTGCTGACTTGCCATTTTTCAAAAATGCATACTCCATGCTAATAGGTAGAGTTTTCAACTCTAAGGGCTCTTGTTTAAAATTTTTAGGAATTTCCAACTCTCCCCAATTGGTATCATCAATTTTTTCAATGAAGAGTTGGCGATGAACTTATTCCAGTTCATCGATGCCCTTCATGTAGGCACATGTTAGCCTCTAAGCAGGTTCCATGCAACATGTTGAGTTACTCTCAAGGTTAGCTATCAACCACTAGGTGCCCTCCTACTTTGTGGCTGCTGCATGTAAGCACATTTGAATTTTATATATATCAGCACATTGACTACATGCTTTGATAGATACACTATTAACAACCCATAATTTCTACACACAGTTGTACTTTGTATCATTGTACACGATGCATGGAACTTTCTTCCTCTCAATCTTTCTGAATGCATTTTCTTTAGATATTTTGAGGGAAAGATCTCAAATCCCCAATCATGCATCAACATTGCTTAGCCAAGCCCTTCGCATAATGATTGGGAAGTCCCCCTTGCAATTGTCCACTTGAATCACTAGAAAATTGGCTAGGTAGGACCACCGGCAAACTATGGTCACAATGTCCTCCACCAGTCCCAAGGGAACAATGATGGATTGATAAACCAACTCAAGATAAATGTTGCTCTTCTTGAGTGGAGGTAGGTTCTAGGCTTTATACATCTCATAGGAAATCAGATTAAAACCAAAACCTAAATCCATAAGAGCCTTGCAAGGCTCATGCTCAGCAATTTGAAGGTAAATAAGGGGATTTCTAGGTTCAAATAGTTTCCTAGGAAGGTGATAAGCCTTTATCCAATCGATTAGCACATGAGTTAACATGATGATATGCACTTTGGAAGGTGTTTGGGTTGAAGGGGACTCAAATAGATTAAATGCAAAGGGAGATGGAGAAGTAGGGTTGCCAACTATAGGTGTATGTGAGGGTTTAGTTGGGTCGCTGGTTCAAAATAAAGGTCCTTTTCATGATTCTCATTTCTAAACCACTCAGCTGATGAGCCGACTGTAAATTAACATCCCTTGTTGCATTGTGTTGCTATGACTAGATGGAATTTTTTCCTACATTCACAGAGTATGTGGTAATTAGGTTAAGGGTGGAGGGACATATGCACAAGGATGAAGAGTGTAATATGGTTGGTAATACTTAGGAGGGTAGTAGTGATGTTGGAAGGTGGCATGATTGGAAGAGTCAAGCAAAGAAATGGGTTGCTGAACATAGTACACATATGGATCTAGTTTCTGGAAAGGCTACTGCTACCTTGGTGGTGGCATCCACCATGACTATGGGTGCTGCCACTACTGGTATCACTCATATGGTTGTGGTGGACCTCCACTTGGATAATAAGCTTGTTATTCCTAGTGGAATTGCCTTAGATTGCCTTAAGGATAACACAATCTTCTAGGTGTTTGCCTTCTTGCTAGTATAGGATTCAACACGTATACCCCAGACTCCTACAAGTGTGACATGACAGGGTAACATCTTTTAGGATGTTCATATTGGTAGATGTCACACCCACCATCATCATTTGATTTTATCTCCACAACTTCTTCTACTACAACAGCTTTTCCCTTACCCCTTTAGTGGCACGTTTAGCTTCTCTCTGCCTCCTACTGTCATAGTCACTACTCTACTCTCTTGATTCTTCTACGATTTTTTTGAGCAATTTGGAATTTTTCGTCCAAAGAGTCCCATAATTTATCAACCTTGGTCGATATATCGGAAATAGATTTTTGAATTGGCAAGGTTTTTCGCTACACCACCTCATCAAGTGATAACTCCTTCTCATTGTCACAAAATTGAACCTCCCTTTTTCTAATGGAAGGATCCCTATTATATTCCTCAACACTTTCCCATTTTCTTAGCTCTTCTTCTTGCTTTGCTACCTACTCAATCAACCTTTGGATCTTATGGGCTTTAATTTTCGATAGTCTTCCTTGAGCATAGACCCCAAGAGTTATTCTCATGTTTGATCTGAGTCCATCTATGATGTGGTGAAGTTGTTTTCGCTGAGAATAACCATGGCCAAGACATCAGTGTATGAGAGAATAGTATCTGTGCATGGCAGCATCCAAGGGTTCATGTGTTCCTTACTTCCATCCTTGGATATGCCTTTTCAGATTAGACACTCAAGAGTATGTCTAATATTTATCATCGAATAGCTCTAGCATTGTACCCCACCTACAGATGGATTTCGACTCTAAGGATTAATACTAGCTTTCTGCATCCTTAATGAGTGTCCTAGAAAATAGCTTTAATTTTTGCCAATCATTTTTAATATTCTATAAGACACAGGCATCATGAAAGGCTTGAAGATGTGTTTACGAATTAGAGTTATATCCCCCTTCAAATCTGGGGATATTGTTCATGTCAAGTCTCTTAATTTAACTATCTTTCTCATGCCTAGTTGGAATTTTCACTATCTCTACAATATTTATCATTCTCCGAGTTGCTAGCAAAGGCTTATCATCATCATTCTTTTGATGACACCTATGATGTCCTCTACTTCCCTTTCGTTTTTGATGGGCCTAATGATCATTATTATCTTTCTATTTACCTTCATCACGATTGTCCTTTTTGTGGCATCTGTCAAAACCAGAAGAGGAAGAAGAAGATGCAGATGAAGGGGGTGAAGAGGAAGGAGGCTTGCCACCACCATAGTGTCTACCACCTCCTCTATGCTTGTCACTGCCACATTCATCAGCTTTCTTGGCATCTTGATGCTTGCCCAAGCCCCTGCTTTGACTCCCACTTTTGCCTAAACCTAGATTGTTGATAGTGGATTGCAGATTTAGGTACAACTCCCCATCACCAATACTAAGGGGTGGAGAATCTTCATGGTGAGAACCCCAGAGGGAGGATCCTCATTGTCATTTTGGTTAAGCAGGAATAAGGGATTGGTGAACCATTTTTCCTTTAAAGCCTCATGATGCTTCTCCTGGTGTCGATCTCTTCTGCATTGTGTTTTAATGGGATAGTAGTCCTGGTAGTTATGATCATGCACAACATACTCTTCTTGAAGATCTTGGATGCCCAACCTCCTAGGAGTTTGGAGTAGCATCCCAGGAACAAATCAATCAAGAGGCATTACAATGTTGTCCTCCATATCTCGTCATCATAGTTGTTCATTTTGATGTAGGATGAAGGTGAAGTTAGACACATAATCATTTGGATGAGTATATACCAGCCTACATTCATGAAGCATTGATGGTTTAGTATCATCACACCTATGAGAAGAAGACATTTTTGGAATAGAAAAAATAAAACTCAGTGTGTTTCATTATAATTATTTTTGTTATTTTGGTGTATGATGTGACTTTAGGGTTCATTCCAATGATGTTAGATGGTTTTCACTAAGTTCCTAGATAGTGTAGATATCAAACAAAAGATCCCTGGCAATGGCATCAATGATGAGTGATGAATACCCCCTACACTTAACCATATGAATCATTAAGAATTCATGCGTTATCTGATCAAATTCCATGGACCCTTTATCTTCCAGTACACTAGCCTCTAGGAAATAAACTTACCCTAATAATCATTCGTTGTCTTCCCAATTACACTTGTGATATGCAAAGGTATGGTTAAGTGTAATTGAGGTGTATGATTTTCATTATTTTTATGTTTTATGTTTTGGATGCTTAAAATAAAGGATGAAAAGAATGAAGTAATTTTGCCAATTTAATCTAACTGACTAACCAATGTCTAACTAATCTTAACATAAGCATCTAGTCCCACTTTCCATACACATCTTAAACATGTATAACACTAATGGGTTACCAAATGTTAAGCATTATTGGGGTTATGAAGCATCATGCACATGCTCAAAGTGGTCATACTTATGTGCTTAATTAATTATTATTTAATTTAGCTTAATTACTTAAAGCATTAAAGGAAATTGCATAAAGCATTGAATGTATAAAGAAAATATTTAATCTAGCTAAAATGTTGCAAGGTTTATCAAAAAGCTTGTCTTTATTGCTGCACATATTACCGTGCTCAAGTACAATAGTGCTCGAATAAAGATCCGTACACTCAATGACACCTACTGTGGACACTTGAGAAAATAATCTAACTTTGGGGAAGAAAAACTACAAGAGCTTTGCTACACTATGATCAAGACTCCTAAATCATGCACCCAAAAATTATATTTATAGGTTGATACACATCCAACAATATTGAATATCTAATCCCATTTTTTGATCCCCAATATTGGATCTGATATCGAAGCCAAACAAAATACACTTCATTAGTGGTGGAGATCTACTGGCATTACCATTTCCATGTATGTTCGCAACACAAGTGGCATTCTTTAGCTAATGTTATGGTGATGAACCTTCGTATGTTGCTGGCCATGATATGTGATGGAGGTGAGTGTGAGAATATTGAGGGTATGATGAGGGGTGAGAGGTGTGAGGTGGTGATCTCATAAAAGATGTTTTGGGTTGATGATATTCAGGAGAGTGGTAGTAGTGATTTGAGGTAGAGGAAATAGAACTAGTTGGGGAAACAGGTTGTTGAACGTAGTATCTGAATGGGTCCAGCTAACAATAAGGGTAGTGTTGGTTTAGTGATGGCCTCCCCCACAACTATGGGTTTTGTCACTATGATTGATGATAGTGTTGAGCCTAGTAAGTGTTGGCACATTTTGGCCATTTAATGGAGTAGAAAAATGCTTTAAGCATGGAGTTGAATGGTTTAGGAGGTGTAAGTTCGATAATAAAGTCCTTTGATTCATGGTTATAAAAAATCATATTGACTGATTTTTATAAAGAGTTGTTCTTCTCTGCTGATAAAATTACTATTGAGGACTCAACATTTTGGAAAAAAGGCCACAACATTCATCACAAAGATGTTGCAAAATTTAATTCTTTTTCTCATAAGGGTGAAATGTACAAAGTAATAAATACTAGTTCATTGTTTGAATCATCTTCAAAGAAAAAGTTATCTTTACTAAAGTGGACAAATCCAATTCATCACAAAAATTTTCATCCATTTTTCTTACAATCAACTGTCTAAGTAGTTGTGTCTTTAAGAAAATTGTTAAAAATTTTGTGATGTATACAAGATGAAGGCATTGTTGATCAGAGAATAAGAATATGCTCTACCCAATAAGACTCTATAAGTAAAATCTAATGATAGCTATCTCTTGTTGATAAATTTCCAAAAAAATTGTTAAACTGTTAACAAATTATTTAGTTGATTTTGAATGTAGTTTGATGATTCAAAATCATCATTTTAGAATTTGCTATGCTACTATCTTTATAACAATGAAAAGTAAAGATAAAATTCAGAAATTTAGGTGACTACAAGATTAAAATAGATAATGCTATTGCAAGAGGAAAGAGATTCTAGTATAACTTGGACAATAAAATCATTTAATTAAGTAAAGGAAAATGATCACAAATCCAAATTGATGGCAACTACGATTCCTAATGAACAAAATGTATTCAACCTTCTTGGCTAAGCCTATCGTGGTGGCATACAACGGAGCAATGATCTTCCTCCTAGTTAACAAATGATGAAAAACCAAAGGCAAATATTCAATGATGAATTCTTGTGCACAATTAGTGGAAATTAAAAATGGATTTTGCATTGTAATCTCCAACAATGGTGGATACCATTGATTCTTTACTCTATACCAGCACAAGCTAAACCATTAGGAGTGATCCCAATCAGGCATTTAAATTTGAGCCTTCCCAACACTAGAACCTCTTGACTAATTCCTAAATAGATGCAAATTATGTTAGTACTCATATTTGATCCATTTACAAAGGTAAGGGTTAGGGTTTAGTTAAAGAATGCTTCTATGGCCTACACTTTTCTTTGCCATTCACTGTCGTTCTTCTAGATATTTCCTACGTTGGTGCTTTGTCATTTCCACTTGGTAGTTGCCATTACAGGTGTGCCATTGGGGATCTCCTTGAACTTCTGCAGGAAGCATGAGCTTGAGAATGTTACAGTGAATTTGGGAAAATTGATCACATAAGAAGCTAAACTTCACCTCGAATCTATGTAAATGTTGCCTCCATTGTTGGTTTGAAGAAACTACTAGTTGTTGTAATGATGTTTATAAATTTGAAACTATGAAACTTGACATAATTTTATTAAAAAAAAATGTTTCATCGGGCTTGAAAGTCGATCTTATTACCACGAGGACTAGCCGTTGCGTGGATGAGCTACCAAGACAAAACTGCTTAATCTCATTGTCAATTGAAATGCTTTGGTGTATTATAAAGGATATTAATTTAACATTGGAGTAACACGTTTAAAAGATCTCCATATTATGATTTAAGAAAAAGGGAAGATTTATGAACATTTGGTAAATATTAGTTTATTTTCTGTGAGAATCGAAACTTCCCATGGAAGTTGTAACTTCATGATAGTTACAATCAACACTCCAAGATATTTGTAACTAACTTTGGTTTTTTCCATTACCAAGGAGACACTTGCCAAATGTCGCTTAAAAATTTCTTAACTTCCCATGGAAGTTGTAACTCCTTAGGTAGTTAAAATTAAAAATTCTAAATATTTGTTACTCACCCTTAACCTCTCATGATTATTGTAACTACCCAAAGCCACTATAAAAAGGCTTCAAAGGTAGAAATGAAAAAAAAAAGCTTTTTGGAAAGAAGAAATTTGAAGATTGCTTGTAAGATGGCTTGCCAAAGACATCATTTCAACCACTTTTTTTTAATCTTGTGAGTTCATTCTTTCGTATTTTGTTTTAGCTACTTTGCTAGTGGTTTAGGAAGTATCATCATTGGTGATGAGTAGCAAGGTACCCCTACACCCAACCATATGAATCATAAGCATTCACATGCGACTTGGTCGAATTCCACAGACAATAAGCACTTGCATACACAGAACCCTAACCAGAAAAACCTTAGTTAGAATGATTGTTGTCTTTCCAACCTCACTTGTGATATTCTAAAGTGATGGTTAAGTGAGATTGAGGCAAATGATTTTTATTGGTTTTCTTTTTATCTTTCAGAGTCTAATTCTTTAATTATAGGAAATGGAAAGTTGTGTAAATTATAATTGTTCTACTCTATCGCTTAACTCTCCCTAGCATAAGCAACTGATCCTATCTTCCGTGCACATCTTGAGCGTACCCTAACCACTACTGGGTTACCAGATGTTAAGCATCACTGGGTTACCAAGTGTTTGATATATGTTCGAGATGGTCATACCTATGGTTCTCATAAAATATGAAAGGACAATAACAATAAAGTAATAACAATAAAAGCTTCTGAAATTATTAAAGTGTTGAACCTCCTCAATTGCTGATTTCTATTGCAAGGATTGAACCTCCTCCATAGACTTATTACGATTTTCAGTTGCCAATCTCCTCACATCAGTGTTTACCCTAGCTAGCTCCTCCTACTATAGATGGATGAAGCTCTTCCTGTGTTGATTCTCAACACCAACATTGCGTAGACAATGAACTTCTATGGTCAACCTGACAATCTCTTGGCGAACCTCTGCCAAGTCCTTGTTTAGATAGTAAGCATGGGTGTCTGTTAAGGACTTGTCAAAGATTACTGACTCTTGCTCACCCTCAACCATCTGAATTTTGGTTTAAAGCTATTAAGAAGCTTCATCCTTGGTGAGTTCACAGTTGAGGAGAGCTAGATCAACAAGTTGGGCCCTTAATTGGGCAACTTTCACTACCAAGCGTTGATGATCCTCTTATGCCACTTCAAGTTGCCCCTCCAAGATGAGGCACTTACCCCTTGCTGAGAGCAGCTCTGACTGGGTCGCAGTAATGTTGTCTGGAAGATCAAAAACATCCAAAAGTGGTTGTCTAATTCCCACCAGTCGGTCTAACAACTCTTCATGTTAGGTTGTGCTAATTCTACTACGTGAAGTTCCTATGGATGTCTATACATCTCCAAGTCCATGTACGTTCGGTACAGGCACTGCAGCTACATTAAGGACTATAGCAATTGTGTTAGCAACCATTTCACTCGCAAATTCTTGTCCCTATTGTGACATCACCAAGACAGTCGCCCCCTCTCCATCCTCCAAGCACACTAAAAAAGTATCAACATTTCCTGAAATTTTAGGAAATAATTATTGGGTGGACACCATTACTTCTCTGACACTAGTGTCAGTTCTAGCAAGCACTTGCGTTTGGGCGATAGAAAACATCAGTCCCGCTCTCTGCAGCAGACTCACTAATCAAGCCACTTGTTCAAGATGGCTCATCGTAGGGTGATAGACTGAAGGGTCTTCTTCTCCACCAGTTCCTACTAATCACTCTTGTTAGCTCAAGAGCTATTATCAAATCTCATGTATGTGTTCTACGATTGTCTATGAGCCTGACCTTGTTGTTTGCATAGGTGATGGAGGTGGTTGTTGCTCTTCATTGAGTTGTGTTGTGGTCGGAGTCTTGTCCTTTATCATCTCCTGCCACAAGCAAATTGGGACATGACAAAGTTTGTCATTGGCGTATCATGCTATCCCTGCCCGTTTGCACAATTTTCTGATTAGGTAGGAAAAGGGTAGAGCTCACCTTCCACGTTCATTTTTAACAAATCTCTTCTCAATCTCTAGGAAAAGCAACTATGGAAGGTTGATGGGGAACTTTTCGCTTAGAGTGGCACATGCACAAGTAGAGATGATAGTGATCTTGCAGATGGAAGGAAGATTGTAACTAGCAGAGTGGCACATGGAAGATTGTAACTATAACAGTATGGAACTTTGCAAATGAGGGACCGTGCAATGGTTAGCACAGAAATGATCGACCAACCATATCAAGGGGATAGGAGATTAACAAATGGAACCAAAGGATATGCAAGTGGGTCCTCCCCATAGCAGGCAGTAGCCTTAGTAGCCCTTGTATATTGTCAACACAGGAGTTTGCGGGCCCAATAGTTAATTAATGGTAACCGTGAGTTAATACCGAAATCCATGAGAACCAACCGAAGAATTAGAAGTTCTAGTAGAACACGAAAGACATTCAAGACATAGAACTAGCAGTGAGGCAAATAATGGGAAGAAAATGATGAAGAGAAGAGGGAGTGAGATGGAATTCCTAATGTTGGTCACATGAAATCCCTTGTGAAGTGTGTAATTAAATGACCCAATAGGATACATCCTTAGTCCAGACCCAAAACTAACCATGTTCAGTGACATCGCATCAACATTCGAAGACTAGTCCATCCCCTTGGGATACAAGAATGCTCCCACAAACAACCACCACTCCAACATGAGTGAGCGAGAGGAAGTGAAAAAGGGGTTGAGTTAGAGGGGACAAAGCAAGTTTCATAACTAGTGCTTGTAGCCCATTAGAGGCGGTCTAAGGGGTGTGCTTTGAATTCCCATGTGTTTGTTTTTTCTTTTTGGAACCACACCATGCAAAGACCCATGCGTTTTCACATGCATTTGGCCAAGGGATGTGGTTTGAATCCTCATTGTTCTTTTTTTTTTTTGAATGATGAGGACCACACCATGCAAGGACAAATTGCCATGTAACTTTTGGTTAGGAAAGGATATGGAGTGGTAAGAAGTCCATGAGGATACATGCTCGCATGCAAGGGAATAGAAAAGTACAAAGAATGTTGCATTCCCCTTGAAGTCACACCTTGTTCAAACCTTTGGATCCTTCTCAAGTCTGGAAACTATGCAAGTCATGAATTAATTAAAGTTTTTTTTTAATTGAAAGGGATTACATGTTTCCAAAAGAAGGAAAACCATGGAGTGGGTGGATGGGTGGATGACATGGACTCACTGCCTGTTACATGAAATGAGAGTTGAACGTGACTACCTAGAACAACAATGTAAAGGCAAGAGCTAGATATAATAGGTGGACCATATCATGCAACCCATCGCAAAGAGAAACAACTGCACCAATACATCCTATGACAATAAGACGACTTATTAATAAAAAGTATAGAACAACTAGAAGATAAGCACATACATACATACATACATAAATACATACATACATACATACATACATATATATATATATATATATATATAAACAAATAAATAGATAAGTAAAATAAAGAGAGAGAAAGTAAGCAAGAATGGCAAATGTACGAATGATGTTGTAAAACAAACAGGTGTAAAACAAAAACTTGCAAAAACAACTGAGGATCTAGTAGAATTAGTTAGCATGGAAGGTGATCTCTGTCTTGACTAAGTTGAGAGGAGGAGATCCAAAAAATGGAACGAGGTTGGCTATGTGATGAGAGGGTAGTGGCACTAGTTTGTTGAAGTTCGTGGAAGGGTTTTAATTATTGCATATTAACTAACTGTGTTTTCATGGGATCCTCGGGTTTGTGTATAAGCAAGGCCCCGAATGGAAAGGTTTCAGAAACAATATAAGGTCCCTCCCATGGTGTTTAAAACTTAGTACGTTGAGGTACATGTGTGGGGTTCCAATAGAGTACCTTATCTCCTCATTGAAATGTTACCTTTCGAATCCTAAGATCATGACGTTTTTGATTATAGGCCTTGTGTATCTCATTTGATGATAAGGCTACTAATCGATTCTCATCTAGCACATTCAAGTTGATGAGTCGTTCTCATTATGCTACTGATAATTCAAGACCCAAGTCAATGGTGGTAGATAGTGTTCGGAGTTCTGCCTGAACTGAAAGTTTTGGTAGTTTCTCGTACACTAACTCATAAGGAGAGTAGCCTCTGGGAGGTTTCTACATGGAGCGATAGGCCCAAAGGGCATCGTTAAGTTTTGTGCTCCAATCCCTCCTATATTTTCTAATGGTCCTAGTTAGGATTTTGGTAATCTCCCTATTGGTGACTTCGGCTTGCCCATTGGCTTGGGGGTGATAAGGTGTTGTAAATTTATGTTCGACCCCTAAGTGTTGCATAAGTTTACGAAAAGTAGTGCCTGTGAAATGAGTTCCGTTGTCTGAAATGAGTGCACATGGCACCCCAAACCTGTTCACGATTTGCTATTAGACAAACTGTGCGATTGTGTTTAAGGAACAGTCACTGATGGCTGCCGCCTCTACCCACTTAGTACAATAGTCTACAACAACGATGATGTACACCTTTCTATTAGACATGGGTGTGATGGGGCCCATGAAGTTGATGCCCCAAATATCAAAGGGTTCTAGTGGCTTGATCCACTGTTGGAGTCCCTCCATTCGTGCTGTCATTCCACCATCTCTCTGACATCGTTCACAAGAGTGGGCAAACCATTGCGCATCTCTAAAGAGTGTAGGCCAATAATATCCCACTAGCAAGATCTTAATGGTAGTGCATCATCCAACATAGTGGCCCCCATAAGGGCCCTCATGAGTATCCTAGAGGAAGCACAGTGTATCCACATCAGGGATGCACCATCGAACCAAGCCATCCACACACACCTTGTAAAGGTGTTCGTTGATTTCCATGAAGTGCTTGGCCTTGTGAAGAAACTGCCACTTCTTCCGTTGATCCCACTCTTTTGGTAATTCCTGTGTTGAGAGGTAGGTGAGGATCTCGTTGAACCAGGTTGATCTTGTGGGCATCTCCTTATCGATTGCTCCAACAAAGAGGAGTTCATCTGAAAATTGATCGGAGAGTGGCTCCTCCTCCTCTATGCCATACCATTCTAACCGAGATAAGTGATCAGCAACCAGGTTGATCTTGTGGGCATCTCCTTATCAATTGAACCAGGTTGATCTTGTGGGCATCTCCTTGAGCATAAACACCAAGGGTATTTCTTGTTTCAAAGCGGAGCCCATTGATGATATGGCAGAGCTGTTCCTACTAAGAGTAGCCATGACTAGGGCATCTGTGTAACAATGAGTAATATTTATCCATGGCTGCATCCAAGGGTTCATGAACACCTTGTTTCCACCCTTGGATCTGTCATCTTAGATTAGCCACTCTAGAGTACGTTTGGTATTTATCATTGAAAATTTCCAACATTGTACTCCATCGTCTAATTGATTCTAGTTCCAAAGATCAGTACCAGCTTTCCACTTCCTTGATGAGTGTTCCGGGGAACAACTTGAGTTTTTGCCAATCATTGTCTATGTTTTGCAGGGTGCAAGCATCATGAAATGCTTGGAAGTGAGTTTGTGGATTACAATTATATCCCCTTTCAAATTTGGGGATATTGTTCATGTCAAGGTGCTTGATCCAGCTATCTTTCAAGTGCCTACTAGGTATTTGAATTGCCTTGGCTATGTTAAGCATGCTTCGAGTAGCCAGTAGTGGTTCATCTGAGTCATAGTCATTTTGTTGGCCACGATGTCTATGGTGATTTCAGCTGCCTCTCCTTTCTTGATGGTGAGACTTGTGTGATTGGTCACGCTCTTTTGCACATCATTCCCATCGGCCCTTGCGATCCCATCGATCTTTTCAATCACCATCACCCCAATCCTTCCTACTATGGTTACGATTGGAGTCAGAACTTGGTGAAGACAAGGTGGAACGAGAAGATGGTAGATGCATTGTTCACCTCATTACTGGTTGTATCATTAGTGTATATCTTGGTAGATGCATTGTTTTCTTTTTTGTAAATTCTTGCGGGTAAGACTTTAACTCTTGTTCCAAATGACGTTCTCAGAGCCTACAGACTCTTTGAATGTGGGTTTGTTAGGGCATTAAGGACATGAGCCTGCTTCGGGAAGGACCCACTAACATTCCTCTTTGGTGCACCAGTTAAATTATTTTCCCTAACATTTTTGCAATCCATTTTATTTTATTCATTTCCATCTTGACATCCATTTCATCGACGTTATCGTTGTCTCTTTTTCTTCATCTTTCTTATTCCTTTTCTTTCTCCATTCTATTGATACCGGAGGTTCGCGATTAGTCATGGGGGTACGAGGCCCAATTTTTTTGATTTTTTCCTAACCCCTACATCTTCGATAGTCATCATTAATATATCTCCAGAACTGCAATCAGCCATACCACAACCCAGCCAATGGACTTTTCACTGCAGCAAGGTATCAACTACATTGAAATTCATTTACCCTTGCTAATATAACGACTCTGTTGTGTGTGCAGATGGCAATCATGCCACAATGGATTGGATCTGGAGAGAACACTTGGAATGGAGCGGTGTTGAAAGCAACTATGCAAGGAGCAAGATCGATGGTGTGCTTACAGATGGACAACGAAAGGCACAATCTTGGCATTGGCAGCAACAAAAACTTCTCTCTCTCTCTCTATCTTAGCTGCCAAATAAGGCCTGATGTCAATGTAATAAGGTGTTCACTCTTGTTGTCATGAACACCAGTTTTGTTGTCTTGTAATGATCATTCGTTCACATGTCATCCCATTAGTTCCATTCAGTCAATATTCCCATACCTTCCCAATATTTTGTAAGGAACTCGAGGACGAGTTTTCATTTAGTCATGGGGGTATGATGGGACGTGATATTGTGTCTGCTGTGATATTGCGTTATCCCCCACGATATCGCGGTGCGCCATTATATCTATAAATAAGAGGCAGCTCTTCCTTATTTCTCATCCTAGGCTTAGACTGTAGTGAAACTCTGGCAGTTTGATCCCTCAAGAGATAGAATATTTTCCATGTACCTGCAGTAGGAACTACAAAGTGAACGTATCTTTATTCGAGCAAACATTGTACTTGAACACAAGTTTGTGTACAGCAATAAAGATGAACTTCTTGGATAAACCTTGCAGTGCATGGAATAGGCTAATTAGGAATTTATTTATTATTATTTACTATTTACCATTTAAATGCTTTATTAGTCATTAAATCTCTCTCAACCCTTCTCTCCTACTTAAGTGCCTCAGTATGACCGCTTCAAGCACGTGTGATGAGACGTGATATCGCATGCACCGTGATATCGCGGCCGTCGCGATATCACATCCCATGCGATATCGTGTCGTTCCCTGCAATATCGCGTACGCGATATTGCGGTTTGCCGCCAAATCTATAAATAAGAGGCAGCACTCCCCTCATTTCTCATCCTAGGCTAGAAGTAGTGAAGCTCTAGTGGATTGATCACCCCAGAGATAGAATATTTTCCATGTGCCCGCAGTAGGAGTCCCCAAGTGAATGGTTCTTTATTCAAGTAGCTTTATACCTGAACGTAAGTTGTCTACGGAAATAAAGACAAGCTTTGTGGATAAACCTTGCAGTGCATGGAATAGGTTTATTATTTGTTATTTCTTACATGTTATTTATTACCTGTTGTTAGCGCGGCATGAGTACGACTTGGTTACGAGCATTGACAAATGTGTACGGCTAACCAAGGAATCGGCTACTCATCGCAATTAGATTCTCTCCCCCTTATCTCCTAGAACGTGGAACGAGTACGACTTGATTATGAGCATCTACGGATGTGTACAGCTAGTCAAGGAATTGGCTGCTCATCACGTGTGTTACGTGTGGTGATCCGAGTAACAATTAGCATTTGGTAGCCACAGTTGCATAGTT
>MNCI01025132.1:858287-896832 GCA_015680685.1 Gnetum montanum | reverse complement strand
AGTTAGAATTAGTTAGTTCTCTCAACCCTTTGCTCTTAGCATAGAAGACATAAAACCAAAAAAGACCAAAAAAATCATATACATCGGACTTACTTAACCATACACTGTGACAACAACAAGTCTGGGAAGACAACGAATGATTAACCCCAAGTGTTCCATGGGGCATTTAGGCATTTAGTCTACGGAGTTCGACCAGATTGCGTGTGCTACGCTCGTTTCGTATGGTTGAGTGTAGGGGTACCTCGCCACTCATCAACGTGCGTTACACTTGGTGATCCCAACAACGATTAGCGTTTGGTAACCAAGGTTGCATTGGGTCAGGGCATGAACGATAAGTGGGAACGGATGCTGACGCTAGGTTAATTCAAACTTAGTTAGTTAGTTAGAGTTAGTAATTAGTCTCTTCAACCCTTCACCTCTCAGCATAGGAGATAAAACAGAAAAAGCTATAAAAATCATATACCTTAGACTTACTTAACCATACACCGTGACATATACAAGTAAGTTTGGGAAGACAACGAATAATTAACCTTAAGTGTTCCATGAGGCGTGTAGGCACTTAGTCTGTGGAGTTCGATCAGATCGCGCGTGTTACGCTCGTATTCGTATGGTTGAGTGTAGGGGTACCTCACCACTCATCACACATCAATCTTCATATTACATCTCTAGAAAGTTCTCTTAAGGTTGAACTCTTTTATCTTCACAAAGATGAATAAAGATCATTTTGTGATATTTCTTCACCAAAATTTTATGTTGAAGAATTGGAAAGACAAATATTCTGTTCTTGAATTTAAGCACTCGTAAATTATCCAATGAGAATATTGGATCATCTAGTATGAGTTTTGGAAGCTTTTGTAGGTATCACTAATTTGAGGCTTGTTGGATAATTATTTCATCTTTTAGTTTAGGTAAAATGGTTGAGTTGTGAATCTTCCTAACCATTTTACTCAAAGTGTTTATCATTGTGTTACCCTTGCCTAGGTGGTATTTAATCTTAAAATTAAAATATGCTAATAAGTGTATCCATTTCCTCTATCTCATGTTCAGCTAAGATTGCTCATCATGTATTGTATATTCTTATGATCTGTCCAAAGAATTATTTATTCATCCACTAGATAATGTCTTTAAATCTTTAAAGCAAAGATGATAACCCCTAGCTCTAACATGAACTAGATGTTTGACCTAGTGAGGTTTGTGTTATCTAGAGACATAGGCTATTGCATTACTCTCTTACATGAAAACACATCCAAAACCTTCATTAGATGCATATGTATAAATATGATGAGACTTTTATTGGAGTTTGAGAGATCAAACTAGGGATTGAAGTCAATCTTCACTTTATGTTATTCAAGGTTGTCTAATGAGATCCACTTAAGATAATGTAATCATTCCTCAAATGTATGTGTGTTTTTCATGTTTTTTATATGTTTTTGAATGTGATTAAGTAAGTTTTGATGAGTTCCAGGTGTTCTGGAATCAAGAAGGGCCAATTTGGAGGTGTTTTGATAATGTAAGAGTTTTTGAGGTAGTTTGTCTAGACATCTCAAGAAGTTCAAGCATCTTGATACCTTGTTTTAGGACTTTTTGCTTGCAAGTACTCTCAAATTCTATCTAGATAACTTTGACATCCAAGATGTGTTAATAGTAAGCATGGGCATTTTCAAGGATGAATGTCCAACGTTTAGGAATTCAAATGGCTACATCAAATGCAAATGAAAAATACATCTTGAAAGGTCAAAGAAGCTAAAAAGTCATGCTCAAGACCATAAATCAATAACAAGGGTCTCACTTTGAGACAAGAGAGTGGAAAGGTAAACTCAAGAGAGTGAGAGGTAAACTTGAGAGAGGTAAGAGAGGGAGAGATTAATCTATAACTAGTGAAAGAGTCTTCTATAAGTGTGAGTTTTATCTTCTTGAGTGTGTGAGCTCTAATGTGAGCCATGATTGAGGGTTTGAGAGGGATCCTCTTAGGTGTATTAGGGGCAGATCCTTACCAATTCATGAATTAGGACCAAGTAACAACTATGTCCTTGTTTCACAAATTTCTCTAGAACCTTAGAATTTATTAAGTTAAGAACCTTAGAATTTATTAAATTGAGTTTTGCTACTTGATCATTTATTTGGATCTTGATATTTTCCCTAGAGTTGAAAGAAAGGATCATATTTAGTCAACGAATTGTTTGCATATTGACTTGAAATAAGTGAAACATAGGTACACCTCAAGATTTATAGAACTTTATAACTTGGTGCTACTGAGTAGAATCAAACATGTAGCCTAGGTGACCAAGTCAAGGGCCATACCACTAGGTCAAAACCTGATTGTTATTGTTATTATTATTATTTCTAAGAGAGGGTATTAGCTTTGCAAGCTTAATGTCCATGGTACTTAATACATCGTAGTTGCCGAAATTTACCACCCGAAGATCCCTGAGCCAGCCAAGTAACATGCTGCCCTATACACACGACTAACGATTATACTAAGAGATCCAACAGGCCAAAATACAAGATTCAACGGAAAGCGGCAGCGTCCTCCGGTCAGCAGCCATGCAGATGAAAATGGTTAAAGATAAGCCGCGTTGTAGAGGTTGCGGACGCAGGCCTCAGCTCAGCTCATCTCATCTTATCTCATCTTGTTGCGTCTGTTCTGGCCTGGAACAAATGGACGGTATTGCATTGCATTTGTAATTATCAGAATGCAAGGAATAGGTAGAGGTAGAGGCAGTACCCAGACGGGGGATAACAATGGCGAAGCTAATGAACGGCCCATGCACCACCTGCGAAGGCCGCAACAGCATTATTACCACCACATTCTCATGCCGAAATAGCATCTCAGCATCAGCGTTAGCGTCAACATCCCCCTTATTGTCCTCCGTCGGACGGTCTACTACAAATGCCCGAGCAGCGACCGTGTTGAAGGCCACGGCCACGGCCAAGGCCATCCAGAGAAAGAAAGTATTAATTGTCAACACTGACAGCGGAGGCCACGCAGTGATCGGATTCTGGTTCGCCAGGGAACTTGCATCCGCTGGCCATGACGTCACGATTTTCACCGACGGAGAGCAAAATTCTCCCAAAATGTCAAAACCCCCTTTCTCCCTCTTTGATGTGAGTGTGCACACGTTCTCTTCTTTAACGGAAATTTAGAAACTAGCATGTAATGGTTTTCCAAAGCTTGAATGAGATAGAAGCTTAAATGAGATAGAGACTAGCATGTAATACGAGAGGTGTCACTTGAACTGGGATTTTCTTGCTTGGAAATCCTTCTCGATGAACTAACAACTTGAGCCACTTTTCACTGGGAGCATTCTCTTATTAATTCTCTCATCATCTCTCTATTATCTTAGCACTCGTAACAACTTTCAATTTCGTTAGCAATCTTATCATCAATTTCATAATAAGTTTGGTTCATTTCAAGTTAATTTTATGTTATTTTGTCAACATCTATTATCAATTGATGCTTTCTCATTGAAATCATAAAGAAATCTGAAGCAAATTTCAAGTGGTTAGTGTTTGATTAAGAGAAAAATTTGAACAATATAGCTATTGATGTCCAAATAGCATATCTATCTCATCATACATTCTCATCATCAATCATTTTCTCTCTATTCAATCATCATTCACTTCATTTCATCAGGTTTATCAGCTTGTGGTGCCCTTGCATTCAACTCACGAGAGACATTTTTTTAAGGATTTTCACATCAAGACTTCTAGGATTCAAGATTAGGGTGTCATGTTTCTGACCTAAAATAAGACAATAAAGATTATTAATCAATGCTTTTAAGTAACCTTTAACAACTTCACAATCTTAAAAGATAAAACAGCTTCCCTTCAAGAAATAGATTAACAAAAACTTCCAACACCTTCTGTTCTTTACATGACTTCAAATGTGGAGGGTGTGCTGCAAGAGAAAACATAATAAAAAACCTGAAGGGAGTGTCATCGCAAATTTGATCTTTATCATGAGGCTGTCTGTGAGTCACTCCTCAATCCTTCTTTGATACCACTATTTGGTTTTTGGGAGTGTGGAAGTGATGGAACAACCAATTGCAAACTCCCGGATACATATTAAACTATATTTTGCTCTACGTAGCACCAAAATTACATACAGTTGGTAATTGAATATAGACATCCAAACAATTGAAAACAACTGACACAATTTAATTTTATAACTTACACAAAGTAGTTGTGACCATTGACATATACCCTAAGATTGGTCAGTTGTAAATACAGAAAGTAATATTCCAACATATAGATGGTCCTGTACACATTGATAATAGCTCATGTTTAAGCCAGAAAGCTTATAAGGAACCACCGGGTCTCAGTGTCAGTTTAGCGTTCCATTCATGCATCTCTCTTTGTAAATCTCTTTGATGCATAATGCTGACTTAAAAATGGTTGCCAAAAAGTTTTAGAAAATTTGCTAAACGGGGAGGAGACAACATAAGTTGGAGCTATAGTTGCCACCAAAGGTACTGCCAACTTACCATAATGCTAATGTGTATGATAAGGAATCATAATTGCTGTTTCAACTAATGAAAATTAAATAGGTGTCCTGTAGTTTTTGAGTTCATCACCCTTGGCCTTTTCACTTTCTTAGAAAAACACTAAAAATGGCATTTCGTTGCTCAAAACATGAGAAACCCAACAAGTTATTCATGGAATTATTACGTGTTTACGTATCATCTATGTTTTTTAATTGAAAATTTCAGGACATTATCAATCATGTAAAGATGCATATATTTTTAGTCAGTAGTTTTAGCTTTTGAGTTGAAAATATCATTAACTGAAATAATCAATTTTTCAGGATTTGGTAAAAATTGGAATACAAACTATTTGGGGAAGTCCTAATAAAATCCAGGATTCATTTGGGACAACAGCTTTTGATGTAGTTTTAGACAATAATGGAAAAGATATGAATTCCTCCGGGTATGTCCTGTATCATGATTATGTAATGTTGTGTTTCTGGTTCAGATATGCTACTCGATTACTTGCATTGTAATATATTTTCGTTGGATTCTTATCAATGCAACTTTTATAAATGTTTTGCTAATATAAGTATACTAGTAGTTTTATCCTTTACTTTCTTAATAAAAAGAAATGTTGCTACTCACTAAAGGGAATGCAGCAACACATGCATGAGTATTAATAATATCTATTAGTTACAATTTTCCATCTATCAAGATGCTTATATGTAAAATGTCTAAAGATAACAATGCAATGAAAGTGTTTTGTTATTGAATTGATCTGTAAGACAACTGATAGAAATGTTTTCTTTATCCATGTGATGTAACATGCTACTTCTGGGAAGAATGTATGTTATATAGGTCAAATGCAAGTACAAAATAATCTGGGTTATTGATTTCTTGGTGTTATCAATCTTTAGCATTATTTAAATTAACAGAGTTATTATTAAATGCCAGCTACTAAAGTTAAGCGATCCAAATTCAATACTTCAGTGCTTAGATGATAGTGTTGATAAGATAGATTCACAAGTTGTATAATCAAGGGTGGCTTTTTTCTAATTTTCTCTTCCCCATGGCTCTGATTTTTGCTTTTATAGATTATGGGCTTACTTAATGTGTGCTATTAACCTGTGATGCAGTTAGTGCAATCTGGTAGTATATCACACATTAGGAATTCTACTGAATGGGTTATCTTCTTATCAGCTGAGCAATGGACCTCTATTTGCCATTCTTGAAATTTTCTTTCCTTTGGGTCTTACATGATAACAGCTAGTTCATGTATTAAGTGTTAAACATTAACTTTGATGTCAATGGAAGACATCAATGATAAATTAATTGTATAGATATTCATTCATGTACTGAGATGGACTTTTGGTGTATTTTTGGGGCATGTTAAAGGATTTTGAAACTGAAATTGAAGTATTTTATTACATCCATATGGACACCATAAAACCCTAAGGATCCTATGAATAGAAGACAGAATGATATATCATAACAATATATGGTACTTAAGATTTTGTATTGTTATGGATGAATTAACAAAGGAAACACATGATGAAATATCTTGGTCTATGCTATTTGTATATGATATTATATTGATGGATACAGCTTACGAAAATGTTACTTCTAAAATGGAAAAGTGAAGACATACTCTAGAATCAAAAGTCTTAAAAATTCGTAGAAATAAGACAAAATATATGGAATGCAATTTCAACAAAAACATAGACAATAGTGAAATAGGGGTAACAATTCAAAGCCCCAAAGTTCCTCATTGCAAACAATTCCACTACTTTGGATCAATGCTCTTAGATGGTGAAATTGTTAAGGATATAAAAAATAGGATTGAGGCAAGATGATCAAAATGGAGCAAGCTAGTGTTGTTTTATGCGATATTAAAATCCTAATAAAACTAAAGGAAAAATTTTACAAGATAGTAATAAGTCCTGCTATCTTATGTTCTAAATTTTAGGCAGTATAAAAGGCATGCATAACAAATTCATCATCATCATCATCATGAATAACAAATTAGTGTGGCAAAAATGCAAATGCTTAGATGAACATTGAATGTTATAGGAAGAGATAAATTTTACAATATAGACATTAGAGGAAGGCTTGGTGTGACTTCTATATATGGGATAACCTATATGAATGATGTCTTAAATGGTTTGGACATGTCTAAAGAAGATAAGATATTGTGCCTATTAAAAAGGTTGCTATGTCACTGATGTTGGAAAGCTACCAAAAGGAATAGTAAAAAAGACATGAGAAAAAACAACTAAAGAAGATGTGGAGAAATTGTAAATAATTAAGGATCTAGCTCTTCATAAAGGTGAACGGTGAAAGAAAACTCATGTAAGTAACCCCATTTTGTTGGGGTCAAGGCTAGGAGGAGGAGGAGGATGATGCAAATTCATTTATGTTTGAAGTAAATGATCCAATTATTCTCTCATGTATTTGTGTTAATTGAATTTTGAATTCAACTATTGAATAGAATTCAATTTTAGATTGTTGTTGGGTGCAGCTTGCAGCCCTCTCTTAGGGGGTTGTGGGAGTTGCCCCTTTGGTTTCTCCTTAGGAGGTTCTTGAGCAGCAGTTGGTTCTGTGACATCTTGTTCCTAGATGTCATTAAAACACAATCGTTTGTTGCTTAATTCATCACACTTGTGAACATTATAATGGAAATACCATGAAATAACTTGATAAATGAATAGTTTGGTAAATTATTTGTGCATTGAATTTAACAAGAAGGAAAAATAGAGAAAAACTTTTATTAATGACAGTGGTGCACTGTAACGTCCTCTAGGTTATTTTCCCATGCCACTTAAGCCTTAGAGGCAATCCGACACTGCCACCATGGTTAGGCTATCTAGCCAAAGGGCTGATCAGTCCCTTCTTGTCTTGCTTCACCCGGCTCCCGTCACTTGATAATTCAGGCTCCACAACTCCGTGTCGGCACGACCTTTAAACCCAACCTTAAATGGCATAGGTCAGACCCATTCTTGAGTGGTACATGAATAATCTTAACTCCTCATAACAAGACACCCCTTCATTCGAAGGTTGATTGGATTGTTACAATACAATTCTGCCCTTAACAAGGGATGGGATGTTATAGGTTCAGACAGGAACTCTTGTTGTTAGTTGGTTATTAGAGTGTTATAATTAGAAGCGATAGTTTTAATAAAACAATTAGCAGATCAAATCTGAAAATACACTAGAGAAGCTCTGGAGAAATTATTAGAACACTGTAGATTTGAATAAAATGTTAAAGGCAGAAAATATCACATTGTAGCAAATCAAATAGATGTTGTAAATCATTGAAAAACTATTGTAAAATGTTTGGTGTACAAGTAGAATGAAAACAATGAAAGAAAATAACACAAGAACATAGAGATTTACGTGGTTCGGGCCCCTTTTACCCTACCTCCACAATAATGCTGATCTGCTTTCTATTTTGCTCAAATCTTAAGGACACAAGGCATCCTTATAGCTTTCCCAAGCACCCAATCTATTACTTCAATAGATCTCAGATCTCAGACTCTTGTCTTCAAGGTAAAACCTCAATACAATGCTTCCACATAAAAAAACACACACATAAAGGCTACCCCAAGCCTTTTATTTATAAGGAAGCATTAGGACCAAATCCCAATCCTGACACATGTAGGATAAAACACATCCCTACATAAACATCACTTTACAAATTGACCCCTTTATTTTTTTTCATATCATTATTTAAAATGCAACATCCTTTTAAAAACATAAAAGGAAATACAACAAATGATACTAATGTATTTGTCTTCATTTTTCTAACAAACTCCTCATTGAAGACAAATCCAACCAGCCTTCAAGAGATGTGCACTTTTGATTAAGCTTCAGCTATCCCAAGCTTCTTCCTATAGAAAATGTGTTTTTTTTAGCTAGCACTGGTTTTGTTAAAGCATCAGCAACATTAAGCTTTGTATGGACCTTTTGAACATGCACCAAGCCATTCCTTATGATTTCTCTTATGAAGTGAATCCAGATATCTATATGTTTTATCTAGCATGAAAGGCAGAATTCTTTGCAAGATGGATTACACTCAAAACTATCACAAAACACAGTGTACCTTTCTTGTTTTAATCCAAGAGATTGCAAGAATCTCTTCATCCATAACATCTACTTGCATGCTTTTGTGAGGGCTACATTGTTTGATTTGGTTGTAGATAAAGTTGCCAATGGTTGTAGACATGACAACCAACTTACTGCTACACCACCAAAAATAAATGTGTACCTTGTAGTGGAACATCTTGTATTATGATCAACAACAAAGTTTGCATCTACAAAACCTTCAATGTGTAGATTAGCATCTCCAAAACACAAGCAATGTGTTTTTGTGCCCTTTAAATATTTTATACCATTTAACAGCTAGCTAGTGATTCCACCCATAGTTGGTCATAAATCTACTAACTACTCCAATGGCATAAGCAATATCAGGATGTGTACAAACCATGGCATACATCAATGACCCGACAATAGAAGTATATGGGACATTTTTCACCTTTTCAAAGTCCTCTTTTGACTTTGGAGAGTCCTCCTTTGATAAATTAAATTATGCTGAAAGAGGTGTACTTACAGGTTTTGCAGCCTCCATGTTGAAATGTTTTAGAACCTTTCCAATGTAATCTTCTTGACTCAGCCATAGCTTCTTCCTTTTTTTGTCCTTGTAAATATTCATTCCAAGAATTTTCTTTGCCTATCCCAAATCCTTCATAACAAATTCTTTGCCCATTTCTAGTTTTAGATGTTTTATTTTTGCCATGTCATTTCTAGCAATTAACATATCATCAACATACAACAACAACACTATAAACTTACCTGAAACATCTCCAGAAAAATACACACAATGGTCTAGATTGTTTCTTTGATAATTCAGCTTCTTCATGTAGGTATCAAATCTTTTATATCACTGCCTAGGGGCTTGTTTCAAACCATATAAGCTCTTTTTTAGGTTGCAAACTAGACATGAACCTTGTTGTTTTTCATACCCTTCTAGTTGTTTCATGTATATTTCCTCCTCCAAATCTCCATGGAGGAATGCTATTTTTATGTCAAGCTTTTCCAATTCTAAGTCCATGTAGGCCACCAAAGATAGCACTAAACGTATAGAAGAGTGTTTTACTACCAGAAAAAGATTGCTTGAAAGTCTATGCTTGGTTTTCGTGCGTAGCCTTTCACCACCAACCTGGCCTTGAAACATTTTTCCCCATTGGCCTTTGTTTTAATTCTGTATAGCCACTTGCACTCCAAGGGTTTTCTCCCTTTTGGCAACTGATCCAGCTCCCACGTTTTGTTTTTCTGGAGTGATTCCCATTCATCATTCATAGCTGCCTTCCACTTTGCAGCATTAGTACATGTCATGGCTTCCTCCATTGTTTTTGGTTCACCACTATCACTATAAAGTACATAATTCAACGAGGGAGAGTACCTGTTAGGAGGTTTGGTAGCTCTTGGTGACCTTCTAACCCAATGAGACACATCTGCAGCTTGTTGTTCATCATGTTCTTTCTCATGTCCTTGTTGTCCTCCATTTTCTCCTTGTTGTCTTGAGTTTTCAGCTTGTTGCCATGTAATTTCAGCATGCTGTCCAATGTTTCTAGATCTGGAAAATCCATGAATTTTATCATTTTTAACTTCTTCAGTCACCCTAAAAGGAATTCTCATGCTGTTTGAGCCATTGCTGCCCTTGTCTTTTGTTTGCAGCTCACTAAACATCACGTTTTCTTTGAATTTAATGTCCCTTGATCTCACTACACGTTTCAATTCAGGATCCCAAAGTCTGAATCCTAAATCATCTTCTCCATATCCAACAAATATGCAATATTTAGCCCTATCTTGCAGCTTAGTTCTGTTCTCCTTTGGAATATGCATAAATGCCTTGCATCCAAAAAATCTTAAATGACTATATAAAATGTCTTTACCTCTCCAAATAGCTTTTGGAATAGCATTATCTATTGAAGAATGTGGAGACCTGTTCACCAAATATGCTGCAGTCTTAATTGCCTCTTCCCAAAACATCTTAGGTAGGCCAACACCTAAAACCATTGTTCTAGCACGATCCAACAATGTTCTATTGCATCTGTCAGCAACTCCATTTTCTTGTGGTGTACCAGGAGGGGTACAAATGTGCCTAATTCCTTTGCTGTTGTAGAAATTAGCAAATACTTTGGAAGTGTACTTCCCACCATTATCAATTTGCAAACATTTTATTTTCAGACCTGTTTCGTTTTCTACTCTTGCAACAAATGTTTTGAAAACTGAAAACACTTTATCTTTTGATTTCAGCATATAACCCAAACCTTTCTTGTACAATCATCTATGAAAGTTACAAAATAAATAGATCTACCAAGAGAAATGGGAGTCACAGGACCACAAACATTAGAATAGATCAATTCTAACTTATTTTTTCTGCCGTCCAGATCTCTACGGAAGTTTACTCTCCTAGATTTTCCAACTAAATAGTCTTTGCAATTAGTTTGGGCATAAGAAAATACACGAATTAGAGATTGATTTTGAAGTACCTTTAACCCTAACTAGCCAATGTGTCCAAGATGTCTATGCCACACTTTAGAACTTTTTGCATCAGAAACTGTTGCAACAGAGTTGCATGTGTTTGCCATCAATGTATATAAGCTGCCCTCCTTCTTTCTTTTCAGAATGGTCATGATTCCCTTGGAAATCCTCCAATGTCCACCTCCACTATTGAAATTCAGACCTGAATCATCTAGTTGTGGAACTGAAATCAACTTCTTTGTGACTTCAGGAACATGTCTAACGTTATCTATTGTCACCTTTGGCATCCTTGCTTGTTGCAGAGTTATACTTTCAATTCCAAAAACTTTTTAAGCTTTTCCATTAGCAGCATATACAAAACCAGATTTAATTTCATGATAAGATGTAAAACAAGATTTATTTGGACAAATGTGAAAGGAGGCACATGAGTCAATCAACCAGATGTCACTGCTATGTCCATCTGCCACCATTGTACATAGTTCTTAAACTAAGAAACTAATGTTTTTGTTAGCTACACTTACCTCTGATGTTCCTTCTTCCAACTTTTTTTCCTTTCCTTTATCTTTTTGTGCTTTCCATGTAAAGCAGTCCTTCTTCAAATGACCTTTCTTCTTACAGAACCAACACTCTTGAGTGTGAGTTTTGTCATGTGATACACCTTTGTTCCTGCTTCTCCCCCTACTTGGGAAACGTCTCCTACTTCTCCCTCTTTTCTCTGCTACATGAATATTTCTAGATCTAGAAGACTCATCTACTCTTTCTTCTCAATCTTGAAGGGTAGACACGACCTGTTCAAATGTCATAGATGAAACACTCATAGAAGTAGTAATAGATGTCATAATTGCAGACCAAGAATCAAGTAAGGAGTCTAATAGAGCATAGGATTTAACTAAATTTGGAATAACAATTTTATATTCTTCCAACTTATTCATATTTCCCATCAACTCATCCAAATGATTTTGGAAAGACACATCAGATCTCTTCTTGAATCTAAATTTTTTTTGATAAATATGAAAGGTATTCAAACCTGATACTTTATCAAACCTATTCTTCAACGTTTGCCACAGATCATGTGGATCCATATTAGGTTTAATTGATGCCAAGATCCCATTGCTTAGGGTTGGATGAATGAAAGATAATGCCTTAGTCTTAATTTTTCTCCAATCAGCATTGGACATTCCTGTTGGTTGAGAGGGTTTAGGGTCTCTTGGCACTCCTTTTGTGCTAAAACAACCTTTATCAAATTGCTCTAGACATTTCATTTCCTTCTTACCAATCTTTCTGTTGTTTGCAGCCTTTCCATCTCTTTAGATCTAGCTCTGATACTAGATGTTATAATCGGAAGCCATAGTTTCAATAAAACAATCAGCAGATCAGATCTGAAAATACACTAGAGAAGCTTTGGAAAAATTATTAGAATGCTGTAGATCTGAATAAAATGTTAAAGACAGAAAATATTGCATAGTAGCAGATCAAATAGATGCTGTAAATTACTGAAAAGCCGTTGTAAACTTTAGCAAATGTTTGCTGTAAAAGCAGAATGAAAACAACAAAAGAAAATAGCACAAGAACACAAAGATTTACGTGGTTTGGGCCCTTTTTACCCTACCTCCACAACAATGCTGATCTGCATTCTATTCTGCTCAAATCTTAAGGACACAAACTGTCTTTATAGCTTTCCCAACTACCCAATTTGTTACTCCAAGAGATCTGAGATCTTAGACTCTCATCTCCAAGGTAAAACCTCAACACAATGCTTCCACATCAAAAAAACACACACGTAAAGGCTACCCCAAGCCTTCTATTTATAAGGAAACATTAGGACCAAATCCCAATCCTAACACATGTGGGATAAAACACATTCCCACANTAAAACCTCAATACAATGCTTCCATATCAAAAACACACATTTAAAGGCTACCCCAAGCCTTCTATTTATAAGGAAACATTAGGACCAAATCCCAATCCTAACACATGTGGGATAAAACACATTCCCACATAAACATCACTTTACAAACTGACCCCTTTATTTTTTTTTCATATCATTATTTAAAATGCAACATCCTTTTAAAAACATAAAAGGAAATACAACAAATAATACTAATGTATTTGTCTTCATTTTTCCAACATAGAGGACACTATGGAGCAAGCAAGGTAGGAGGAATGAAAACAGTGGGAAGCAGTCATCCTTCAGCAGATGAAAGAGGTGCACGAAAAAACATTGGTTGAGCGGAGGAGGCACCATGAGGAGCTTGCACGGCTTAGGCAGAAGGTGGAGCAACAGGAAGCTCAAAAATGGTAGGAATAAGAGGAGGAGCTGCACAGACAGGTGAGGGAGGAGCTCTGTTAGGAGGAGGATGAGCATAGGCGTTGGGCGGCTGTTGAGAAAGAGGAGGCAGACAAGGCCTTGATGGAAGAGCTCTTGATGCAACAATGCTTTGAAATGGCCCAAGAGGTTGATGTTCAACCCTAGCTTTGTAATGGCAGACATCCATATACTCTTATGAACATCAAGCGTGATGCGTTGTGGGCTGAGTTGCGAACACACATTCGGTTGGTGGCCACAAAGTATCATTTGGACAAAACTAAAGATTTGCTAGATGTGGAACATTCACAAGTGGCGGGGGATTTTTTTGGAGTTTTCGCAGATTGCGTATGTAATTGCATTTGAGTAGCTTAGGTCTATTTTAGATTGGGTCCATAGTAAAGTGGTTAATTGGTGCACTTGTGTTGCTCTTCTTGACCATGTTTAGGGGTGGAGAAGAGGTTCAGATGTTTTTGTTTATGTTCGGGGTTGGGTGGGGTGGGGAGTGTGGAGTTTTGGTCTAGAAAGGGGGGCAGGCTTAGTCCAGCCCGGTTTTGTTAGTGACTGTTATGGCTTATTGTCTGCTGTGTTCTCTGCATGTGAATAGGCATAGGGAGGGCTGGTTGTTGAGGGGATTTTGCCTTGTTTCTGTTTGGACAGGGGTCCTTGTTGTACAGCTGTGATGTACTTTATGTTTATTTTGTTAATATGATTTATCTGACCTTCTCTCCAAGAAAACAAAAAAAATAAATAAAATTTCAGCTATTTCTTTTGCACTATTTCAGTATAACTTAATATGACCAATTGGGATTAAACCTTTTATTTTTAGGATGCAGGTCAATTGTTTGAAATTTGTTATGCTTAAGTTTATATAATATTGTTTAAGTTAAAAGGTAAAAGCAAAGGAAGAGTCTTAGGTTCAACATGGGAGTAAAATGCAAGCATAAATTATTGCTTTTAAATTTATTTTAAAGCGTATACTATTGTCCCTCCATATTCCAAAGTTCATTTCAAAGGATTCATGTTTTATCATAGCAATAGTGGCTTAATGCAATTACTTGGCTTGTCTATGCCATGTATACAGTTCATGAGAAATTTATGTTAAAATAACCTTTGATATTAATGAATAAATGTTGATCGGAAGTAATGTATCTTACAACCTAGTTAATGCATATGCTGGTTTTTGCTTTTTACAGACCTGTGGCCGATTGGGCAAAAGGGATTGGTGCAGAACAGTTTCTATATATTAGTAGTGCAGGGATATATAAACCTACTTCGGAGCTTCCACATGTTGAAGGGGTTTGTATCCTACATTTACCTTTTACAATGATTGTCTTCAATAAACGGGTAGATGATGAATGCGAGTATGTATTTTACACATTGTTGTTTTTTGTTGTGTATGCTAATTCTTATTGACATATCGGAAATATACTGCTTCATATATTAAAAAAAAGGTACATCTATACCTTTCTTTCTTGATTGATGTTGATAACATTAATTATTTAGGTGTAAAATGTCCAATCTTCGGGAGTGAGAACTAGCACCCAAAGCCCCCAAAATGCTGCCTCAAGATGCAAGGGTGAATTTTTAAAAAACAGTTAGTCCATCATTAGAAAGTCAACTTGCAATCAAACTAACATTGACAACAATCAATTCTGTATAAAAGTTAAAGCATAGACACAGAAAATTATATGCTGCAAATAACTACCCTCCAATCTAGTTGGAAGAGAATGCCAATACGATGATTAACATTTTTCAGTACACACCGCACACCCAAAATGTAATCCAAATGTCAAGCCAACTAAACTTGAAGTCATATTTATAGTTATATAGCTTATCAACAAGCCAATTAACTTAATCAGTTTACCCTAGCAATCTTAAATTATGCAGAACTAAACATAATCAGTTATATGGAAAGTCAAATTGCAGGAAAACATATTATTCATGAACCTAATTAATTACAAATTGAAATATGTGAACAATATGATAGTGGAGTAACCATCTCCATGTATATTCACTATATCATTACCAATGATACAATATTCATGGTTCTACAAGTAGGAAAATAAAAAAATAGATAGTGTACATTAATAAACTTGTTTAAATGTACAGCTGATCAACAAGTACTAGAATCATATGAAATAATAATGATTATTGAAACTCTTAATAGAAAATCAAAGAAACTACACCAGTAATAGTCAACAAACCATAATTTATTGCCCTACTAATTGGGTTTCATAGGTTACCATGACTTGGCAGGGTGAGAGTTTTCTCATTGATGGTATGCAAATGTGGGTTTTGCCAGATGTTGTGGTGGCTATTGGCATTTCGAATTAGGGGTATCCCATCACTTGCTCGGACCACCAAGGAGTGGCGGTGGTTCAATGGTTTTTGGGTATGAATTTGGTGTTGGCACAACCCAATGAGGTGTATAAGTGGAAGGACCTACTATTGCTTTGGGTGGAGTTAATTCTACAGGTGATTCAGAATGTCACCCTTAATGCTAAGGTTTCCACTTTGACTAGATTCCATTTTAGGTTGCTATATGGGTTTAGAGTAGGAGATGCCTCCAATGTGGTAAACTTGTTAGCTTGGTTCATGGCTGTGCTTGCAAGAGAAATTTGCAATGCAGCTAGAACATGGAGATTCTCATTGTAGCCTGAATGTGGATTCTCTATATTTTGCATTCTAGGTTTCTTGTTGGTTTGGTTGAACATGCCCGTGGTTTGCTGCTCCCTCCATTTCAAGCTCCGTTGGCTCTAATGGGCCTTGTGGTAGTGACTCAAGTGAGCCTAGACCTTGCTTCCCGTCATTTTCACAACTCTAGCCCTCCCTTGCCATCACCTCCTTCACCCATGTCGACTTGGCCCCCAATCCTTGCCCCATATCATCATCCTACCATGGCTTTGATTGCCTTCTCCCCAACCTGTGTTTCCCCCAATGCCTCTTCATGACCCTTCCCTATGCTCCCTAACTCTAAGGATTATTCAAATGTTGAGGTTATTTGTACCCCTATGGTTTGGAAGTCTCTTTGTGCATAAGAATCGACTCCTTCTCGATGTTCCAAATGTTTGGCGAATCTTTCGACCATTAGCACAACTTGGTTCACATCCAACTCTGTTCAGTTGCAGTGTGTCTCTTCTTCTCCTAGTTCGATTGCAGTGTGTCTCTTATTCTCCTAGCTTTGTGTGATCTCTCTTGAGGGAGCATATTGTTGTTTTCTTGCTAGTGCAAACAATGCTGTTGTCAAGAAAAACCATGTTGGAGATGTCAACCTCCTTTGACTTGGCAATTCATGTGCCAACTATTTTTATTTTGAATTAGCTAATGGAGGAAGTTTAGTGTTGCCAAGGCATGTGATTGCCATGGTATGAGATTTTGGGTGGTGGAATGCATGTCCTATGGTGGGAACTCTAGGACTTGGTTTGGGGTTGTGGTGTCCTTTTGTTGCGATCTCCATTGGTACCACAAGTACAACCCATAGCGATGAGTTGCTCTTCTCTTCTGCTGGTGTTGCAGTTTCCTCCCTTTGCCTAACATGATGGCCCTAATTGTTGACATGATGACCCTTGACTCCTTGTTGCTTCATGCCACATGGCACAACTAGGAGGCATCCCAAGATGTCGCCCTTGAGGATATTTTAGAACTTGGGTAAATTTTCCTTTATGTTTGTTATGGATTTGGTGTTTGGTTTGTGGGCTCTGTGTCATTCCTTCTATGTTTTTTGTGAAGGACAAGCCCTTTCAGTAGGCCTTGGCTAGGTTTCTTATTTGGTTTGTTGTGGTCGACTTGGGAGAGTGATGGTAAGGTGCTCGTTTCTTAATTTGAAGACCTAGGTTTAAGCTTGAGTGCAACCACTAGAAGAGGTTAGGCTTTTGCTTATCTACCAACCCTCCAGGGACCTTGCCGTGGGATGAGCATTGTGGCTTTGGGTGATGATCCTTTTATGGTTTTTTTTTTTTCGAGAAAATGTTCAGGATAAAATTATTGGAAAAGGTCAAATAAAAATTACAATTCGGGGCTATTGGTAAGGGGCCAAACGGACCAAACCACAAGGAGGGGGAAAAACACACACCCTTGATCCCAGTTTGACTGCCCTTGGATTGGACCCAAATGGACCCCAAAGAGAGAGCTTGCCTAAGCGTGACACTGATCCTTGACCCCCGCACCAAGATCCAACAAACACATAGCATTCAATGAAACAAAGGCCAAATTGGCCAAGAGGAGATCAACTAGAAATGCATCCCCATCGACAAGTGGGACCCAAAACGTAAAAATGCAAAAATAGGCCCAGGAGACCCCAGAGCCACTACAGGAGCTTGGGTAGCATGTGGCATTTGCACTGCGGCCACTTGAGAGCGTGGAGGATGTCTAGGGTATTCCAATGCAACTTAGAGTCCACGAAACTAGCTGCCTGCTAGATCTCCTGCAAAGCAACCTCATGATGACCCCATTCCTCAGTTGACCCCCACTGTTTGGGTGGAAATGCACAGATGTATGGTAGATGTGCCGCCTGAGAGCCACCCAAGAGCACTCGCAATTTATGCCCAGGACAACATATCCCCTCATGAAGCCATTGCCACATGCTCTATTCATGTGTCCTATCTAGTTGCCATTGTCTTTGTCTCTCTTCTTCTTGCTCTCGAGCCTGGTGCACGTGCTCCATTTGCTCTCGTTCCCTACGCGCAACTTCTTGCTTCATCAGCTCCTCATGAACTTGGCTGCGGAGCTCATCCACCAGCCAGGTGCGAGACCCCTCCACGAGTAAGCCTTGCTGCCGAAGTAGCTCTTGTTCCCATTTGTGGAGCGGGTCCTAGGTCGGCTTGCGCCATAGGAGGGCATCCTCCCATCGGGTCTCCCAAGCCCATCGCTCCTCAACTTGAGCTGCGGTTGCCACCTCCTCCGCAACACGGTTGAGCTCTGCCAAAAGCTTCTCATCCTGTCTAGACTCCTTAGGTGGAAACGCATCTGCCACAACCATGGGGCCCAAGGCGGTTGACCACCGAAGGCCGGCTTGCTTCCGTGTGTAGGCTACTGCAGACGTCAAACCAACTTTGGACTGGGAAGAGCTGGAAGGACCCACCATCGGTTGCGCCTCCACCGCCCCCTGCCAAAGGGCTAAAATGAGCCTAGAATGGCACCCCCTCTTCTGTTGTCGTAAGATAGTCAGGAAGAAATGGGGTAGGTTGACTTTGAGCCCAAATTTCAAGCACTTTAGGAACACAAAGTGCATACCCTGAAGCTTGGACCCATTGCCAGATTGGACAAAGAAATAGTCGACCAACTTAGTAGGCTGACCCCAGATCGACGGTAGAGCAGATTTGGGCACCTACTGACTCTGTGTGTGTGGCACCGGCCCATCAAAGAACAGGTTAGTGTCTTGTAACCCTTGGGTAGTGGGCAAAATAATTTTGCCATCTGCCTAGGCCCCCAAATACCTAGTGATTGCCGTCTCAGTCAGCGTGATTTCCACGTCCCAAAACTTCGTCCGAACATCTAGCTAGTTTGTAAAAATGGTGTCATTAGGGAGGGTTGGGTCACGTATCAGCCGCAAGAGGATAGAATCCCACCCACACGGCTCAACCAATCCCTAGAGCTCGGTGTGAGTGCGGAATGCTATGTAGTTTGGTCCGTAGGTCGGCATTATCCCCATCACCATCAAAATTTCTGCCCACGCTCTTTCAGCCTGGGAAACCACTTGCACAAGGGGGCACACGTTGTTGTCGAAAGATTTTATGATTCCGGACTTTCCATGCTTCCCATAAAAGCAATGTGGCCTTGGAGTTTCCTGAGAGTAGTAGAGAGGTAAGCCATCCCATCACATGCCACGTGTCCTACATGCAAAGGCATTGGAAAGCGAAGGGCAAGATGGTTTCTGGTTTCTGGGCCACGCTTGCAGAGAGGGTAGGTGGCATCCTTGTTGAGGCCGTGCATCCTTAAATTCGCTTGAACTGGTTTATGGTTTAATCCCCCTTGCTGAGAAGTAATTTTGGATGTTTGTTATTGTTTTGCTAAACTTTGCCAATGCTAGTCTCAAGCCCAAATACGAAAGGAGGAAGGTTAGTGTTAGGTTGGTAGCTGGCTGTAAAACCTTGCCAAATCTCATGGATGAGTTCTATTTTAGATTTTGTAGATGCTAGGGCATTTCCTAGATGTGATGTGTAGTAATCACAGAGCTTGGTTGCTGTGAAATATTGACAAGGGTTTGTTAGGGTGTCCTCTAGAAATGACGTGCAACATTGTCACCTGGATGTTGTGAAAAGTAGATAAGGGTTCCCACATTAGGGACAGGCATGGGTAAAGAAACAAGCCTAGTGATAAAAATTTCAGATGACAACCTGAAACATTGGTAGCTACATCATTGTTCTGAGAAAACCACCGAAAGGAAGACCAAGGAAGACACAAGGAATAACAATTGAAGATGATTTAAAGAAACTGCAAATAAATAAAAATTTATCTTTTCATAGAGGCAAATGGTGAAAAAGAACTCATATAGCTAACCCTAATTTGTTGGGACAAGGTTAGCATGATGATGATGATGCTATTGTTTTGTTGGATAGGCTTATTTCCCCCTTGAGTGGCTGCGATGCACCTCATTTTTGGGAGCTTTCCCTTAGTAATATAACTGATGTAACTTTCCCTCTAACAAAAAACAGTCAATTGACCATAATGAATGATGATGACAAATAATTTGATAACTTTTCCTAATATTTAGTACATGTAATATCTATATCATTGAAATGTAGATTGGAATCTTGATTCTTGCGATCTAGAATTTCAATTTGGCTTGGTAGTGGAATCACAATTCTGATTCTAGGCAACTTTAGATCACAATTCCAGGTGAATCCAAGTGATTTTAATTTGTTTGTTACATTTTGTTAATAGAAGTACTTTCGTCCCCAAATACTTAGAAATCTGGTAATATTTTCCCCCAAATACTTAGAAATCTGGTAATATTTTATGTTATTTTAATATTGCAGGTGTATATAATTCCAGATCACAATTCTAACTGATCTAGAATCTGGAATCTTTAAAATGAAAATAACAATATGTAATCCAATTTGCATTTCAAAATATATGGTAATATACTCTAGCTGCTTGTTAAGATATGATATTAGCATTGCTACTTTCAATTTTTCTTATGCTAATGGATAGATGAATTCTGACTTTCTAATCGAGAGTGACCATAAGAATAGAACTCTAGAATACATTTGAATGCTCTTCAAGCATAGTTTTTGATTCTTTAGTATTCCAATACCATTGAAAGGTATGCATAATGAATCATGTCTAACTGGTAGAAAACACCATATTTAGATTTTATTTTCAACTAATACCTAATTTTCTAAAATAAAATACAGCCATGGAAAACAAATAGCAATTGTAAAAATCTATTCATGATTCCTGTGATATAGTGTATAGATCCACATTTTTCTGATTTAAAAATCAATTTCTGATTCCCTCAAACCATAAAATATATGACATTATTCATTAACAAATCTGGGTTCAAGCCTGGGCTTAGCCACTCAAAAATAGGTTAGGCTTCTGTTTATCTACGAGTCTTCCTAGGAGCTTGCTTGGTGGGATGAGCACTGAGACTTTGAATGATGATCTTTTAGTTGACTCTATTTTGTTGGAACAAGGCTAGGATGATGATGATGATATTCGTTAACAAATTTGATTGACTAAATAGATGGCCACAAGAAGCATATGAATCAATAATTTCAAATTCATTCAATGGCATAATAATATTTTATTTTTTTCAGCAATACTTATGATGCAAATTCATTGCAATTTAACTCTTCTAACCTGAAATAATATAAGGTACACACTAAAATTTAATTAAACTATCTAATTTGCCCACAACAGAGAAAAAGGAAATCACTAATGATGCATATGAGGGCTTTTGAAATTGTTTTACTTGCGATGCATAGATGGGCTCTGGTTAGTAGATATGCCAGTTGCTATTGCTATCTCTATCACTTGTCCCTTCTCCTTGTGTCAATCTCCAAACCGTACTTTCCCATTCCTATCACTTATTATTTTACTACATAATCTTTATCAGCAAATGTCAGAAAGTGGGGAGACATCTCCCCTACATTGTGTCATAAGTGATTATGGTAACCATTGCCACTCTTGTATAGGGGTAAGGCTTGGGCCACTGTGCAGTTGCCGGCTCAATTTTGATTGTTACTTTTTTTATTTTTGTGGCTAGATAGAAGGGATTCTGTCTGAGGCTTGTATTTTCGTAGAGACCTGGCTGATTTGTGTGTATCTGCTTTTTCTTCATTGATATTAATATAATCCCAATCCATTCTCGGAAAAAAAAAAAGATAAAAGATGCTGAAAGGCACTTCATCTTGAAGTCCATGGCTCACATGAGAATGTATAAGTAAGACAAACTGTAATTAGAAGAGACTTTGAGAACCTTTAAATGATAATACATAAATCACTTGATGGTTTCTTTGTAGGAGTGTACAAGTTAATTAGGAATTTGGATTATTGTGGCCTTAGCGAATGTCAAAAGGCCAAGAATGTTATTCAAGCTATGTTTAATTATCCAAAATAAGAAAATGCAATGATGTGTCTGATGCTCAATACGTATTTATATATTTTAACCATTGATTAATTGATTGCATTCATGAAGATTCTAAGTGATTGAAGATCAGAGAGGAAGAGTAAGATACATTTTCAAAGACGAGGGAATGCTTGATCATTTCTTCTTTCTAAAAGAGGGTAGCGCTTGATTAATTTCTTACCCCAAAGATCTGTTTGTGGCCTGGCCACTATAGATGCAGGATGTCTGTTTGATTTAAAAAAAAAAAAAAAAACAAAAAATCTTCTCAAAGGGAAGGTTTTATAAGTTTGATTGGAAGGATGAAAATGTCAGAAATAGTATGCATTTCAAGTCATCACATGATTATGTCATCAAGTGTCCAAGTTGCATATATTTAAGGATCAAGCATGTGCCAGACACCAAGAATTAAAGTTATAGAAAGTTATATTTACATTAGACAAAAAGATGTATAATAGGATAAAGCCTTGTAAAATATTGTTTTCTTCAATGAACATTAAGAATAAATATGAAAAGCCATAGGCTATAAGTCCAAAAGCCACGTTTTATAAAAAAAAAAAAATAGGAAAATGAAAGTATGTGATGGGCAGATGTACATTCATATGGTCCAAATACATTAGAAAACTATTTTTATTATTAATTTTATGTCCAAGACTAAAGACCCCAATGGTTGTACTACTAAATTGGCTATATATTTTTGAGATATATCTACTATTTGATCAAGAGAATTTTTTATATTAAAAAATTTCAAATTGATTCATTGAGAATTGATTTTCCATGGACAAAGTCTAGGTTACGAAGTAGTTGGACTCTTGCACTTTTGCAAATAATAATTCCCGTGAAAAAGTTCATCTCTTATCCTAGCATTATAATGATAGTTATTTATTTACCTTGGTAAATTCCAACAAAAGAAGGACTCTCCCACCATTACGACAATAAAATTATTTTACCGTAACAAAGAAGGACTTGCTTGGATGGGGCTGGTAATTGGCCTCTTAGCCAAAATGATGGCATGTCATGATTATAAATATAAGAGTCATGAATCACTAATGTAACATGAAGATTTTGGAGAGCAATTGAAGCTTTGAGGTTTTATCACCATTTTACTATTAAAGTACAAATTTTCCTTGCTCACCACCTCTTCACAACCAACCATTATCACAAAAAAAATATTCAATTCTACTTTTACATTCTAGAAAGAGTGTCATTGACTAATTTGTTGATATCTATTTCATTTTGCAGCATTTTTGGTGATTATAGTTTTATTTGAAAGCTCAAAGATGTGGCTATATGCAGTCCAAATTTAGTGTAAGTACATGATATAGATTGGATGATCTAGCCTATGCAAACTGCATGATTTTCTACTATCTGAAGCTTTGCTAGAATAAGCAGCAGTCAATGAATCAATTATATCTCTCTCATTTTTGAACAGTTTGAGGTGATTCTTTTTGTTATGAGAGAATGTTCAAGAAATGAATTACTGAAAGGAAATCTGCACAAACGGTTTACATTAGAAACAGGCAGGATGGACCCTGCCCTTGGAAAGGGGGAATGTCTTGGCCACAATGCCACGAGGAAAACCCCACAAGCCTAGTGCAACTGTACCAAACTTGCATCGCAAAACACCGACAAAGAAACCCCCGATGAACACATATGCCAGGGGGCTAAACATCATCACATCCCCACTCCCCCCACATGGACCTACATGCCCCAAACAAAAGCAAAACACACTGAGTGCAAACCAAGGCTAAACTAGGCCAATTGAGAAAACAGACCAATCCGCAAAACCAGCCTAGTGAACTGAGAAAAACAAAACGAGACCCGAGCTCCATTGGAGCCATTACAATTGCCTAGGCATGGTCTGACATTCGTAGTTCAGCCATCCAAGGGCATGCAGAATATCAAGCGTGTTCTTGTGCAGTTTAGAACCCACGAAATCGACAACCTGTTGGAAATCTTGAAGAGCTGTCTCTCTTCGAACCCACTCCTCAGCCGACCCACCATCGTCCATATGGAAACGAGCAGAGGTTCAACGAATGTGTCGTTGCAACGCCGCCCACGTGCTCTCACAATTTATGTCCAGAGTAACATATGGGCATTGCCCTTCCTCTAGCCATTGTCGCATTCTCTGCTCATGTGCCCTATCTAGTTGGCATTGTCGCTGTACCTCCTTCGCTTGCTCCCGAGCCCATTGCATGTGCTCCATCTGCTCTGTTCCTTTCAATTGAGCTCCTCCTGTTGTAGCTTCACCCGAACTTGGTTGTGCAGCTCATCCATTGATCTTGCCCAAGAGATCTCCGCTTGCAGGGCCTATTGCCTAAGCAGCTCCTATTCTTGTTCACGGAACTAGGACTCCAAGTTGGCCTGCACCTGTTGGAAGGCCTCCTCCCAATGGGCCTCCCAAGCCCATCGCTTTTTAGCTCTGGCCTCAACCGTTGCCTCCTCTACGACCTTGGCTAGCTCTGTGGTGAGCACCAAAGCCCCACTCGAACTTGTGTCGGTTGGAAGCACCTCCGCCACGGCCATCAAAGCTGGAGCCGGTGCCCCTCATTGCTCGACCTGCTTCCTAGAATACACCATTGCATCTTTCGTTGCAGCCCTCGATTGAGAAGGTCTAGGGATATCTTGCATCGACTACCCAACAGCCGCACCCCACCAAAGGGCTTGGAAGAGTTCAAAATGTTGTCCCCTCTTCCGTTGCCACAAGATTTTAAGGAAGAAACGAGGCAGGTTGACCTTGAGCCCAAGTTTCATGCATTTCAAAAAGGCAAAGTGTGTGCCTTGCAACTTGGAGCCATTGCCAGACTGGATGAAAAATCTATTGACCAGCTGAGTAGCCTACCCCCAGATTGGCATCAAGCCAAACTTACCCACATGCCTGCTCTTTGTACATGGCACCACTCCAGGAAAGAATACCTCAGCATCCTGGAGCCCTCAAGCCAAGGGAAGAATAATTTCTCTAGTTGCATGGGCCCCCCAGTAAGCAGCTGACGCTATCTCAATCAATGTGATCTCAACCCCCTGAAATTCTGTCTCGTTGGCCTACCAGTTGGAGAAGAAAGCATCGTTAGGAAGGGCCGGGTCGCCCTCTAACAGTGGAAGAATCTTAGCCCAACCACACTGTTCAACTAGACACCAAAGCTCCTTGTGCGCATGGAACGCCATGCAGGCCGGCTCATATGTCTACGTGATCCCCATGGCCGCGACAATTTCCCTCCATGCTTTCTCTGTTCGGATGACAACCTACACAGGGTCAAGGATGCGTTGTTGTTGGAAAACTTTATTGTTTCGTATCTTCCATGCCTCCCATAAAAGCAGCGTGGCTTTTGAATCACCTATTAGCGGTGCCAATGCATGCCACCCCGCCGCCTGCCACGTGCTCTGCATGTAAAGGGCACTGAAACATGAAATGGAGCACGGTCTCGGGCCCATCATTACATGGGGCAATTAATGTCGATCTTGAGGTGATTCTTGATTCATTTGAAAAACAGCATATGCAAGAACTTTCAGTTAAAATTTCAATACTAGAGTCTTTGTGTTCTTGGAGATACAGCTTCGTAAAAGTGTATTACCACAATTGCTGCAATTTCTAATAGCTTGAAAACAATCCAGCCATACCTTAATTTTTTGCAATCATTTATAGTGTTTCTTTTTTCCCAAACTGTAGAGAATTTTCTGAGCTTTCCAAAAATATAAATTTCATCATTTACCTCTTTGTGGCTTGAGAGAACCAAGCATTTCTTCTGCTACTTGTGATTTTGACAGAAAACCTTCAAAGGCATTTTCTGCAGTTGTCTCTTTGTGGTGTTTTACACTAGTGTTCCTGATTTATGTCAAATCCTTATTTCTGAAACTAGTCGATGCTCCAATAGAAAAAAATCCCTCTTGAAAAACTTTACAAGGTTTGTAATCATTAGTGAACTATGAATATTGATAAAATGATAACCATGGTTGTTGACATTTTGTTAAAAGAAACCCTTTGCTATATCCACTGTATTATTGGTGCATTGTTTACTGCATGAACTGAAAAATATTTAGAGAATAATGGACTGTATATAGCTTTACATTAAACTATTGTTGCTTAGAAACTTTCCCAAAAGTTTAGATGTTCATTACATATTGATTGATTTGGATTTTGAAGAAGTTTTTATTATATGGATTTAAAATGTTTTAAATATCTAGTGGCTGAAAGTGCATGGTAAAAAATTACATTTGTTCGGCCAACCAGTGGTATTTAGAAATGATATTATTTTGTTGGGATAATTATCACAAGTCTTTTGTTCCTCCTAGGTATTCGGCAAGCTTCTGAAGCTTCGATTTTGAATGTCAACTTATCTATTTTATACAGGAACTTGTTAAATCTTTTTAAACTTTGAGGAAATACCAGTATGACCAACCATAAGAGAATATGTTAAATATTAGGTCTGCGAAGTAAAATTAAACTGAGAGCTCTTACAATTTCTTTTCAATAACGACAGGACATTACAAAGTCAGATGCTGGTCACTTATTTGTGGAGCAGCATATAGAGAGTTTGTCTTTCAAAAGTTGGTTTGCATTTCGACCACAATATATTATTGGTTCTGGCAACAACAAAGATTGTGAAGAATGGTTTTTTGATCGTAAGTCAGCAAAAATAATGATAATAATAAAAAATTTTCTTTAATTATTTAAGATATGCTAGTTATAGTTCTTAAATGTATTTTCTTTTTATGTTGAAGGGTAGGATAGCATAGCAGTTCAAATTATTCCCTTTCACTTCATTAAGAAATATTTGGAATTACTTTGAATGATACTTTATTCATGTACAATTAAATGTGTAAACTTTTAGCACGAATGCATTTAGTTCTTAAAAGTACTTTGCCTGAAACCTTTGGGATTTTAGAAACGACTATTTTAAGGCTTAAATGTCACTCTGAAACAAAAAAGCCCATGCAAAGTGGTCAAATGGGAAAAGCAGCTTGTAGGACCCTCTGAGAACAGAAAAATGCCTTTAACATGCACATGGTAATTATGATCTTTCATCAATATCAAGCTTGAAAGCGTTCATTTCCGGGTTAAAGATGACATGTGATGGAAAATTTAATTAATCAATCATTTGTAGCTTGAAACTTTGATTGAAAATAAAGATTTTTATTAGATCCATGAGAAGGGTAGGAAACTTTAGGGATTTGTTGGACTACCAAACCCTTGTTAATTCAGTGACTAAAGCCTGTTATACCTTCATTCGATTCAGGATAATGTACCAGACATTTTCACTTTCTTTGGCTAATTTGATCCTTCTCTATAACCCATATGTTAGGGTTTGGAGGCAAACACCAATGACATAGACAGCGATTTGACTGCCGATTTTATGACTGTTCAAGCATCTTGCAACTTGTCTGCAGGTTGTGATGTCCAAGCTGATAGAAAAGCATAGAAAATTGTCAGAATTTTAAATTTTCAGCTGTTAGAAAATGTCGTGACAAATCACGACGTAGGTTGTGGAAACTAAAATATGTGAATTGTGATAGAAACAGGTTTTAGTAGAGAATGTCATGGTTTAGAGGAGCGATGTTAGTAGAGAGGCCATTACAAAAAGGGTAACAAAACAGGCTTTAAATTCTAAGCTATTGTTGGATTGAGATGAACAGATTTGAATACGAATTGAGGCAATTAATTCATGCCATATGAGATTCAAACAGACATTGGTGGAGTCCTAATTTTCAATTTAAACTTGCATGGAGCGATCTAATAGATCTAACATCAAACATAGTCAGCCTCTGCGGTGAATAAAGTAACCAATGACTGCAATCTTGATAACCAACTAACAACAGCTCCATGCAAGATAAATGCATAACTTGTAGTAGGCCACCTAGTGTCCAAAATAGCAGCAAAATTTGCATCAACGAAACCTGTTACCTATAGATCTCCTCCTCCAAACTGTAGCTTGTAAGATTGAGTTTCCTTTAAATATTGCAAAGTCCATTCATTTCATAGCAGTACAATGTGCGAACTTGGATTATTCATGAATATACTTACAACACCAACAATATATGGTGGAAACCATAGCATACATCACTGAACTAATGACACAGTTATCTGGTATGATTTCTTTCGTGCTCTTTCCATTAAAATTTTTGGATAATCTTTTTTGCTTGACTGGAAATGAGGGGCAAGAGGAGTACTGACTGCATTTGCATTAGACATACCACACTGGTCCAACAGTTTGGTAATGTATTCTTCTCAACTTAATCACAGCAACTTTCTCTGTCTACTGCTTTCAATTTTCATGCCAAGAAATTTCCTTGCTGAGCCTAAATACTTTATTGCAAATATTTTCCCATTTCTAATTTTAATTGTTTTATCTATATTGTATCATTACCAGCAATAAGCATGTCATGAACATAAAGCAACAAAATGCAAAGCCATGATCATCATCATCTTGATGCCTTTATCCCATTTTTGATGGGTTGACTGTTAAGATAGGTGAAGGATTTGATGAGGACTTACTATGGCCGTCTATCTACCTAACACCATAGTTCTTGAACATATATTTTTATTGTGCCCTGAAGTGGCACATGTCTCAACACACCCCTTGGAATTGAACCTATGACTTACAGATAACAAGCCTCATACTCTAACCAAGTGAACAATGCCTCATGGATGGTCAAAATTGCTTCTGTTATATTTCAGCTCTTTCATAAATGCATCAAACTCTTTGCCTAAATGCTGGTCTAACCCTTCCAAGGCCTTGTTTGATGCTCAACCTGATGTTGAATGATGCCGGGAAGCCTGTGAGGCCCAGGAAAGATGTCAACTATCGATCATGAAGGTCAAGGATCACACTTTGAGGTCATCAAGAGTGCTGACGTTGACATTAATGCCAGCTTCAGCGTCATCAGCATGTGGAAAAATTTCCACAAATTTGACCTTTCATGTGTGAATGCCTCTAGGACCATGCTTATGTTCGAACAAATGTCGAATGTTATTGAGATGATGTCGATGTTGATTTGAAGGGTAACGGAAGGTGAAATATGGGCCCCACATGTGTTGATGTTGACACTAAGTGGTACTTAGCCAAAATTTTCCCGCATTTTCCCAAGTTGAAATTTTGAACTTGTAGGGCCTTGCTTGATGCCCAAACTAATGTCAAATGTTGCCAAGATGATACCAGATGATACCAGAGAGCCCGAGAAGCGAAGGGAAGTTGTCAAATGGAAAGCTTGCATGTCAATGATGTCAATTTCCAACCTCCTAGGGTGCTGACGTTGACGCTAGAATTTTTTTAAAAACAATTTTCCAAGTTGAAAATTCTAACTTCTGGGATGCCCAACCTAACCTTGAAATGAGTCGTAATGATGCTTTCTTGGATGCCAAGATGCCTGTGGACCTGTGGAATGCTGCAAACTGGAGGTGTGAAGTGCCATGGAGGCGCTAGAAATGCTTTTGGAGGTGCTAGTGTCACCTCCAGAATTTGAAAAATTTTGGTCCTTGGTTCTGGGGTAAAACTGCCCAAATGCCAAAATTTGAACCTTATGATACTGTAGATACCTTGGATGAGTCGTTTTGTGTCCTGTGGGGACTAATTTGAAGCTAAAATGCTGTTTTCTTGCCGGTGACGTGGTCATGATAATCCAAGAGGAGCACTGACGTGGAACTCGTGTAAGCTCCAACACTTTGAAAAATTTTGGTTCCCGAACTTTTCAAAGGTTATCAAGAATGGAGTTCGTAAGTTGGAATATGAACCCGAATGGTCCCAAGAGGCCTCTGGGAGGTAGAAAAGCCCATGATGCTGTTTATGGGGAGTTTGATGCTCAAACTTTAGTGGAACAATCCTAAAACCACACTTAGTCATGAACACGGGCGAATCGAAAAAGTGGGTGTAACAAGAACCAACTACATCTGAATAAATTATGTCTAGAACTCGGAATAAGAGATTTAAATTGCAATACCTTTAACCCTATTTGCACAATATGTCCTAAACGTCTATGCCACAAATTGGCATTTTCTGTTGCAGCAGCAACCCCCTTCTCCAGTCTCTTGATGACAACATGTAAAATGTACAAAAAATGCTATTTGTTCCACTCAACAGAGTTGTTCATTTTCTGATTTGCCATGTACCAACAGAAAAAAGAAATATTGTAATCAACTTGTTCAAGTTGCCTAACAGATATAAATTTTTCTTTTCTTTTCTTCTTTTTGCGTAATTTTTGGAATATGAATGTTAGGGTATTATAAATCTAAATGGAGTTGATTTTAATACAGGTATTCTTTACATGAAAGCATGCTCATGTTACATCGCAATGAAACTTCATCTATTAAAGATCGACATTGTTATATTTTGTATCATATTATAGTGAATGAATCATTGTAAAGTTCATAATTTTTCTGCTAGATGCAGTGCATATTTGCTTGAATTGTTTACATGATTGCAATCAACACTGCAAAAATTGATGGGAAATGGACTTTATCCCCAGCAGCGGAGAGATTGACAACATTGATTTCCTGTAGGAATTGTCAGGCACAGGCCTATACCAATTCCAGGTTCAGGAATGCAGCTGACAAACATTACACATGTGAGAGACATATCTAGCATGCTTATGCTAGCTGTAGATAATCCTGAATTCTTTGAACCACATATTTTAAATGCTGTCAGTGATCGGGCCATTACATTTGATGGGCTAGCCAAACTTTGTGCCACAATTGCTGGCAAGGAAGCTAAAATTATTCACTATGATCCAGGGTCATTGGGCATTAATGCAAGATCGGCTTTTCCTTTTCGAAATATGGTAAATGATCAAGATGCAAGCCAACTCTGTTCCCTTGCCATTATATCACTTTTGAATGGGAACACCCCTGTATTATTATTACAAGGATTTAGAAGGTTCTTTTAATGGTTATATCTTGTGTGCAGCACTTTTACGCAGAACCAAGAACAGCAAAGGCAAAGTGGGGATGGAAAAGTTCAACATACCTTCCTGAAGATCTGAAAGAGCGCTTTCAGGAATATTTATCCATTGGAAGAGACAAATGGGATATGCAGTTTGAAGTTGATGACAAGATTTTAGGATCATTGAAGTTATGAGCTAAGTTGTGATTTAAGCTGGACTTAGAAGCCATGATAAAAGCATTTTGTTTTTTAGGATATAAATCTTCTGAATCATTTATTTATAGTTATGTCAGTGTTGATCAATGTATTTATCCAGATTCCACAAATATATATATGTATATATATGCAATGCTTCACGTATTGTTCGATATTTTTTATCAAAAGTTTGCTAGCATTTGGCCATATTAGAGTGATTACTCTGCGCTGCTGGGTGATCGTGTATTCCCTTTTTCAGTAATATTAGAAAGCCTGATCATGGGACATGATCTGTTTGGCTTGGGAGTGTGCAGCTCACTGTGCAGAATACGTTTAAACATGCGCGTTCCGTTTGAAGTATTAAAACACACTGTGCAGTTCACTGTGCTAATTGCATATATTGTGTTTACATTAATTTTATTAAAACAAATGTATTACTAATGAAGAGGTAATAAGAAACCAATATAATGCCTTCTTAATTAATAACAAAGTTTAGTTTTGTTAACAAATTTAATATTACATAAAATATAATAACAATAAATAGATCATTATAAGATGAGAAATTCTCTTAGAAGAGTCAACCTTAGAGCAAGGGAACAATTAAAAATGAGAGTAGCAAGATAATAATAGCCCTTGTTGTGGGTGGGAGTTGGAACTCCAAGATATATAGTTAAATTAGAACTTTGGATTGTGGGAGTTGGAACCCCAAGATATATAGTTAAATTAGAACTTTGGATTATATAGGCAATGATCATCACTACAAATATAAATATGTATGAAAAGCATAATTATAACTCCCAATATACATATTACATGGGAAGTGATTATCTAGGACTCTAGGAATGTAACACTCCATCACTTATCTTGCACATGTTATATGTAACGTTGAAGGAACATTTATAAATGTTATTAAAAGAAATAGAACAAAATTTAAAATAAATCACTAAGGATAGCTCTCTAAATGGGATCCACACAATTAGACACTTATGGTTCCTCCATTTTGAAATTTTCATATTTTTTTGGGGTATTTGATTGCTTTTGATTCAAGTTTTTCACCCAAAGGAGTTATTTTCTACTTGAGTACTTTCTAAGATACCTTAATGAAATACTAGTGGTGCTCTCTAGTGTGACTCCAACTGCAACTTCATTAAGGCGTATGATCCTCTTTCTTATTTCATAACTTGTAGGAATGATGTGCTTGCTACATAATTTTTGTTGACCATACTACCTACATTGACTTAAAAGCTTGAAACAATATGCTTTAAATGCTTTCTAGGCCATGTACTTCTAAGACTTTAGGAGTTCTTGTTGTTTTTGAAAGCCTTTGGTGCATTTTGTACTTGTGATCTTGCTAGTGCCTTTGGCCTAAGATCTTTGATATATTTGGCTTTTTAAATTCTTCTAACACTTATGATGTGATACGATTTGATTTCTCTACCATTGTTGTTTTTTCTGATGCTTTTGCCACCTTCATTTTGGTTTAAGCTAATTTGGAAAGATTTTTAGAGTCAACGTTCTTCCATGTGCCCTATATCAATGCTAGGTTGCAAGGAATAAATGTGTTTCTAAATGTGCAGATAAATCCAATAGTCCTTTTCTTCTAGACATTGCAAGTATAATTGCAAACAAGTTTCTTTTATAGCAACTTTGAATTTAGAAAAACCAAAGAGATTCCTAATCAATAGGACCATTATTCTTATATTGTTAAGTTATTTAATCTCTAGTTGATTTTTTAAAACAAGAGATTTTTCTTCTTCTTGGTCCCATTAAGCATATGGAATCTATTTCCATACCATTTGTTTCTCATAAACATTTTTCTTGATTGAAATCAATCTTCTTAACCATAAAAGGGAATAGGTATTACAACCAAGCAAAAAGACTTATATTCAGCCAATCACATATTATAATCTTTATTATTCTTGCAACTTTTGTCATTGTGAAGGACATTTATTTAATGCTTATCCTTTTTTGCTCAAGAAAAAAAATTGCTAGACAAAAAAATGCGTTGAAGTCAAGGATAGGAAAAAACAATATGATTTTGAGGATATGAAAAATCAAGTTAATAACAATGATAAGAATGATCAAATGAAAATGAAAAATTGGGGAATACAGATGCTTTTGTGAATATTTTTTCTAAAGAAGTATTGATTAGTCCAAATAGACAACTCATAAGAGAATTTTTTCTTGATGTCATAAGAACACTATTAACTTAAAGATTAATCTTTATATTAAGAAGTGGGCTAACTCTTATAACAAAGAATCTCAAGGTAAGGTCAATTGTGGCAAAGAATAGCAAGCTAAAGTCAATTGTGATAGATAATTTGTTGAACAATTTCTATTGTCATTTTCTATTAGATCTCTCTCTTATAAAAGTTGCTATTTCACCAAATTTATCTATTACTACCTTGAATCCTTATGCTATTTTAAGTTCAAACATAGATGTTGACTTGATTTTTCAAAGTGTTATTAACAAGTGATGAGTTGTGGAGAGGTACCCCTATGCTCAACCATATGAGTTACAAAGTGTTCACACGTGACTTGGTCAAATTCCGTGGATTCTCTAGTTTTTGATACACTAGTCTTCTAGGAAGTGAACCTTGCCCTAATGGTTGTTCATTGTCTTCCCAATTACACTTGTGATGTACAAAGGTATCGTTAAGTGTAATCGAGGCATATGATTTTTATCATTTTATGTTTTATGGTTCTGGTGCGTAAAGAGAGAGATGAAGTAAATTGAGAATTAATTTAATTTAACTATTTAACTAATCTCTAACTAGTCCTAACAAAAGCATTCGGTCCCACTTTTCGTACACTTCTTGAACCCATGTATCCACTACTAGGTTACCAAGCGCTATGCTACTAGATGCACCAAGCAATAATGCTGCTAGGATTATCAAGCAAATACGTTTTTACGCTTGAAGTGTCATACTTATGTATTTTATCTCTTTAGCTTATCTTACTTAATCAATTAATTGGCTTAATTACTAAGAGACATTGAATAAATAACTGAAAACATTAAATGCATGAATAAAACATTTAAACTATCCAAAATGCTGCAAGGTTTATCAAGAAGCTCATCTTTATTGCTGTACATATTGTCGTGCTTAGGTACAACAATGCTCGAATAAAGATTCATATGCTCAATGACTCTTGCAGTGGGCACTCAGGAAAATATTCTAACTTTTGAATGTAAAAATTGCAAGAGTTCAGCTACTACTATGACTTGAATGCCCATAAATATGGCTGGGAGCTCGTATTTATAGTTTTTGCAATAGGATTACATTGACGAGGCAACACCACATAAATGGGGCTCCATCGATGGGGGCCCATCGTTGAGGCTGCATTAATGAGGACCTATCTTTGTGACACTTTGATGCTCATCATACCCCCATGATTGAATGAAAACTTGTCCTTGAGTTCCTTTACAAAATTGGGAAGGTATGGAATTATTGACTAACTCTTAACAAAACAAACTGACTTGACAAAACTGAGTGCCTAAGTGTACAAATAAACACATTACAAAAATTGTGGTGTTCATGACACAAAATTGAACACCATGACATGACTACACAAAACTGGACAACACATCCTTTGATGGCATGAAGGCAGTGGAGAAGATCAGATAGTCTTGGGCGATGGTGGTTCATGAGGTTCTGAAGGATCTTTGTTGGCTTTGAGCATGTGCAATAGCTAAGGTGGTTGTGGTTGTCCTGCTGTGGCTGCAACCTCTAGTGGAAGGCAAAAGGCATCCAGTAATGCCTTCATCTTCTCCTCCTTACTTTGAGGATCCTTCACAGTCCATGCAACATCATCAATGTGGGTTGAAATGGGAACATCCCACGGATAGGGCATTACAGGAAACATTTACTTTACATTGACAAACTAGGCAGTGGACTATTTGCATTCGATATCGAATGCCTTGACTACATTTTGCAACTCTTGGTAGTCGTTCATCCTCTTGGACAAGTTCTCAGTAGTTGATCATTGATCAGTGAATCGTGCCTTGAGAATTTCGAGTTCAGTGTTTGCCACTGCAAGCTTTTGATTGGTGTCTTTGTGATGTTTGAACTCAACCTTGTATAGCAAGTATGAGCTGGCCACTTGCTTTTCGAGTTTTGACTATGGTCATCTAGTAGTGAACATGGCCAAATTTGCATAATTGAGATTGGTGAGCTTCATATATTCTGTCATCTTCTCAATTTGCAACTCCTTCATGTAGATTTTTGCTTTGTTGTAGGCATCTACCCCATCAATGATGGGTTGCCACAATTCTTTCCCTTGCTGGAGTTGTTGGAGGGTTTCGTTCACTTTTACCTTCACCAACTGGATGTGTTTTTCATTTACTTCCTTTTGTAGACTGACTTTGTTCTCTATGATGGTCCTTGACTCTTTCAACTTTGAGAGCTTTTGATTTCTAGGTAGCTACCTTGATCATAGTTTTTTGGCAAAGGGCACAGACCTCCTCCATGGAGATATTTCTATTTTCTACTACTAATCTCCTTAGTTTTGTGTTTGCTCTGGCTAGTTGCTCTTGCTTTTAATGGATGAAGTCAGTTAATTATTGTTTATGCTCATCAACATTCCACAAGCGATGGTTCTTTGTGGTCAATTGTACATTCTTCTAGCGGGTTTGATCCAAGGCCTTCTAAACTTTGTGTTGAGTGGCCTTCGCTAAGGATCAATAGAACATTACCGTCTCCATTGCACCCTCAACCCCTTTAAGTTTGGTGTGAAGCTGTTCTATAGCTTTATCTCTTGTTAATGCTAGGTTGAGAAAAGGGTTGGCAATCTGGGCTCTTAATTTGGCAACTTTAGTAGCCAAGCATTTGTTTAGCTCCCTGACTACTTCAAGTTGCCCCTTCAATATGATATTCTTGCCCTTTGCCTCTAGTAGCTCCAACTGGGTTGTAGTAATATTTTCTGGAAGGTCAAAGAAATCTGAAAGTGGTTGCCTAGTTCCCACCAGTCAGTTTAGTAGTTCTTTATGTTGCACTACATTTATTCTACCACTTATGGTTCCTGTAAACATCTATGCATCCCTGAGTGCAGTGACATTTGGTACAGATGCTGTAGGTGCATTGAGCATTAACAATCACCTCTGCTGTAGTCTCCTATCCTTGGTGCTGCATCACTAATACTATTACCCTCTCACCCTCCTCCAAGTGCATCAAGAAAGTTGCAGTGTTCCTAGAGAATTCTGGGAGTGACTATTATTCTGTGAGAGATATTATGACGTCTTTGGCGCTCAGATTCGACCTTGCAGGAAACTACATCCTTTGGGCTAAGAAAAGAGATCCACCTCCACCCATTAAGTTGATTGTTTGGGCCATCTCATTGAGGTGACTCATTGCTGGTTTTTATACGGATGGATCTTTGCCACTCATGCCTACATGTTGCTCTTGTTCACTCAAGAGCCATTCCTAGTATTTGCACAACTGTTGGGTAGTTGTAGCGATGTTTGACACAGTTGTTTGAGTTGCAGGTGAAGGTGGTGGTTGCTACTCTTCTTGGATAGTGGTTGCAGGTGTCTTTTCTTTCATCATTTCTACCCAGTTAATGATCAAAATAGTTGATGAGTTATCATTTCGTTTGCCACGATATCGCATACGCGATATCGCAGCCTGTCTCCTCATCTATAAATAAGAGGTAGACAATTTTGATAGGAAGTTTTTTAGTTCTTAGTTTAAGTGTGTTAAGTTTTGATTTTAGCTCTTAGTGTTAAAGTAGGGACTTTCTATCGGTTTCTTCTCTCAATCCTTCTCTTCCAGTGTATGCTCGCAGTGTGGTGATTGTAATTGTACGACATCCTTATTCGAGTGTGACGTACTTGGACACGCACATGGCTGAAAATAAAGATCAAGATTACTTCATCATTGCAGCATTTACTTAGTTTAATTATTTATTTAATTATTATTTACTGCTTTCTTAGTTAACATCTTCTTACCCGAAACTCCTGTTAAACGTGGAATGAGTACGACTTGATCACGAGCATTTAAGTGTGACTACTTGGTAACCCAGATGTGTACGGATGATTGAGGAACGGATGCTCATCACTCTTAGGCTAGCTTAGATTCTCTCTCACCCTCTCTCTCTTAGCCTAGTTAATATTATTTTCCATTATCTCCAGGAGTAGCAGTAGTATAGGAACACATCATACACCTCACTCTGGACTAAACCATACGTGACAAAGTTAACACTAGTCCAGATGGGAAGACAACAGACTGCGACCTAAGGATAACTGTCTTGATACCATAACTAGTTCGTCTGCGGAGTTTGACCAGATTGTGCATGAAACACTCGTATTCGTATGGTTGAATGTAGGGGTACCTTGCCACTCATCATTGGCGCCATTGCCAAGGACAGTGCTAGTTATCTAGATTAGTTATATCATACAAGGTCATTGTACACTGTACAGGAATTAACGATATATCTTTTATGAAGAAATAATTATAAAAAGTTACATATAAATTCACACATAATTTCACAACCATGCCTCCTACAAGACTATAATAATGTCACATCTAGTGAGGAAGTTCATTGGAGAACCAACGAACTATATGATAATGAAGATTGAAGTATGCAACCCGAGGTGGGGATTTCTTATAAACATAAATGAAGGCAACATCATTCCAATGCATAGAAGCATAACCTACTTGATGACGATGAACCCCTACTGGCCACTACAAGCTTAACACAAATCCAAGAGGCTGTTTGAATCTCCTGTAGGCATCATAAAGAGAGCCGCCTACCCAGGCTTGATTTAAAGAACTTCCCCAATTTCTCAGGAGGCTATGACTTAGATCCACAACAACATTTACAAGCCTTCTACGATGCCTACACATGGAACAACATTCATAATGGTTGGCAAAAACTCAAGCTCTTTCCTATGACACTCGTTGGCCAAGCAAAAGTATGGTATAGATCGTTAAAACCAAATTCAATACGACGTTGGCCAACAATGGTAGAACTCTTTAACGAAAGATATCAAACCTACACAAGAGTGTCAGCCTTGAGGAAAGAAATTCAAGAGTGGAAACAAGCACAACATGAACCCTTGGACATGGCCTTAGAAAGATATTATGCACTATTAAACAACTGTCCAGGCCATGAGTTCTCTGAGGAAAGGCTAATGTATCATATCATTGATGGGCTTCATGATGCAACAAGAGAAACCCTAGGGATGTATGCCCAAGGTCAACTATACAAACTATGAACCCATCAAGTCCAAGAGCTTATTAAGCAGGTAGAAAAAGAAGAAGGAGAAATGGCTAGATGGGAGAGTGTTGAAAAACATCAATGGAACCAAATTCTCAACTTAATAGAGGTCCATAATCACAAAAAGGAGAAATCAACCTATCTCAAGGAGGAAGAACCATCTTTGCCAATACAACAATCATTAGATGAAATCGAGGCAAAGATCAATAAGAGGTTGGAATGGATGCATAAAAAATGTGGAGAATATATTGATATTATTGGAGATATAGTTTTGATAACTTGGGAAGTAGGACAAAATATCATTAGACAATCAGAAAGAAGGGATGAAGAAAATAAGAGCTCAATTGCTGATCATACGTATGAATGTAACATTTGCCTG
>MNCI01025132.1:835600-857239 GCA_015680685.1 Gnetum montanum | reverse complement strand
TGTTCATTGTACCCAGAATGAAGAAGGATGGACCAAGAGGGAATGATTAAGGTGTGACATCAAGGGGACTTGCGGATTCTCTTTGGTAACGTCTATGAGAGTTATCATGCAACATGGTTGTACTAAGATCCTTGTAGATCTAACGCAAAATGAGAGTAAGAGTAATCAAAAGGCACTCAAAAATTCAATGTTGTTCTAGGGGGGTCCCACTGGAAAGACATGCACCCATGCTTGAAGGTTGGTGGCTTCTCTGGATCCATTCATTCAAAAAGAGAGAGAGAGAGATAGAGAAAAAGAGAGAGAGAGAGAAAACAAAGGAAGTGCCACAAAGAAAAAATCACTCCTCCCTTGAACAAAATGCCAAGTGAGCGTACACATTGTTGTTCTAGTACTCTTGTAGTCGCTCATCATGGGATGAAACAATGTGGTGTCATTGATCAAAGGAATGGACTTGGTTTTCATCTTGGAACGATGGGTTAATGACACATTAATCATGCTTTACATGCAGGATTCACTGTGCCCTGGGTCAGTTACCTCATGTCCCGATCTCTATAATCCCTTCTCTACCCCATCTCATCTCGCTGTTCATGTATTTGTAGCTTGTGTCTCGTGTAGCATAGAATTCTTACCTCATTCCCGTGATACTTATATGTGTGTGTTTTGTGGAACTAGTGTGGATTACATTTAACCCTTCTAGTGCTTATGGACATTTTAAGGTGTGGTTACACAAGGGCAGTATAGGTTGGAACTTGCTTTGGGGAGGACCCACTTGCATAATTTTTGTAATTTGCATTCATAACACATCCTCCACACACCATCTATTATGCTCAGCATATTATCAATGGTTTTCTTTCCCTTATTACTATCCCTCGAATTCAACGTTCTTATGAACCATCACATAGCCTTTTTCTTCCATTTGAGGTCTGTATTGATAAATTCCACACCATCATAATTATTCGTGCTTGTCGAACTAATTGAATTACCTTGGAACCCCTTAACAATAGCCTAATGTCCTTAGTTTACAACGTTAATTTTAAGAAAATCTTAAAAAAAATTGGTATCTTTCATTGTGCCCTAATATCGATAAGCCGAGATATCGCGTAGGCGATATCGCGGCTGACGCAATATCACATCTGTGATGTATCGTACGCGATATCGCGTCCCTTCAAGCTATATATATGTGACCCCCGTGCCACTTCACCTCATTTTCAACTATTCACACGGGGGCAGTTTTCCAATTTTCTCTCTACAACTTGCGATTGTGCAACCCTTGCTTTCATACCCATAACTCGCTCACTAGTACTCCGATTTTCATTTTGTCTGAGCCTACCTGAACCTGGAGTGTTCAGCTTAGTTGTGGGGGTGGGGCACACACCGAATAGTGCATAAATGTTTTGAAATTCATCATCGCCCGAAGGACATCATTAAGGGTAATAAGTTGTAAAATTAAGAATAAAATGTGTCAAGAAAAATTTCATCCCCTTAGCTATACCAAAAAATTAAATTTGGAAACCACCTAAGCAAAGAGGACTCAACATTATAATCTTTCGGGGACATGTTCTTCCAATAATTAACATCACAAGGAAATAAAGTAAATCCATTAAGGCAAATAGTAAGGTACAACCTAACTTTGGTAACAACCTTACTAATGATTGGTCCCGTGTGATTGCAGATGGCCCCCGAAATGTGGACAATAGGAAGGTCCTGCTCAAGGTGGGAGCAAACGACCTAGGAGAGGAGGAAAACAAGATCCTGTTGGACAACATGTAGAGCAGGAGGAACAATCATTCAGTATCCACCAAGAGGACCCTGCTACTGTACAATTGAGGTGGGCAGAAGGAGGCGCTACCGCTGTGTCTGAACAGGGACAACATCTCATGTTGCCCCAAGATTGTGTTCAGGCCATTCATGAAAATTCCACATTCATTGAGGTGATTGTGGAATTAAATTTTGAATTTGTCGCAGATTTTGCTCTAGAGGCCATTAGGGATCACCTCAAAGGGTCCCCCCTATGGCCTATCCTCTCTAAAAGTGGTGCCTGGTACTTAGGGGAAACGTACCAATTGTGGCACAACATAGAAGAAGGCACCATGGTTAACATTTGTGGTGTGACTGTTGATTTCTTTGTTCAAGCCATTTTGGAAGTATTAAACCTTTCAAATATAGGGCCAAAGGTTGCTTAGAACCAGCTGGACACTTTCAAAATTGAGCAACTTAATAAACTGTTGACAGAGAATAAAAGGGTGGTAGAAGAAAAAGAGAAGGCTGGCTGGGATGCCTCTATGGCACAAGTACAAACTTATGCACATGCGAAGGCACTCAAGGCCTTACGAGAGGAGAAACTCCAGGTCATACTTCAACGCCATCAAGTCCCAAGACCTAGAACATAAGACAAGGGAAAAGCACCCATGGAGGAGCCACTGCCACTAGGAACTACATGAGTTCCATCAATTTTGTAGTTGTAGGATTTTCTTTAGCATTCTTTGTGTTGTGTCTCTCTTTTGTTTTGATTCCACACTGTAGCATGAACCCATTCTCACTAGTTAATAATCCCATACCTATCCACTGTGTAATTNAACCCATTCTCACTAGTTAATAATCCCATACCTATCCACTGTGTAATCGACAAAGCTTGTTTTGACTATAACTCGAGGACAAGTTTTCATTCAGTCATGGGGGTATGATGAGTTATCATTTCATTCGCCGCGATATCACATACGGGATATCACAGCCTGTCTCTTCATCTATAAATAAGAGGTAGATAGTTCTGATAGGCAGTTTTTTAGTTCTTAGTTTAAGTGTGTTATGTTTTGATTTTAGCTCTTAGTGTTAAATTTAGGGACTTTCTGTTAGTGTCTTCTCTCATCCCTTCTCTCCCAGTGTATGCCCACAGTGTGGTAATTGTAATTGTACGACATCCTTATTCGAGTGTGACATACTTGGACACGCACATGACTAGAAATAAAGATCGAGATTACTTCATCATTGCAGCATTCACTTAGTTTAATTATTTATTTAATTGTTATTTACTACTTTCTTAGTTAACATCTTCTTACCCTAAACTCTTATTAAACACGGAATGAGTACGACTTGATCACGAGCATTTAAGTGTGACTACTTGGTAACCCATTAGCGTACCTAGGATCTGTGCTTGGTAATCCCAGTGGTAGTTGTGCACGAGGTCCAAGATGTGTACGGATGATTGAGGAATGGATGCTCATCGCTCTTAGGCTAGCTTAGATTCTCTCTCACCCTCTCTCTCTCTTAGCCTAGTTAATATTATTTTCCATTATCTCCAGGAGTAGCAGTAGTATAGGAACACATCATACACCTCACTCTAGACTAAACCATACATGAAAAAGTTAACACTAGTCCAGATGGGAAGACAACGGACTATGACCTAAGGATAACTGTCTTGATACCACAACTAGTCCGTCTACGGAGTTCGACCAGATCATGCGTGAAATGCTTGTATTCGTATGGTTGAGTGTAGGGGTACCTCGCCACTCATCAATAGTCTTGATAGTTTCATTAGTGTAATAGACTAGTCCTCCCCTCGGACAAAGTTTCCTGATGAGGGATGGGAAGGAGAATGCCTTCCTTCCATGTTCATTTTCTTTAAATCACTTCTCCATCTCTAGATAGATCAATTGTGGAAGGTTAATAGGGAATCTTCCACTTAGAGTGGTGCATGCTTGGGTAGAGAAGGTATTGATTTTACTTAACCTCACCATGGGATTGAGGTGGAAGGTCACAATTTTATAATGGATCCTCTCTACTAGTGTGAGACTGCCAAACTCCTTGTGGTCAACACAATAGCACTGTTGCATCCATTCTTTCTTGATACTGGGATTCACCTGCATTGGGATCTTAGTAAGGCTTGCCCCTATTTCTGGCAACCCAAGCACTGCAGCAATGGCCTATGCTAAGTAGGATACTAAGATGTCCTTGATTTTTACTATTGATCTAGGCTACCTGTTTTTCCAGAATAAAAATGTCTCTCCCATGTACCACTCCCTGGTGGAAGTGATGATTGGCCACATGGGAGAGTCCTTCAGTTAGTTCTGTGCTTCTTTTGGGGCTTGCTTCAAGAAAGGGCGAAAGTTTAACTCTTGCAACATCATTTTTTGGACCTTTCTTTATTTGATCTGATTTAGGCAAGCCTTTGTTAGTGTCACTTCAAGATTTGTTGGTTGTGTTGGTGCATCATCTTGATGGAAGTGTTTTGTTATTGCTGTTGGTTTTGGGATCTATTGGATAGATTTCACCTCTACCTCTTTTCTAAGAGGACCTGTGGTATGGGTTGCAAGTAGTTCTTCCTAGGCCTATTCTTGGCCCCTTCCCATTCTAGGTCATTTCGGCCTTGATTGAGATGGTCCTACTTCTTATTTGTGCTTTCCTTTTGGTTCCATTTGCGGTCACAACACATCCATGGATTAGTAGATATAATGTGTAACTTTAAATTTTTGAATACCTTCTCTCATTAGTTAGTTATACTTTGGCTCATGTTGGACCATGAAAAATTGATTATTTATTATTATTTTATTTATTAATTATTTATCGTAAATGTCACCAAAGCTTGTTGGAAAGGTTTAACTCTTATAATTTAGTGTTCAATAGTTAATTTTTGAATTAAACCTTTGTGGAAATTAGAAAATTTGTGAAAACTTTTCTATCAAAAATGGTAAATTTGTGGCTCCCATGATGAAGAGCTTACCTTCGGTAGTTGTAGGGTTAAAGAATTGAGTGATTTGGATAAACAGGTAGGAAGTAATGGGCTCTGGAAGGTTCTTGGCTCTGAAAATTTGAAAACCTCCTTTGGCGTTTGTAAGAAAATGTAAAAATTTAAAAGTGGGGTCATGTATATATATAGTTTTTTTCTGCCACATTAATGGGGCCTCATATACGGGGTCTTGTATATAGGTTTGCCTTGTCAACGAGAACTTGTATATAGAGCCCATAGGAAAAAATTTGAAATTTGAATATCTCAAAAAACATAAGAAATTTTTCAATGAAATTGGGGTTCATGTAATCACAAAAAAGCCAAGAATATGGTGAAATCATTGAAGAGGATCTTTAAAAGCTCAAAAATTGAAAAATTTGACTAAGAATGCTTTTATTGAATAAAATATGTAAAGGAGCACATGGTTTGATGCAGAAGATGGATGTACAAAAGATTCTAATTGCAAAAATGTCTAAGGATAAGGTACTTAACAAACCCAACCAAGAGATATGCAAGTGGGTCCTCCCCATAGTAGGCACATGCCTTGTTTGCCCTTGCATAACCTCAGCTTAAGGAGTCCATGGGCCCCATAGGTTATTAATGGTCGATGGAAGTTAAGGACCAAAGCCCAGAAGATTCTACCTAAGAATTTAAATACATCATACCAAGACACAGAATCAGAACATGGACATTGGTAGTGAGGTGAGTATTAGAAAACATAGATGAATGATGGAGAAGGTGGAATGGAATTTCAAACTAAGGTCATAAGAAGCGCTTTGTGGAGTTTATGTTTAAAATGACCAGAAAAGATCCATCCTTAGTCTAGACCAAAACCAATCTCTTTTAGTGACTTTGCATCATCACTCCAAGACTGATCCACCCCCTCAAGACACAAGAGTGCTCCGACAAAACAACCATCATTCCATAAAGGGAAGAAAAGAGAAGTAGAAAGTGAGAGAGGGCCTTATTTAGAGGGGACCTTTAGGCATGGGTAACATATCTTTCTAGTTCCAAAACCAGTGCTTGTAGCCTGTTTATTTTTCTAAGGGATGTGCTTTGAATTCCCATCATGTTTTTTTTTTTGTTTCTTTTATTTTTGGGTGGAAACCAAATCATGTAAAGACTTTATTTGACTTCCTTTTATTGGTTGGCATGTAATGATAAGAAGTCTAGGAAAACACTCAAGAACCCAAGTAAGTAGAAGAGTACAAAGAGTATTGAGTCCCCTTAAAGTCATAGCCTATAGAAACCTTTAAATCCTTTCCAATTCTAGAAACTACCAAGGTTACAAATTTATTAAAAGTTTATTAATGAAAGGGACCTCAAACTTCCAAAACAAGGAAAATGAAGAGTTTGTAGATGGGTGGATGTTGTGGACTCATTACTTGTTCCATGAAAAAGAAACCATGATTGAGCCATTGGTACAACAATTCAAAAATAGAAACCAGACATTAGCAAACAAAACATAAAGCAAAAACCACCATTAGTAGCAGCTACAACACCACTGTGTCTTATTGGCATAAAACATGTTTATTAGCAAAAATTTGAAAATCACACTAAAAAAAACAAAGTAAAATATATAAGAAAGTGTAAAATATCTAAGAAAGATTCAAATGTACTAACGATGGTGTAAAACAAAAAATGGTGTAAAAAATAAGAAAAAGTTTGAAATTCAAAAAGGTGTAAAATAAATAGCTTACAAAATCAAAAACGTGGAAATCAAAAAATACAAAAACTAAGAAGCCATATGGATGATTAGCATGTATGGCTATCTCTCTCATGATTGAGTTGGAAGGGGGAAATCCAAAAAATTAAGCGTGGTTGTTCATTCATTGAGGTAGCTGTTGCATTGGTTTGCTTGGGCTCATGGAAAAGCTTTATATGTTGGATGTTGACCAATTACTTTTTGTCTAGGCTCTCAGGTTTATATATGATCATGGTCCCAGAAGGAAAGGTTTTGTCGATTATATAAGATCCCTCCCACAACATTTGGAACTTTGTTTTCTGGGATACGTGTGTGGGGTTCTAGTAGAGAACCTTATCTCTAGGTTGAAATTTCACTCCATATTCTAAGGTCATGTCATTGTTTGTTGAATGCCCTATACACTTCATTCAAAGATAGGGCGACTAATAGGTTCTCATCTAGCACATTCAAGTTGATCAATCTTTCTCTTTATGTTAGGCTCAAGTCAAGGTCCAAGTCATAGGCTATTGAAAGTGTGAAGAGCTCAGATTGGAAGTATTGGAAGTTTTCTGTACACCAACTCATTGGGAGAGTAGCCAATAGGAAGTTTCCATGTTGAGTAGTAGGCCCAAAGGACATTGTTGAGTTTTGTGCTCTAGTCTCTTCTATATTTGCTAATAGTTCCTATTAGAATCTTTGTGATCTTCCTATTTGTGACTTCTACTTGGCCGTTGGCTTAGGGGTGATAGGGTGTTGTTAATTTATGTTTAATTCCGAAGCGTTGCATTAATTTTTGAAAGGTGGCACCTATAAAATGGGTTCCATTGTCAAACATTAGTGCACATGACACCCCACACCTATTTACAATATGTTGTTGTACAAATTTAGTAGTCATGGATGATGTACAATATGTGATGGCTATTGCTTCCACCCATTTGGTATAGTAGTTGACTACTATGATGATGTATGCCTTTTCATTAGACATGGGTGTGATAGGACCCATGAAGTCTTTGCCCCATATGTTAAAAGGTTCTAGTGGTTGAATCCACTATTAAGGACCCTTCATTCATGTAGTCATCCCACCATCTCTTTGATAGCATTCACAAGATCAAACAAATTAGTGAGCATACTTGAAAATTGTAGGTCAACAATATCCTACCATCAAGATTTTTATGGCCGTGTGTCTCTCTACATAGTGACCTTCACGAGGACCTTTATGAGCATCTTGGAGAATGCACAATTGATCCACATCAAGGACATACCAACGAACCAGGCCATCAGCACACATCTTGTAAAGGTGTTTGTTGATTTTCATGAAGTACTTTGCCTAGTGAAGAAACTATTATTTCTTTTAGTGGTCCAGATCTTGTGGCATCTCTTGAGTGAGAAGGTAAGTGAGGATGCTATCATGCCATTTTGGTTCAGGGGGCACTTGGTTATTTATTGCTCCTATAAAGAGGAGTTCATCTGGAACTATCCTCCTCTTTGTTATCCCATCTTAACCAAGAGAGATGGTCAATGACCACATTCTTGGTCCCTTTCTGATCTACCATTGTGAGATCAAATTTCTGCAAGATCACAAGCCATTGTATGATATGGGGGCTCACTGTTGGCTTGTTAATTAGGAAGCAGATGGCACTATGATTTGTGTGTACAAAAACCTTATAGCCAAGCACATAGTGCTTGAGCTTTTAGAGAGCATACACCATTTCCATCAATGCTTTTTTAGGTGTGGTGTAATTTAACTATGCATCCACAATAATTCAACTTGCATAGTGGATGTAATATGGATGTTTCTTATTGTCCAACTATGTATGCATGGCTTACAAGGCATAATTAGATGCATCCATCATTATATGAAATGGTCTCGACCAATTTGATACCCATAGAATTGGAGTTTCTACAAGTTTCTCCTTTAGTAGTTGGAATACATGTTCACACTTCTTGGTCTAGATAAATGAAGCATCTTTCTTTATAAGTTCAACCAATGGCTTTGTGATCTTAGAGAAATTCTCTATAAACTGTCGGTAGTAGCCAATGTATCCAAGGAATGATTGGACATCTTTGACTGTCTCTAGTTGATGTGTGATTCCTTGGATGACCCTTATCTTTTCTAGGTCTACCTTAATGCCTACCTAAGTAATTCTATGCCCCAATACTATGCCTTCCTAGACCATTAAATATCTTTTTTGCTAATTGAGCCTAAGGTTTTTTTTAACAAATCTTTTTAGTACCTACTCAAGGTAATCCAGGGCTTGCTCAAATGTAGCCCCATAGGTAGAGAAGTCATCCATAAAGACTTCTACCTTGCTACCAATATGTTGTTGAAAAAGGCTAAGGACCAAGCATTGAAATGTTGTAGGAGCATTGCATAGACCAAATGACATCTTATAATATGCAAAAGTCCCCTAGGGACTCATGAATGTTGTCTTGGCCTGATCCTCTAGTGTGATTTGGATCTGGTTATAGCCACTATAACCATCCAAGAAGATATAATAACAATGCTTGGAGATAGTGTCAAACACTTGGTCCACAAATGATAATGGGAAATGATCTTTAAATGTTACCATGTTTAATAGCCTAAAGTTGATGCAGACCTGCCAGTTGCCATCTTTCTTTGGCCCAATTATGAGTGGGCTAACCCACTCATTATTTGTGATGGAATAGATGAACCCCACCTTTAGGAGTTGTTTTATTTCCTCCTTGATGATCTGTTTCAATTTGGGATTCAACCATCTTTATGGTTGCCTTCTTGGCTTCATGGCCGGGTCAGTGTAGATACGATGCTGGCATATCCTTGGATCGATTCTTGTCAGTTTAGGATATGATCAAGCAAAGGTTGTTGGCCATTTATTGACCACATTTAACATCTTATCTTTTTATTTAGGAGCAATATTTGCATTGATTATAACTCACTTTCCATTGTTTAAAAATGCATACTCCATGATGATTGGTAGATTTTTTTTAACTCTAGGGGCTCCTGCTTGAAATTATTAGGGATTGCCAACTCTCCCCAACAGGTATTATCATCTTCATCATCAGAGAGTTGGTGATGAACTTACTCAAGTTCATTCATGCTTTCGACATAAGCACATGTCAGGCTCTTAGTTCCATGCATAATGTGCTACTTTTAGAGTCAGTTATCAGCCATTAGGTGCCCTCCTATTTTGTGGCTGCAGCATACATGCACCTTTTGATATCTATTTCATGTGCACATTGATTGCATGCTTTAATGAATGTACTCTTAGTGGACTAGATTTTTTGCACACAATTACATCCATTTTCACTATACACAATGCATGGAACACACTTCTTCTCTAGGTGTTCAAATTCATTCTCCTTGGAGATTTCCAAGGAGAGATCCCTTATGCCCATTCATGCATCAACCATGCTTAACCAAGCCCTTCCCATAATGATGTGAAAGTCACCTTTGCAGTTTTGTGCCTTGATTACTAAAAAATTGGTAGGGTAAGACCGCCCACAAATTGTAGTCACAATGTCCTCCACTAATCCCAAAGGAATAGTGATTGACTGGTCTACCAACTCCAAACGGATGTTGCCTTGCTTGAGAGGTGATGCATTCCAGGCCTTGTATATGTCATGGGAGATGAAATTAATACTAGAACCAAAATCAAGAAGAGCCTTGCATGACTCATGCTAGTGATCTGTAAGTAAATGAGAGGAATTCTTAGATTAGATCTCTTTGTGGTAAGGTTGCCAACCTTGATTCAATTGGAAATAGCATGAGTTAACAACACAGTGCAGTTTTGAGGTGGCATTTGGTTTGAAAGGTACTTGAATGTGTTTGATGTAGAGGATGAGAGTGTTGGAGATATAGGGCAATCAATTGCTTTAGGTTATGAGGGTTTGGAAGGATTTTTGGGTCGAAAAAGGATCATTTCCTAGATCAATTATTTGAACCACTCAACTGGAAGACCAGTTGTGAGTGTACAACCCTTGTAGCATTTTGTTGTTGTAGCTATGGAGGAAATTTGGCTTGCATGGATGGAGTAGGAGGTAAGTAGGTTGAGGGTGGAGGGATGTGTGTAGACAGATGAGAAGGGTGGTATGGATATGGGTGTTCCTCTTGAGTAAATGGTAAATGAGTTGGATGGTACTCTAGAGGATCATAGTGATGCTAGAATGAGGCATGGCTGGCAAAACCTCATAGAGAGACGAGTTGTTGAACATAGTACCCGTATGGATCTGGTTGCCTATAAGGGTATTGCTATCTTGGCAGTGGCATTCCCCATGACTATGGTTGGTGCCGCTATTGATATTGTTCATATGGTTGTGATGGATCTCCACTTGGATAGTAAGATTCTTGTTGCTAGTGGAACTACCATGGATTGCCTTGAGGATAAGCCAATCATATGGGTGCTTACCTCCATGCTAGTTGAGGAATCAACACATACATCTTAGACTCTTGTAACTATAACACCACAAGGTGACATATCTTAGGATGTTCATACTAACAGATGTCACACCCAACATCATCATTAGAGTCTGTCTCCACAACTTCTTCCACTACAGTAGCTTTGCCCTTACCTCTCTAGTAGGCACATTTAGCTTCTTTCCACCTCCTGTAGTTGTAATCACTATTCTACTCTTTATATTCTTCAGCAATCTTCATAGTAGTTTGGAATTTCTCATCCAAAGAGTCCCATAATTTATCAACCTTTGCTAAAATATCATAAAAAAATTTGTGGATGGACAAGGCTTTTCTGTTCATCACCTCATCAAGTGGTAACTCCTCCTTGTCATAAAATTAGACCTTCCTTTTGCTTATGGAAGGGTTCCTACTATATTTTTCTACACTTTTTTTTTCTGCAACTCACATTCTTCTTCTGCTACTTGCTCTATTAGCATTTGTATATGATGAGCTCTTAGTTCAAAAAATATCCCTTAGGCATAAAACCTAAGAGTTTTCCTAGTTTCTACATTGAGCCCATCTATGATGTGGTGGAGTTGTTTCCTTTGAGAATAACCATGGCTATGGCATCGATGTAAGAGAGAATGGTATCTACCCATGGCCACATCCAAGGGCTCATGTGTTCCTTGTTTCCAACCTTGGATTTGCTTTCTTAGGTTGGACACTTTGGAGTATGACTGGTATTTATCATTGAATAGTTTAAGCATTGTACTTCATCTACGAATAGATTTTAGCTTTGGACTGGTATGAGCTTTCAGCTTCCTTGATGAGTGTCCTAGGAAAGCATTTGAGTTTCTACTAATCAATTTTAATGTTTTGTAAGGCGTAGGCATCGTGAAAGGCTTGTAGATGGTTTTGTGGATTAGAGTTATATCCCCGCTCAAATCTTGAGATATTTTTCACATCTAAGTACTTGATCTAACTATCTTTCACATGCCTTGTTGGAATCTTGGCTGCCTTTGCAATGTTAAGCATGTTTCGAGTTACCAACAGAGGCTCATCATCATCATTATTTCATTGTCATTGATGATGTCTTTTGTGACCCCTTTGATTATTGTGGGCATGATGATTAGTATTATTGCTCGTCTACTCACCTCCATCATGGTTGTTTCTTCTATGACATCTTTTAGAACCAGAAGAAGAAGAAGAAAGAGATTTAGATGAAGAGGACAAAGAGAGAGAAGGACTATCACCACCATGGTGTTTGCCAATTTCCCTTTAGTTTTCACAGCCACGTTTGTCATTTTTCTTATCATTGTGCTGCGTGTTTGATCCCCTACCTTGACTACCATCTTTTCTTGAACTTGAATTGTTAATTATGGACCGTAGATTTAGGGCCAAACCCTCATCACCAATAACAAGAGATGAAGAATTTTCATGTTGAGAGCCCCCTAAGGAAGGATCCTCATTGTTGTCTTGGTTCAACAAGAACAAGGGATTAGTAAACTATTTCCCCTTCACATACTCATGATGCTTCTCATAGTGTTGATCTCACCCACCTTGTGTGGGATGGTAGTCCCTATAGTCATAGTCATGCACAAGATACTCTTCTTGAAGATCATGGATGTTTGGCTTCTTAAGAGTTTGAAGCAACATCACAGGCACAGATCGATTGAGAGGCATTACAATGTTGCCTTCTATATCACGCCATCATAGTTTCTCATCCTCATGTAGGATGAAGGTGAAATCAAGCACATACTCATTTGGATGATTATATATCACTTTGTACTCTTGAGGGATTGGCAGTTTAACATTGTCACACCAGTGAGAAGAAGAAGACATTTTGCAAAAAAATAAAATACCAGTGTGCTTTTGTGAGTATATAATTGAGAATGATGTTGATCTTGGGGTTTGTACAACAATATTAATAATATTTACTAAGCCTAAATAGCTTACATTTCAACAAAAGAGAGGTCTTGGAAATGGTGCCAATGATGAGAGGTGAAGAGGTACGTTCAACCATACAAATTACAAAGTGTTCACGTGTGATCCAATTGAATTCCATGGACTCTCTAGTTTCCAGTACACTAGTCTTCTAGGAAGCGAACCTTGTCCTAATGGTTGTTTGCTGTCTTCCCAATTACACTTGTGATGCACAAAGGTATAGTTAAGTGTAATTGAGGCATATGATTTTTATCATTTTATGTTTTATGATTTTGGTGCTTAAAGAGAGATATGAAGTAAATTTAGAACTAATTTAATTTAACTATTTAATTAATCTCTAACTACTCCTAACATAAGCATCTGGTCCCAGTTTCTGTACACATCTTGAACCCATGTATCCATTGCAAGGTTATTGAGCACTACGCTACTGGGCACACCAAGCAATAATGTTGTTGAGAGTACCAAGTGAATGCGTGTTTATGCTTAAAGCGGTTGTACTTATGTATTTAACATATTTAGCTTATCTTAGTTAATCACTTAATTAGCTTAATTACTAAGAGAAATTGAATAAATAACTAAAATCATTAAATGCATGAATGAAACATTTAAACTATCTAGAATGCTGCTGCAAGGTTTATCAATAAGCTTGTCTTTATTACCGTATACACTGTTGTGCTCAAGTACAACAGTGCTCGAGTAAAGATTCATACACTCAATGACTCCTACTATGTGCACTTGGGAAAATATTCTAACTTTTGAATTTAAAAACTGTAGGAGTTTAGCTACTATTATGACTTCAAAGCCCATAAACAAGCCTAGGAGCTCATATTTATAGGTTTTGCAATAGGACTGCATTGACGGGGCAACACCATGTAAATGGGGCCTCGTCGATGAGGCAATACCACGTAAATGGGGCCTTGTTGATGGGGGCTCGTCAACGCGATAGTTTGATGTTCATCAATAGGTAGATAGGTTTAGAATCCAAGAGAAGGAGAACTTATCATTTATGTAATCAAAGAACAATTGAAGATGAGCATCACATATTTTTGAACTCTATAGAAAAATATCCACAAATAACAAGTTATAATTAATAATTTAATTAAGTTTTTTGAAATAGCATGAAGGATGAAGTATTTGCTACACATACTATGTTGTTAGAAGAATTTCATATTTTAGTTTCATTACCATGAAAGTCTTGTATAGAAAAATAACCATGCATATCTTTATAAAAATGAAGTAGGGGGAAAAAGCCATAAAGAGTGGGGAATGATGGGGTGGAGGCTTCACCTGTTACACAATTGAAACACATATATATTTAATTAAGCAATGTGATGATGCAACAAGTGAGACAATTCAATTCGCAAATCCATGCATACCTTTGAGAGAGTACTATTTTGCCAAGAAAGCACACCAAATGAAGTAGCATCAACATGAGCATCAGCAGGAGAAGGTCTTTGTCTTTGTCTCCACCTTTACCTCCAATGAAGAAGCAGCTGTAGCAACAACACCTGTAGCATTGACAATGCCCATGGATTAAGATCCGCCATCGTAGAATTAGCTAATGCCATTGTTGCAAAGTGGTTATTCTTATTAAATGTGTAGTCTTTAGGAACTATCCTTAGGGATTTGGTTGCTATTTTCATTCTTTAGAAGGTGAATGGCTGGCTATTACAGAAGTTGAAGGGTTTGCCATTACAAAAGTTGAAGGGTTAGTTGTTATAGAAGTTGAAGGGTTGGCCATTATAGAAGTTGAAGGGTTGGTCGTTATAGAAGTTGAAGGGTCGGTCGTTATAGAAGTTGAAGGGTTGACCATTATAGAAGTTAAAGGGTTGACCATTATAGAAGTTGCTATTTTCCATTGATGTATTTACCTATTTAAAGGCCATTATTAGTTGAATAAAAATGAGAAATTCAGTTGCCTTTGTATGCCCCTATTTTGTTCTACTTTTTTGTTATTTGAGGCTAGTAGTGCATAGCCTTGGAGGCTAATAGTGGTATTGAAGCTCAATTTAAGAGGCTAAAGAGAAAGCCTAGTTTAGGAGGCTAGATAGAAAATCATAGTAGTGCACCCTCTTTAGGAGGCTTGAGAGACAAACACAGTAGTGCATAAATGACCTCTGAAAATTTAGTACAGCTTGCCATCCCACATTTTGATCGTCATTATGACCATTGGAGCATGTTAATGGAAAATTTCTTAAAGTCTGAGGAGTATTGGCAAGTTGTTGAAGATGGTGTAGTAGCACTTGCAACTGAGGAACTGTGATATCATTATCGTAGAGTTGAAGATGGTTGAGTCATAGAGTGAACGAATCTTTATTCGAGCATTGTGTACCTAAGCACACTTTGTGTACGACAATAAAGATGAACTTTATGATAAACCTTGCAGCATACAGAATAGATTAATTAGTTTTAATTATTATTTAATGCTTTCCTAGTTAATTAATGATTTCTCTCACCTTACAACTCTCTTAGTTAAATACACTTAGTATGACCACTTCAAGCATGTGTGTAGCGCTTGGTAACCTAGTAACGATTAACATTTGGTAACCCCAGTAGCGTTGCACTGGTTCAGGATGTGTATGGCAAGTGGGAATGGATGCTGGTGTTAGGAATACTTAGCACTTAGTTAATGAATAGTTAAATTAGATTAGTTACTTAGTTATTTCTCTCTCCCCTCCTTATTAGCACAGCATGTAGAACACATAAAATCCATACAAATCATATACCTCAAGCTTACTTAACCATACAACCGTGACATACAAGTAAGTTTGGGAAGACAATGATTGATCAACCCATGATTGTTCCACACAGGCGCATAGGCACTTAGTCCTTAGAATTTGACTGGATCGTGTGTAAAATGCTCGTATTCGTATGGTTGAGTGTAGGGGTACCTCGCTGCTCATCATTGGCGCCGTTGCCAGGGACTTAATTGTTTGTGCGCTAAGTAGAACTTAGGAAATCATTCACATCATTGGAACAAATCCTTAGGGTTGGTTAAGAAAAAAAATAATAGCACATTGCACACTGAACAAGACAAAATGTCTTCTTCTTTGCACAAAAGCACTTCACCTCCTAGGACTAACATAAGAAAAAATCAGTGGCAAGTTACACATGACGTTGATCTGCTAGTTCCTCAACAGTTTTGTGTGGTATATATTCACCCTGATGAATATGTACCTGACTTCACCTTTATTCTTCACCAAGATGAACAACTGTGTTGGCGTGACTTGGAAGGTAACATAGTGTTACCTTCCGACTGTTCAGTCCCCAGTATGCTTCTTCGTGCTCTCACACGAATAGGCATGCAAAAATTACATGCAGAGTACATTGTGCAGGACTATGATTCGAGAGACTATCATCCCACCGAAGCACAATGTCAAAGGGACTTGCAACAGGAGAGACACCATAAGTCCTTAAAAGGAAAATGGTCTAAGGATGCCCTGCACGTTTTAAGTGAAATTGAGGGTGATGAACTTGCCTTAGGTAGTCACCCATGTAACGATGTTTCTTCCCTTGACTTTGGCCAAGGGGTTGTGTATCAAAACCTTCATTCTACTATTCACAACCTAGGTGTTGATACGAACAGACACAAAGAGTCCGAAAAAGGAACAAGGGCACATGACAAAAGTGGGCATTCTAATTGCAATCGTGATCGAGGGAGAGACCACCGAAGAGAAGGTAGTAGACACTATCGTGATGGTGGTTCTCTTTCTTCTTCACCCCCATTGTCTCTTTCACCCTCTCCTTCCGTGTCCAGACGTAGCCATAGAGAAATAGATTTTGAGGATAAGGGTAAACAAAGTGGAAGTCATAGACGAGACAACCAAGAAAAAGGATGAGGGCACTCTAGGGAATCACGCCATAGAAAAAGGGAGAGTAGGGAACTGCGTAGACACCATAGACGCTACAAACGAGATGATCATGATGAACCCCTACTCGCCACGCGAAGCATGCTAGATATAACTGAGGCTATGAGAGTTCCAACAAGGCACCAAAAAGATAGTAGGATCAAGAGGTTAGACATGAATAACATCCCACAATTTGAAGGGGGATATAACATTGATCCTCAACATCACTTACAAGCATTCCACGATGCGTGTGCCTTGCAGAACATAGAAAACAAGTGGCAAAAACTTAAGTTGTTCCTATGGACCCTAATAAAAGAAGCTGAAAGCTAGTACTGGTCCTTAGAACCAAAATCCATTTGTACGTGGAGCATGATGTTAGAACTATTCAACGATAAGTATCAAATGTACTCCTGGGTATCTAACCTGTGAAAGAAAATCCAAGGATGGAAGCAAGGAAATCATGAACCCTTGGATGCTGCCATGGGCTGCTATTATGCACTCTTACATCATTGTCCTGGCCACGGTTATTCGCAGTGGGATCAACTACGCCATCTTGTAGATGGCCTTAGGAATAAAACAAGAAGGACCCTTGGGACTTATGCCCAAGGAAGGTTATCTGAGCTTAGGTCCCATCAAATTCATAGATTTCTGGAGCAAGTAGCTAAAGAAGAAGGTGAGCTACGAAAAAGAGAGAGTGTGGAAGAATACAACTGAGATCCTTCCCTCCGAAAGAAGGGAGTAAGATTTTGTGAGGATGCGGAAGAGTCACCACTTGAAGAGATGGTGAATGGAAAAACCTTGCCTATTCAAAAGTTAGCATCTGAAGTATCAGCAAAGGTAGATCAAATGTGGGACTCCCTGGATAGTAGGTTTCAAACTATGCTCAAAGTAGTAGAGGAGTCTAGGGAGTGTGGTAGTGACCGTGACAAAAGAAAGAAGAGAGAAGCAGAAAATGCATGTAATAAGGGTAAGGGTAAAGTTGCTATTATCGAAGAGGTTGTAGATTTAGATACAGAAGATGATAGTGGATGTGAGATCTATCAATATGATCATTCTAGGGGATGTTATCATGTAATCTCACATTTATAGGAGTCTGGGATGTATGCACTTAATTCACGTTTAAATAAATGACAAACATCCTGACGGTTACCTTATCCCCAAGGTAACCCAAGGCAGTTCCACCAACCTTTAATGTATTATCCAAGTGGAACTCCACCACAACCAATGGAATAACATCAACAATGGTAGCACCCACAATCATGGGGAATGCCACTGCCAAGGCAATAATATCCTTATCAGCAGCCTGACCCATATGGATACTACATGCAACATCCAATCTCTCCATGTGACTCTATTGGTTACTTTACTCCCCAATATCACTACCTGGCCCGTGAGTACTATAGGACTTCCTCCCCTAGGGGTGATGTTCCACAAGTATACCATCCTTCCAATCCAGCTGCATCTATCCCACCAATAGCTCCATTACCACCTGCTCCAACAATGCAAGGTGAACTCCCTGCTCAGCCATAGCAACGCAATGCCACAAGGGCTGTTAATCCTCAACCTACTGTTGGTTCCAACAATTGTATAAAGAAAAGATCTTTCTTCACATCCAATAGTCCAACCAAGCCTTTGCAACCTCAAGTGGCTGAGTCTTTGGACGCCTCTATATCAACTAAGGCTTCAGAGCCCCCTTCAAAGTTAACACCGCATGCAACGCATACGGTCATGTTAACACATGCCGTTACTGATTGGATCAAAGCTGGCCACCTTCCCAGGAAATTCTCTAATCCTAGGAGTCCCCTAATCTATCTACAAATCGTTGGGAATGAGCCATGCAAAGCTATTTTGTATTTAGGTTCTAGTGTCAACCTAATATCCCAAGAAATGTATAAGGCCTGTGATGAGTGGCGTGGTACCCCTACACTCAACCATACAAAACGAGCGTAGCACGCACGATCTGGTCAAACTCAGCAGACTATGTGCCTACACGCCCCATGGAACACTTGGGGTTAATCATTCGTTGTCTTCCCAGACTTACTTGTAGTTGTCACGGTGTATGGTTAAGTAAATCCGAGGTATATGATTTTTATATCTTTTATGTTTTTCTCCTATGCTATCGAGGTGAAGGGTTGAGAAACTAACTAACTCTAACTAATGGACTAAGTCTAAATTACCTAGCGTCAGCATCCGTTCCCACTTACCGTACACACCCCGAACCGATGCAACCATGGCTACCAAACACTAATTGTTGCTGGGATCACCGCGTGTAACGCACATGCTTGAAGTGATCGTACTGAGGCACTTAACTAGGAGGAAAGGGTTGAAAGAATCTATCTAGCCTAAGTGCGATGAGCAGCCGATTCCTTGACTAACCGTACACATCTGGGACTACCATTGGGATTACGAAGCGTAGATCCTAGATACGCCACTGGGTTACCAAGTAGTCATACTAGATGCTTGTAATCAAGTCGTACTCATACCACATTCGATGAGTAGCCGATTCATTGACTATCCGTACACATCCTTAGATGCTCGTAATCAAGTCGTACTCATTCTGCATTCTAGGAGTTTAAGGGTGAGAGAGAAAATAATAAATAAAATCCTATTCCATGCACTGTAAGGTCTATCCAAGAAGTTCATCTTTATTGCCATACACAACTTGTGTTTAGGTATAATGTTGCTTGAATAAAGATCCGTTCACTTTAAGACTCCTACTGCGGGCACATGGAAAATATTCTATCTTTGGAGTGATCAATGTGCTAGAGTTTCCCTACTTCTAACTCAGGATGGAGAAACAAGGGAGAGCCACCTCTTATTTATAGATATGGTGATGGACCACAATATCGTGTACGCGACATTGCAGGGGACGATGCGATATCGTGGCTCATGCAAATCGCGTCTTATCATACCCCCATGACTAAATGAAAACTCATCCTCGAGTTCCTTACAATAATATCGGGAAGGTATGGAATTATTGAGGGGAATAGAACTAATGGAATGACATGTGAATGGATCATCATTACAAGAATTAACAAAACTAGTGTTCATGACAACAAGGGTGAACACCTTATTACAATGACATCAGGCCTTAGTTGGCAGCTAAGAAAGAAAGAGGGAGAAAGAAAAAAGTGTTGTTGCCGCCAATGCCAAGATTGCACCTTTCATTATTCATCCATAAGCACGCCATCAATCTTGCTCCTTGCATAGCTGCTGCCAGCATGGCTCCATTCCATGTGTTCTCTCCAGATGTAATTCCATTGTTGTATGATTACCATCTGCACACACAACACAATCTTATATTAGCAAGGGTAAATGAATCATCATGTAATTAATACCTTGCTTTAGTGTAGGTCCATTGGCTAGGTTGTGGTATGGCTAATACGGATCTAGGGATATATTAATGATGACTACTGAAGGTGTAGGGGTTAGGAAGAAAATCAAAAAAATTCGGGGCTAGGAGAAAATAAAAAAAATCAGGTCCCGTACCCCCATGACTAATCGCGAACCTCCAGTAGTGTTAGAATGGAGAAAGAAAAAGAGTAAGAAAGATAGATAAAAAGGGACAACTTTGGCATTGATGAAATGGATGTAAAGATGGAAATGAACAAAATAAGATTAATTGCAAAATGTTAAGGGAAAGAATTTAACTAATGTTCCAAATAGGAATGTTAGTGGGTCCTCCCCAAAGCAGGCTCATGCCCTTAATGCCTTGACAAACCCACATTCAAAGAGTCCACAGGCTCCGGGAATATTATTTGGAACAAGAGTTAAAGTCTTAACCCGTAAGAATATACTAAAAAGAAAATAATATATCGACCAAAATATACACTAATGATACAACTGGCAATGAGGTGAACAGAGAGAAGGGTGGAGAGAAGAGGATGGAATGGAATCCCAAGAACAAGGTGGTGTATAGCCCCTTGTGTGTTTTATGATTAATGTGACTTAGCTAATCCCATTCCAAGTCCGGCCTCAAGCCATCCACATCCAGTGACTTCGCATCAATGCATTTGGCTAAACCATCCACTTGGATAACAAGGATGCATCTCCAAAGAGCCACCACCATTCCAATGAAACAAAGGAGAGAATGGGAAGCGAGAAGGGCCTTAGTTAGAGGGAACACTTTTGGTTCCATAACCAGTGCTTGTAGCCCAAGTTTAATTCTTCTAAGGGGTGTGCTTTGAATTCTCACTTAGTTTTGTTTTTTATTTTGTGTTTTTATGTGCGAGAACCACACCATGCAAATACTTGATTATTTTTATTGTCTTAGCTTTCGATAATTGGGTAACATTGGAATGGTGAGAAAACTCAAGAAGAAAACATCCAAGCATCCAAGAGAATGGCTAATAAAAAAGCATCAAGTTCCTTTGAAGTCACACCCTTTTCAAACCTTGAGTCCTTCCTTAGTTTGAGAAATGCCCAGTCACCGATTCGTTTAAGTTCTTATTAGGAGGGGACTGTACATTTCCAAGCTAAGAGAGATCATAGAACTTGGTGGACGGATGGATGGAGTGAACTCATTGCCTGCCATATCAAAAGAAACATACCTTAGTATCAACATAATAAATTAAGGTAAAAACCAAACATTAGCAATCAATATGAAAACAGTTCATACCATCATTCCAAACACTTATTGGGTGACAAACTCACAGGATGGATCACACACACACACACAGACACACACACAAAATGAAAAAAGTATAACGATGTTGTAAAAAAAAAAAACAAGAAAAGTTAAAGAAATTTGTAAAAAAAAAATGTGTAAGAAAAAAATGTGTAAAACAAAAATGTGTAAAAAAAAAATGTAAAAAGAGCTGAGGGCCCCATATGATTAGCATAGGTGGCCATCTCCCCCATGACTGAGTGGAAAGGGAGAGATCATAAATAATGAGCGCCTGTTTGAATTTCTAAGAAGTGCCCAAATTCTCCCAATTGATGATCTTAGATTAAGGGGTGGAAGTTGGCGACACTCATATTCCAATGTATATATGCTTTCGTTATGGGCATGGGTTTCCTCAGTTCGTTCCATGCATATTTGGTTGCTCCTTCAAGTAGCTATCAACCG